>JAAALK010000287.1:5411771-5859875 GCA_019279435.1 Zizania palustris
TACTTTCCCTTGACCACTGTTCCCGAATGTGATGTACTCTTTGGAGCTCGGGGGAGTGAGACTGGAGAACCATTTGCGATGTCCAGTCATGTGACGAGAGCATCCTGAGTCCATGATCCAAACGTCTTCCAGTCCCCGATCCTGCACAATCAGTGGCTGTAAGTGGGAGCAAATGGTCCGGCACCAGGTTTAGCAAAAGAGCTAAACCAGTGTCGAGCCATCTGCTCAAAAGATGGAAAGCGAAAACCATCAAAAGAGTTTGGACCAAAACGCGGCTCAAAGCGCGGTCCTCGGTTCTATCTAAAACCTTGGCTACGAGGTCCAGGACCATAGCCAAAATGGCCTGGAGCTCTACCGGAACGACCACCACCAACTGGAGCACGAGCAAGAAAGCCGTCTCCTCTACCACCACCTACACGACGTGGCCTGGCCTCCAGGCTCTCCCCGCGTCGAGGAACACGCAGTCTACCACCCTGCTGGTAGAACTGCTCCTCACCACCATGAGCTCTCTCTGCTCTCTCAACCCGCTTCCTCCTGAAGCAAAACTCCGCAAGATGCCCGTCTCGCTGACAGTACTCACAATGATAGGTGGGCTTCTTGGGGTGTGGTTGAGGCTTGGGATGTTTGGGCTTGGTGGTGTTAGGTGTAGTCTTCTTGGGTTGAGAAGGTCCAGGAAGAGAGTCTATAGAAGAGTGGAGTTGTTTGGGCTTAGGAACCCAGATAGGCTTCTTGGGTGGAGCTTTGGGTGGTTCATGAATCACTCCATCCTTTGGCTGACAAACCTGGGAGGACTCAGTGGAGTGAGTCTTGGGATACCTCTGCTCTGGAGTCATTTTACTCCACTCCACTGCTCGGCTAATGGCACTCTCAAAGTCAGCCTTGGTGTAGGTATAACCTACTCCAAACCCATCATGCCTCTTGAACTGCTGGATCATCATGCCGAGCTGAGGCTCTCTGGCACTGATGCAACTCAGGATGGAACGGAGGTAAAAGTTCTCATTCTGAGAATCTGCTAGCTCCTCTCTCAAGGAAGCTAGAACCTCCACTTGAGACAAGCAGGTCTCACACTCACTCTCTACTTGAACAAACTTCTCGGCTTTCAGCTTAATCAATTCCATTCTAAGAGACAGACAGTTCTCACAGACAGTGGGTGGAACTGACAATGTCTTAAGCTCTAGCCTAGTCTGCGCAAGCTCAGCTCTCAACCTCTCCAAATCACCCAAATGTTCATCGCCCTTGGATTTCAGCTCAGCTAAGACAGCTAGATGAGATGGGCAATCAGCACAGGGTGCGACGACAGTGGCTTGAGCATCATTCAGCTCCAACTGAGTGCTTTCAAGCTCAGTGGCCAAAGCGTCCCTCTCATCAACCCTTTCTGTGTACCTGGACTTCAGAGTCGATAGGTCACACAGAAGCACCTCACACTTCGGGCACTCACTGCTATCACCCAAGCAAGGGGAAGAAGATAGACTCTCAATTCTGCTGTTGGCCACGGCAAGCTCACTCTCTAACTCATCTATCCTCTTCTTAGCCCCCCTAAGCAGTTTTTCCCGATACTTTAACTCCTGACGATTAATCTCAAGTAAATCAACGATTTCGCGCTCATAGGATGATACCTTTTCGTTGTCATCGTCGGAGTCGTCGGAGGAGCTCTTTTCTTCCTTATCCCCAAGAGCCATTGAACAGAAGCTCTTGCGGGATCTTCGGCGCTGGTGAGTGCGGCTCTTCGGCTTGTCCCCGAAAGCCATGAAGCAGAGGCCCGCCGGATCATCCTTGTCCTTCCCCTTCTTGATAGCGATCTCCTCATCGCTTGAGCTCGATGAAGAGGAAGAAGATGTGGACCGCTTGGAGTAGCTCTTCTCCATCTTGGCGAAGAAGGCCTTGTCGCGCTTCTTGTTCTCTCGCCGATAGTCCTTCAGGGCCTTCTTGAAGAATCTTGTCTTCGGCTTGCCCTTGTTGAAGGAAGAGCTGTCGTGCTTGCCGGAGTCATGGAAGCCACCACCGGTGCCCTTCTTGTGTCCATTGCATTTGGGGCAGTCGGCGATGAAGTGTCCTGGATCACCACACTCAAAGCACCCGGATTTTGTGCCGTGTCTTTTGAACATTCTCTTGTCATAGACACGACGCACCCGGTTGTTAAAAAGACACAAATCATCATCTCCCAATAACTCAAGCTGGTCCTCAGTGATAGATGTTGGGGGAAATTACTTCATTTCCGCGACTTAAAGGTTGACCCTCCGAAGGCTCTAAGGAAGTCCCGAAGATGGTCGACTAATGCTCGAAGATACGTCAGCGTGGTCGAAGGGTGCCACGATGCGAAGTCTCGGAGGACCCTTCGAAAGGAGAAAGGAAGCTTCGAAGCAGGACGACGTGACTGATTGGATGCCCTGCTTATCCATCTACCCTGCAGCACTTTACCACGTATAACCTCGTTTATAATACTGAGGGTCATTTGTAATATAAGGGTAAATAGGTCTATTCCTTTAGCTTTTCTCCCTATAAATACCCCCCTTTGTACCTTGTAAGAAGGATCCAGAATCAGTGGTTCAAACATATACATTCGGACCTCTTGAGTTGTTATCCTTTACGGAGGCTCAAGTTTGTCCTAAAAGCACAAACCTCTTGTTGTTTGTTCTTAACTACTAAGAACCTGTTGGTGTAACTTTTACGCCAACAGTTGGCGCCGTCCGTGGGGATCCAAGTTCTAAAAGCTTGTTCTCTACCGCTGACTGCACTCTGAAGAAAACTTACGGGGGGAGCCTCGGAATCCTGAGATTCCGCGCACCCTTCAGTTAAGGGCTTCTTAGTGCAGCCCAAAGGCCTTCCCTCGACCCCCTCGAGTCGTTCGAAGCCTTCCATTTCCAAGACACCTCATCGACTAACCATGCCTCCGAAGCGTGGTCAGGCAGCAGGTCCCCTTCGAAGGTCCCCTCGGACCAACGGAGCCGGACCCTCGGCTAATCCGACGGGTCCTGCCGGAACCGATGGGCGTCGAGCGCCCCGAGGCCCTCTACCTCCCCCTACAATGCTTCAGACCGACTACGCAGCAAGCCGAGACCCTGAAGTTCCCTCCGACGAAGACGAAGGCCCTCCCGAGACCGAGGCTACACAGCTAGCCAGGCTTCAGGAGGAGGTGTCCAGATGGAGGCAGGAAGCCGCCGACAGACTCCGCACTCAAGCTTCCACTGAAACTCCAAGAGGGCCTCCAGACGATGGAGGCCACAACCCCCCAGAAGTTATACAAGTCCAGGAAGAGGCCGAGAATGCGTCCTTCGACAACGAGTCTCCATTGCACCCTGATCTGCAGAGAGTGCCCTTCGACCCCAAGTTCAAGGCCTCGAAGCTGCACAAGTACTCCGGGGGATCGGACCCCGGGGAGTTCGCCCGCTCGTACGCCCTAGCTATAGAAGCAAGCGGAGGGGTACGAAGCACCATGGCAAAATGCTTCCCACTTGCTCTCGAAGGTGTGGCACTCCGGTGGTTCTGGTCCCTAAAACCAGGATCGATCAAGTCATGGGAACTACTCAAAAAGAAGTTCGTGAGCAACTTCCAAGGCACTTTCGTGGCCCCAATGTCTACGGGAAGTTTGTTCCAAGTAAAGCAGCGGGAAGGAGAAACCCTCCGAGAATACTTTACACGCTTCGCCCACACCAAGTCACAGATCAAGGGCCTTACTACCTCTTCGGTAGTCGATGCCGCCCGAGAGGGGGTGCTAAACCCTGACCTCCTCAGCAAACTCCATCGCAAGCCGGTAACATCCATAGCACAGCTCATGGCATACTTCAAGCAATATGCCAAGGCAGAGGAAGGATGCCTTCGGCGAGCTGAAGCAGCGCTACCCGCCCTCCGGGAAGTCAAAAGGGAGCCGGAGGCCACCGCTCCGCCACAACCCCCACAAGACAGCCGCCCTAGCGATTATAGGCGAGGAAAAAAGCATTTCCGTTCGGAAGTGCTAAATATTGCACCTTCAGCTTCGAAGGCACCGGCCAGTTTTCAGCAAGTAAAAAATTTTAAGGCTGGGCCGTCAGCACCTCAAGAAAGGGTGCCTGGAAGGCGCCAGAGTCATTTTTGCTGCGTACATGGCGATAATAGAAGCCATGACACGAAGGACTGCAAGACGATATTAGCCCTTCGGGGTGAATACATTGACCGAAATACCAGGAGGGGTACTTCGGACCGGGCTCCACCCGCGGCACGATCGGAGCCTGTCCAAACTGTGGCCCGAGCCGGTGCCCTCGAAACCCCTATACGGCTACCGGTGGCCAGTATTATGCCACCACCAAGGCACGAAGATCCGCAAGACCGCGGCAAAAGAGTGGTCCTACCCATTTCCGGTGGGGGGACCCTCGGCAGCATGTCCAAGAGGCAGCGCCGAGAGTACGTCCGAGAAGTTGGACACATTGGGACTTCAAGTTCCGCTGAAGGGATGCCAGAATGGTCCCGTGTACCCATCTCATTCACGGCCAGCGATGCAGTAGGGGTGAAGTTTCCCCATGCTGACCCATTAGTCATCTCTGCTGATATAGCAGGGGCTGATGTTCGAAGGATCCTGGTGGACGGTGGAAGCTCCGCAGATATACTCTTCGTTCAAGCCTTCGACCAGATGTGCATACCCCGGAAGCATTTACTCCCTGCAGCCCGGCCACTTCAAGGGTTCTCAGGACCGCCTCTCGACGCCCTCGGCCAAATAGGCCTCGAGGTTGCCTTCGGAGAGGGGCCGCTGGCCCGAGTAGAGGAGGTGATTTTCGACGTAGTAGATGCCCCCTACGCCTACAATGCTATCTTCGGACGAGGGATGTTAAACCAATTCGGGGCTATAGCTCATCACAACTACCTTTGTCTCAAAATGCCCACACAAGGTGGAGTGCTCACTATTTCAGGAGACCAAGCTGTAGCCAGAAGGACAGAATATGGCCACGGGCAGCCATTGGACCCTCGACAAGTGCACAATGTGGCGGAGAGCGCCGAAGAAGTACCGGAGGCCTTGAGCCCCTCGAAGGGACCCTCGCTCAAACCAAGCCCGGAGGGCAACGTCGAGACAAGGATAATCTCGGAAGACGGCAAAGAATACCCAATAAAATTCGGCAAGGGGCTATCTCCGGAGATAACCGCCTCATTAGAAGAAGTCGTCAAGAAGAATTTAGACATGTTTGCTTGGACCGACGAAGATATCACGGGGGTCGACCGAAGCATCATCGAGCACAGTCTGCTCGTCAACCCGAAGGCCAAGCCGGTGCGCCAGGGGCTCCGGAAGCTATCAACAGAAAGAGCAAATTTAGCCAAGGCCGAAGTGGAAAAATTGTTAAAAGCTGGCATTATCAGGGAAGTGGCCCATACCGAGTGGTTAGCCAACCCTGTTTTTGTAAGGAAGAAGGATTCCAGCAAATGGCGCATGTGTATTGACTTCACATCACTAAATAAAGCATGCCCGCGAGACCCCTACCCAATGCCCCGAATAGATCAATTAATAGACTCCACAGCCGGCTCCGAACTATTAAGCTTCCTCGATGCATACTCCGGGTACCATCAAGTATGGCTAAAGAAAGAAGACGAGGTCAAGACAAGTTTCATAACTCCTTCAGGAGTATTCTGCTATGTAAGAATGCCGTTTGGTTTACGGAATGCTGGAGCCACATTTTCTCGTTTAATAGCTAAAGCTTTAGGCCATCAGATAGGCCGCAATGTCGAAGCCTACATGGACGATATTGTAATAAAAAGTGCTCAGAAGCAACAGCATAGCATAGACTTACACGAAACTTTTGAGAGCCTCCGAGCATGTGGAGTACGCCTCAATCCCGAAAAATGTATATTCGGGGCACAAGCAGGGAAGCTGTTAGGGTACTTAGTTTCGAGCAGGGGGATCGAAGCCAGTCCCACACAAATAAGTGCACTACAAAGAATGGCCCCACCTGAAAATTTGAAGCAAGTACAAAAGCTAGCAGGAAGGCTAGCAGCACTCAGCAGGTTCCTATCCAGATCGGCGGAGCGAAGTCTCCCAATTTTCAAGGCACTCAAAAGCTCCGAAAGCTTCAGCTGGACGCCGGACTGCCAAAAGAGCTTCGAAGAGATAAAAGCCTACCTTGGAACATTATCAACCTTAACTGTTCCTCTTCCAGGGGAAACATTGCTTTTATACCTTGCAGCGACAGGGTCAGCAGTAAGCGCAGTACTAGTCCGAGAAATCGAGCTCAAGGACAAACTGGTACAAAACCCAGTTTATTTTGTCTCGGAAGCATTATCAGGAGCCAAGATCAGATACTCCGAGCTTGAAAAGTTTGCTTATGCTTTGGTAATGGCCTCACGAAAGCTAAGGCATTATTTCTTGGCGCATAACCTTATTGTCCCCACATCGTATCCCCTTGGAGATATGCTTCGAAACAAAGATTCCACAGGCAGGGTTGGAAAGTGGGCAGTCGAGTTATCACCCTTCGAAATCTCCTTCACAGCAAGGACGGCCGTTAAATCTCAAATTATAGCAGATTTCGTAGCAGAGTGGACTCCATCTGCAGTATGGACTCCGGAAGAACCCTCCGACGGTTTCTGGACAATATTCTCCGACGGGGCCTATCAAGCATCAGGTGCCGGAGCAGGGGCAGTAATCTTTTCACCGTCAGGACAAAAGGCAATGTACTCTGCAAGGCTTAACTTTCGAACCACTAATAACGTCGCCGAGTATGAAGGAATCTTGCTAGGCCTCCGAAAGGCTAAGGCACTCGGAGCTACAAGGATAATGATCAAGACAGATTCCCAAGTCGTCGCGGGGCATATTGATAAAAGCTTCCAAGCAAAAAACCCACATCTCGCGCAATACCTTCAAGAAATCCGCAAGGCAGAAGCAGTATTCAAAGGGTTTACAGTTCGAAGTATACCACGGACAGAAAATCAACTTGCAGATATTCTTGCGAAGGCCGCGGCAGGAGCAGTAGACCTCCCGGAGGGCGCTTTCTATGAAGAATTAGAGCAGCCAGCAGCTGACCAAGTACCCTCGTCAGAAGTAATGTGTATTGAAGCTGCGGATTGGCGAACTCCAATAATAACTATGTTGCAGGGCAACAACGACCCTCCGGAAGGCCAAGAAGCTCGAAGAGTGCAAACAAGAGCTCGCAATTACAAACTTATTGGAGAAGTACTATATAAAGCCGGGGTATGCTCACCACTACTTCGATGCATCTCTCAACCTGAAGGACAAGACATACTTCGAGGCATCCACGAGGGGATGTGCGGAAGTCATCTAGCTCCCAGAGCACTAGCAGGCAAGACACTCCGGCAAGGTTTTTACTGGCCGACGATCGTCAGAGACGCCGAAGACCTAGTTCGGACGTGCCAAGGCTGCCAATGGATGGGCCGAAGGAGCCATCGCCCGCCAGCTCAACTCCAAGTTATTGCCCCAGTATGGCCGATGGCTAGATGGGGCATGGACCTCATAGGCCCTTTCCCACCAGCAAAAGGCGGATTGAAATTTGCGGTCGTAGCAATAGAATACTTCTCAAAATGGGTGGAAGCAGAGCCGTTAACAGCCATCACATCAAAGAATGTGCAAAGGTTCTTCTGGCAGAATATTATATGCAGGTTCGGAGTCCCCAGAGAATTAACGGTGGATAATGGGACCCAGTTCGAAGCTTGATACCTTCCAAACATTCTGTGAAGAACTGGGCATTAAGCTATGCTTCACAGCAGTGCGCCATCCGCAATCCAACGGAGCCGTTGAGCGAGCCAACGGGAATATCCTCTCCGGGTTAAATCGCCGAATCGTCGGATTGGCCAAGGGCCTATGGGTCGAAGAGCTACCCAAAATTCTATGGTCTATCCGAACCACGCAAACTAGATCAACCGGCTTCACGCCATTCAGGTTGCTCTTCGGAGACGAAGCCATGACCCCTACGGAGCTCAAAGGGGAGTCACTTCGCGTAATTCAACACGAAGACGAAAATGATCGGAGTGCTTCAATAGACTTGTCGGAAGAAACAAGGCTTCGAGCTGTCGCCAACCTGACGAAGTACCAAGGGCACACAAAGACATGGTATGACCCGAAAGTAAAATTAACTGAGTTAAAACCAGGTCATCTAGTATTACGAAATGTAATAGCTCCGGGGAAGCTAGGAAACAAATGGGAAGGACCATATGTTATCTTACGCTCAGGTCGCCCCGGCTCGTTTAAATTAGCTAATTTAGAAGGAGAAGAGTTGAAACATGCGTGGCATGCGGAGCACCTTAAGAGATATTATGCTTAAGGCTTCCTTGTAATCACTTGTAACACTCCTTTTATAAATAAAGCTAAGGGGTTGAGATTTGTTTTGCCCTTCGAACATCTAACCCTCCGGATGGACGCATTCGGAGGTCGGTGATGCTAGTAGAGCCAAGCATTTTTCGGAAAAACCCAAGGGGCTTGCTACGAACCATTGGTTCGGTGGCTCCGCCAACCTACGGATTCCAGGCTCCGGCTTGTTAGGATCCGTAGAAGAGTCTAAGGACTTTAAACAAAACAGAATTTCAAGCCTCCGGGTGCGAAGTATCTGTAAAAGAGCCGAAGGTGGCCAACCTACGGATTCCAGGCTCCGGCTTGTTAGGATCCGTAGAAGAGTCTAAGGACTTTAAACAAAACAGAATTTCAAACCTCCGGGTGCGAAGTATCTGTAAAAGAGCCGAAGGTGGCCAACCTACGGATTCCAGGCTCCGGCTTGTTAGGATCCGTAGAAGAGTCTAAGGACTTTAAACAAAACAGAATTTCAAGCCTCCGGGTGCGAAGTATCTGTAAAAGAGCCGAAGGTGGCCAACCTACGGATTCCAGGCTCCGGCTTGTTAGGATCCGTAGAAGAGTCTAAGGACTTTAAACAAAACAGAATTTCAAGCCTCCGGGTGCGAAGTATCTGTAAAAGAGCCGAAGGTGGCCAACCTACGGATTCCAGGCTCCGGCTTGTTAGGATCCGTAGAAGAGTCTAAGGACTTTAAACAAAACAGAATTTCAAGCCTCCGGGTGCGAAGTATCTGTAAAAGAGCCGAAGGTGGCCAACCTACGGATTCCAGGCTCCGGCTTGTTAGGATCCGTAGAAGAGTCTAAGGACTTTAAACAAAACAGAATCTCAAGCCTCCGGGTGCGAAGTATCTGTAAAAGAGCCGGAGGTGGCCAACCTACGGATTCCAGGCTCCGGCTTGTTAGGATCCGTAGAAGAGTTTAAGGACTTTAAACAAAACTCAAGTTTCTAAACTATCGATGGTACATATACCAAAATTCGAAGCATACAGGTGCTCAAGCAATCATTGTGCCTACCGAACCATTATATAAGATAAAAGTTTCGCCACCCACAAGAGGGGTAGGAGGATAGGAGCCACACAGCATGCTGTCGAAGCATTCCGCATTAAAATATTATATTCATACATCAGGAAAAACTGCTATCTAGACCCAAATAAAAACGGAGGCCCTTTCGACCCCTACGGCTACTTTGCCCTTCGGAGCTCGAAGTCTTTTTAGGCCGGGAACTTCTCTTTTTCTTCGAGGCTCGCAGCTTCTTCTGCTCCTCTTGAAGTTCGGCCCACGTCAAGAGCCTTTCGGAGCCAGCCTCGGCAAGGTTTCCAGCCTGGTACTCCGAATCGGACCAATCAACAGGCTCGGAGGACGAAGACCCCCCTTCCTGCTCTTCCTCTTTAATGTAAGACAAAACATCCCTTCGTACTTCAAGGGTAACTCCCCCCCCGTCTCCGCGAGGAACAGAAAAGCGAGAGCGGCGATAAGGCCTCAAACTCTCAAGAACTGCCCACTCCTTTCGAAGCTCGGCAGTAGTTTCCAAAAGTACGAAGTCAGGGCTCGAAGGGCATGACAGAACCTAAAAAAGAGAAGAACACCCAAGACAAGTACTGTTTATAACCTTCTCATTAATTAAACAAAGTTTACAAGACCACAGGTACACAACAGCCCTAAGCAGCTAGACCTGCGGGTCGGTTGGCGGAGCTGGGACCGAAGGCGCTGGCGAAGTCGGGAGTGGTGGCTTCGTCTGAGCCTGCTTTTGCCGACGGGCCTCGTCGATCCAAGCCTTAGCAGCAACCTTGTGGTCCGCCTTCCATACTGATCGGAAAGCTTCCCACGCCGAAGCCACCTCCGGAGACGGCCGCAGCAAGTCATCATCCGCGAAGCCTCCAGGAGACGAACCACCAACCAGAGCAAGGGGAACCCGAAGAGTTTCGAGGTGGCGAAGAACCCCGATGCCGGTGCACTGTCCGGAGATCTCTCCGTACCGTACCCCGGAATTCTTCATCAGCGACGAAGCTACCTGGATCCTCGTCAGCTTCCGATCGAGCGGCTCGAAGGTTGCAGCAGAAGTTGAAGGGCACATGGTGCCAAAGTACTCTAACGTACCCTGAAGGGCTTCCAAGGTACGATCAGCGGTACTGGAATTCTTTTTATCTGCTGCTTCCAGGCTTGCAACCGTTGCGTCCAATGCGGCCACCCGGAGCATCAGGGAACTCTTCTGAGCCATTACCTGGCTAAGAGCCCCTTGAAGTTCAACCATACGGCCGTTCGAAGCAGCCGCTTCTTGGCGAAGCCTCTCGACCTCCGCACGGAGAACCACTTGTTCAGCTTCGACTTCTTCGGCATGAGAGCGGAGGGCTTCAGAGGCTTCGTCAGACGCGGCTTTGGCCTTCCGCTCTTCCAAGAGTTCCTCATTCAGCCGAAGAGACCTCCCGGTAGACTCGTCGAGGGCTGTTTGAAGAGCTGTAACCTTCCGGTTAAGTCGGTTAATTTCGACCTCACTGGAAGTCGCTGCCGCTCTAGCAAGGGCGAATTGCTGCAAGGAAAACAAAGTAAGTGCTAAAGAAGCTTCGATCATTAAAATACAACAACTGCGGTGTCTTTTTCATACCTGTAGGGCAGCCCTTTCGAGGGCCGTGTTGAGATTCGAAGCCCTGACTTCGCTCAAAGCGGAGATCAACTCCGAATTGGCAATATCCTGGCTTTTCTCAGCCAGGGGCTCCAGTAGCCTTCGAAGGCCGCTCCGATGCTCCAAGAAAGGAGCCAGAAGAGGGAGCCAAGATAAGGCCCGGGCGTCGTCCTCGGCGGCCTCGTCCTCTGAGTTACCAACGGAGGGCGCTGCTTGATCAACCCGAAGGCCCAAGCTGGAAATACTCTTACCCCTCCCCGGCACGAAAGGGGGAGAGGCAAGAACATCTTGACCTTCGGCCGCCACACCTCCAGCTGGAGCCACGTTGTCGGAGGCGCCGTCAGTAGTCGAGGTTGCCACGGCCGGAGCCAATTCCGTCCCAGGGAGCACATCGTCCGCTCCGAAGGATACGTTCTCCGTCACCGGGCTCGGAGCCCCCGGAGGAGCCGGAGGGTCCATACGGGTGACTGTCTCCGAGGAAGTAGGGACGTCGGGCACCACCGAGGCCTCGATACCCGAAGAGGTACCTGTTTCAAGTATCAGGGTTAATTAACATATTATGCAGATAGCAAGCGAATGCCGATGAAAAAAGAAAAAGTTCTGGGAAAATACCTCCAAGAGCCGTTTGAGGAAGGATCGCCGGATCCTCCAGGACTTCGTACAACCGGAGGATGTTGTCGAAGTCATCCCCCGAAGTCCTGACTTCGGTCTCGTCCGTCGGGGCCACAACCTCCGCTGAAACCCCTTCGGGTGCAGGCAAGCCGGAGGGAGAGTTTGACTCTACTTGCACGTCGACAGGCGCAGGAGGAGTCAGAAGGGTAACGTCAACATCCTCCCTGTCGGGGAGGGTCGTGGGGACCTCCCCCATGTCTTCATCGATCAGAAGGTAATCTTCGAAAGCCTTCGCTGTGGCGCCTCCGGAGTCTTCTGTCTCTTCGGGAGTAGGGCTCCGCTCGTCCGGCGACGAAGAAGACGAAGCAGGCGTCAAGTGAGAAGGCTGCTTCACCGCCTTCTTCTGAGCAGGTTGCTTGCCAGCCTTTTTAGTGGGCTCGGCCGCTGCTTTCCTCTTGCGAGCCGCCACTCCGGCCGGGGCGAAGTCGGGAAGCGGCGGGGGCTCCATGCCAAGGGCTCTCCACACCCTGTTCGAGCGTTCCCAGCTCCCTACCAGTTCCAACCTCCTCTGCCTCTCGGCTACCGAAGGGGCTCCGAGAATTCGCTCGGTAGCCCGGACTATGTCGTCCGGAGATAAGGCCAGTGGCGCCGCTGAAAAGGAAAAGGTATAAGAAGCATAAGTATAATTAATATGTTCATATAAAATGATGCCACAGGCAGAAGGACGTACCTATGTTTCGAAGGTCCCCCTCCGAGGCTCGCGGGATGGAGATTGGCCAACTGGCTCCGAGGGGTGAGATCCGAAGGCCTACGAACTCTTCGGCCAGGTCCCGCATGCTCATACGACGAGCCACAGAAGTCAGCAACCCTAGCCTCGTCGTGAGCAGGCTAGGGTTCGGGGAGATGTCCGCTTCCTTCCGGAACCAAATCTCTTGAAGAGGGCCCGAAAGGGGGGAGTCTTCTCCTACTTCGGCGTAAAACCACCGAAGTATCCAATTTGTATACCATCGATCGTTTATGACTTTCGCAGGGAAATGAAGAGCGTGCTCCCGCCGTAGCTGAAAATTGACACTGCCGAAAGCCACTGTCACCTTCGAGTCTCCGGGCCCATCTTGAGGCTTCGGCTGGCAGATGGCTTCGTGGGTTGCTGCGAAGATTTCGGAGCGTCCTTCACACCCTTCCGCCCGAAGAGCCCACTCAAAGACGGCCAGACGGACGATTGCGTTGGGGGACAGCTGAGGCAGAGTAATATGGAACATGTCTAGTACCTCTGCTAAGAAATCCACAGCTGGTAACCCCAGGCCAGCTTCGAAGAATGCCTCGAAGACTACCACTTCTCCTCGCCGAGGCCGTGGAGTCGACTCTGTCCCGGGAACACGAGTCCTCATTCCGGCTCCCAACTTCCCATCTACCGCCTCCTCGATGGATTCCGCTGTGCTCACTGACTGACCAATAACGAAGCTCTGGGCCATCTTCTTCTTGGAGGGCGGACGGAGCGCCCGAGGGTTCTTGGGCCAACCGCCGCCCGGGCCCCCCGCCATTGCTGTGGCTGCTGATGCCGCCCATGCCTGCCGCTGCGCCATAGTGTTGGCCGCCAAAGGAGTGGTGTGGCTGGTTCTCGCCATTACACTCAAGTGCTCGAAGGGGCAGAAGTTGAGGGGAAAGGTGAATTGCAAGAACGGTGAATGCGGTAAAAAATTTCCAGTAATCCCTTTCTTCCCCTTTTATAACCGCACAATCTATACTGCTCTTCGAGAAGTTTCACACTGCAGGTTCGGCTTCCGTCGCTGACAAGTGGGGCTGGAAAGTGAAACGGCGTGCAACCGCTGAAGAAATTGACCGTTACTCCTTTCTTACAGAGGGTAACGGCTATTTGCGCCGTAACGGTCATATTGACGGCACCCCACGACGTCCACGCTTCGTAACCGCCCGCTCGACGGTCACGCTCCGTAACTGCTCTCGTAGCACTTATGCTCCGAAGCCATGCTGCTCCAGGGAGTTTTCCTCATTATGCCAAAATTCGGAGATGGACGTTTTAAAAATATTGGGTTTAATATTCTGGGCTAAATCATAAGTATCCTCGCATTCCTTTTAAGTCTCAGAAACTAAAAATGTTCCTTTCGTATATTGCCTTCTTTCTAAAAAAATAGGTTATCTACAGAAAGGCATATCCGAGGGGCTACTGTTGGGGGAAATTACTTCATTTCCGCGACTTAAAGGTTGACCCTCCGAAGGCTCTAAGGAAGTCCCGAAGATGGTCGACTAATGCTCGAAGATACGTCAGCGTGGTCGAAGGGTGCCACGATGCGAAGTCTCGGAGGACCCTTCGAAAGGAGAAAGGAAGCTTCGAAGCAGGACGACGTGACTGATTGGATGCCCTGCTTATCCATCTACCCTGCAGCACTTTACCACGTATAACCTCGTTTATAATACTGAGGGTCATTTGTAATATAAGGGTAAATAGGTCTATTCCTTTAGCTTTTCTCCCTATAAATACCCCCCTTTGTACCTTGTAAGAAGGATCCAGAATCAGTGGTTCAAACATATACATTCGGACCTCTTGAGTTGTTATCCTTTACGGAGGCTCAAGTTTGTCCTAAAAGCACAAACCTCTTGTTGTTTGTTCTTAACTACTAAGAACCTGTTGGTGTAACTTTTACGCCAACAATAGACATCAAAGAGAACCCAGCACAGCTCACAGAAGAGGGATCAACAGAAGGTGTAGCAAGGGCCAGAGATTTCGATCCAGAACTAGTGAGATTTGATCTCAGCTGGAGATCAACCTTAGTAGCCTTCAGCTTGCTAAACAACTCAGAAATTGTCAAGGTATCATAAGAAGTACTCTCAATGATAGACGATACCTTGATCTCCCAGATCTTTGGGTCCAAGGTATGGAGAACCTTGAGCGCCTGCTCGTGATCTGATACTAACTGAGCACCCTCAGCCTTGTTGTCCCGAAGCTTGTTTATGATCGACTAAAAACGACCAAACAAAGCCTCAACAGATTCACCCAGCTTCTGTGTGAAATTTTCATATTCACGCCGGTAGGTCTGATAAAGCCGAGCCTTGAACTGAACTGTTCCCTCATGGTGTGCCTTGAGGGTAGCCCAGATCTCTCTCGAAGTGGAGAGATGGCTGACAAGCTCAAACTCAGTGGAACCTAAACCAGAAAACAGAATGTTCACAGCCTTACTGTTGCTCAGATGCTGGGCAATGATACCGGCAGTACCATGCTCAGCAACTGGCAATATGACAAACGTGGTGTGAATGCAAATGTCCCAAATGTCCGAACCCTGGCTCATGAGATAGGCTCGCATGCGAGTCTTCCAATAATTATAGCCATAGGCTTCCAATAATTATAGCCATAGGCTTCCAAGGATGGGACCTTGCCAGGAGACGTCATAGTCACTACTGGGGTTTAGAACCGGTTAAGGTATGGAAAAACCCTAACCTCGCTCTGATACCACTTGTAGGACCGAAAGTAGCGACCAGATGGGGGGGTGAATGGGCGCCCTAAAAAATTCTTTCGAATATATGGCCTGTTCCCAACACCCAACGCACCTCAAACGACTAAACAACAAAAAATTAACAGATAGCCTAAGTCTAAAGGTATCTAGCCTAGATTCAACTGATGTTGAACAGAGAGCTACCAAAAGCAGTGCAACTAGGCAGATAAACAAAATATGTCAGGCCACAACTTCTCAACGAAATGTTCTAAGTATATGTGTAGTGAGATGAGAAGTTACTGTTCAGATTTGTCTCCTGTTTGAAGCTTGGCGAAGCCTGCTTCGCTGGTCGAAGCCTGCTTCGGAGGTTGGTGACGGAGCCTGCTTCGAAGGCCAGTTGCGAAGCCTGTTGAAGACTGTCGAAAATGTCGAAGGTGTTTTGGTCTATCCTAGTTCGAAGTGGCAGGGAGCGAAGTATGCTTCAAAGTGTGACAAAGTCGGAGTCTGCTTCGAAGTGTGTACTTCGAAAGCAAGGCTTCGAACACACCTTCGAACTCGCATTCAGAGCGAACAACCTTCGAAATGAAAAGCGAAGGCTGACACGCGACAGAGGAAACACAACGAAGCCTACATACTACCTTCGAACTGAACACAATCACGGACCTTAGAAGAAGACAAAAGTAGAAAGAACTTAGCGAAGTCTAACAAAAAGACAAGCTTCGAGGCCAATCTTCGAAACCTGTCGAAGCTTGGACTTCGAAGAGCTCAAGTCGAAGTACCTTCGCACAGACGTTCGAAGACGCTGTCAGTTCGCAAAGTACTTCGAAGCCATCAACTCAGGACACAAAGCAAATTTCGAAGAAATAATGAAGTCTTCGAATATATCAGATCGAAGCCTGCCTCACGGAGCTGAGGGGCTTCGAACAGAGAAGGTAGCTTCGCCAGAAAACAGTCAAAAAGGCATTCAGCCGTGAGAGCTTCGATCAAAAAGCTGTGCAGTAAAGGCAAAAAGCTAATACTCGAGTACTCTTGCTACAGTGGAGGAGTACTACTTGCAAACAGCAAGAACTAGTACTCTGCTCGTGAAGAACAGAAGCAAACCAAAGCAAAAATCGCTTAGTAAATAAATTGCTGCTTGCAAACTGAAGGAGTACAAAGCTAATAATTAAATGCAGCACACAACCAGAGGGAATCCAAAACCGACCAGACCAAGGAAAATGAATCTGAGATGAACTCACAGAAGGTTCCTGGCGGCGCACACAAGAAGGAGAGAGAAAACGCAGGGAACAAGAGGAATGACCCAATGAATGATGCAAAAAGTGATTTCTGGAAGGGTAGTTCAACCCTAGGGATTGGGGTCCTGTTTATAGGCTGCCCAAACCTAGGAATATTCCACCTGCCCCTTAGGGTTTTTTACAGACGCAGGAATAAAGGAAAAGACTCTACTGCCCTTAGGAATTTTTACAGACACGACTGACTGACTGTGGGCCTAGAGATACAGATGACTTATCCGGAAGCTAAGCTTTCGTAGCGACTACGGCTTCTCTTCTGGACAGTCCGATACAGAATCAACGATTGTCAGTTTTGCGCCGAAACTGACAAAGCCTCCACCGGCCTTGCACTAGGTACCCGGATTGGGCCGGCCCGATTCCGCAGCTCTCTCAGCCCGGCAATCGCTCACCGCCCGTGTACCTGAGTCAATCCCGGTCAACAGCCCAGTGGGTCTTCTGCTGCTCCTAGCCCATGTACCCGGATTGGGCCAGCCCGACTTCGCAGCCTCCTCTACCCGACAGTCGCTCGCTACCCGTGTACCTGAGTCACACGTGGCCCATGACACAGCAGATCTCTTCTTCTTCTGTCCTCTTTGACTATCGTTGACAATGACTCGTCACTTCTGGAGCCATGAGGCCCACGCTATTCAGCATGGCTCCTCATCCACAAGTACAGGGATGGAGTACCTCTCATGGCAGCGTGCTAGCACCGCACGTGAGAGACAGGGATCCTTGACCTCAATGTTTGAGATCAAGAAAAAAGGAGAGAACTCTTGGGTGACTAGGTCTAATCTAGGCTTATTGGTTGCCCCAAGATGTCCTCCTCCTCTCCTTATATAGGGTTGAGAGCCCCTAGGTCGTGGTTATCCCGAAACCCTAAAAACCGTAACAAATCCAATCTGTTTGTCCACGTCGGAAGTTCCGATCCTAGATCAGAACTTCCGATAGGGTATTTTAGGTCTCCTGATACAGTACAACACGCAACAGATTCAATCTGTTATCGCCCACCTCGGAACTTCCGATACCATATCGGAACTTCTGATCAGTACAAAATTCTCTGATTTTGAATCAGAACTTCTGGCTCATCGGAACTTCTGATACCATATCGGAACTTCCGATGTAAAATTTGCTCTCTGTATCGAGACCAGAAAATAACCGAAACTTCTGATAGTTCCTATCAGAACTTCCGATACACGGGATTTTCTTGGGCATATCCTTCAATCTCCCACTTTCACAAGAACCAATTCTTTGCTTGTTTTTAATCCATCCTCTTAAGCGTGTGACCCGATAGGTTCATACACTAATGGTTGTTTACCGGAAATCATTTCTGACTCACTGATCAATAGCGGTACCTAGCATCACATATTGACCACCGAAAGCGTACAAAATCAAATTTTCATGAACCTTGATATACACAAGCACTAGTCCCTTTACCACACACCGTTAGTCAAGCTCAAGGCGAGATACGTGCCACCCTTCTTAGTTAACTTGGCATTTCAATCAATCAAGTATCGGATTCAAATCATGACTAACTCATTGGTCATAGTTTTATGGTCATGCACTTTTCCAAATCCAATACCTCGAGGGGCCCAGAGACGACTCTCCCATTATTAGGACGGGTAAATTCCATCTTGACCGCTCATATCCCAAGACATGTTTCACAACACACCTCAAAAATAACCCTTATTACTACCCTGTTATGGAATAGCATTAGGAAGCATCTAAGTGTGTCACTACACATTCCGGATTCAAATGATGATCTCAGGTCCAAGGACTCTGCAGATACACAATTTGAGATGACAATTGTTGGCACAAAACAATCTCAGCGGTATCTCAAGTGGGTCTGTCCAACACCATGTTCACCAACATGTGTCCACATCACTAATTTGACATCTCTATGTCTATGATCTGTGAAACACAATCATCAATCAGTCGGATGTGGTAATCCATGTATCATCATTGTCTCACATGTTGACAAGATTAGAGACCCGTCTGACCAACATCGTCTTAAAGCAAATAGTTTCACATAACAAGTCGTACTTATTAATTAAATGCAAATGATATTTATTCAAGGAACAAGATAACAATTATCTTCATACATTAGCATAGACTCTACTAGTATATTCCACAAACACATGACTCACTCACGCAAGTATCTAATACCCATGGAGCTCATATGTGCCTCATGCTTGGGCTATGGAAGAGGCTTCGTCAACGGATCTGCCATGATCAAATCCGTGTGCACCTTGCAAATCTTCACATCACCACTCTCAATGATCTCGCGGATAAGGTGATATCACCGAAGTATATGTTTGGATTTATGGTGTGATCTAGGCTCCTTGGCTTGCGCAATGGCACCACTATTATCACAATAGAGGTCCACTAGACTAGACGCACTAGGAACAACACCTAGCTCAGAAACAAACTTCCTGATCCAAATGACCTCCTTGGCCGCTTCTAAAGCAGCGATATACTCAGTTTCTGTTGTTGTGGGATCGGAATGGTGACTAGAGGGGGGTGAATAGGCGCCTCGACAAATTATAATGAATAAGATGGCCTTTTCAAAACACCCCAACACTCTAAAATTTCAGAAGCAAGAATGAGACTTACAATTCAAAACCAGAACTAAAATCAAATTAAATTTGAAACTTCTTCTAAATCGGAGTTTTACTTGCCAATCAACTCTGTCGGTATTTGGTACTATGAAATTTACTGCCTAGTTTAGCAATTGGTTTGCCGACAGGAGGTTGTCGGTTGATGGTTCTCCGACAGAGTTCAGACTTTCACAAAAAGAGATAGAAACTGAACTTTAGAAATTTAACTTTGTTATGATCAAGATTGATCACTCTAACGAGATGATCTAGATGATGAACAGTACACAAGTAAAGTTCATACACCAAAAGGTCCAATCTGTGTTCACTTTCTTATAAATAATCAATAAGTGAATCTGTTAGGAAAATGCTTTTGTAATTTGTATTGTATCCTTTTGAACATAGAACAAGGTCAAATCAAAAACACCTAAACAGAATCAAATATTAACTACAACCTTGTACTGTTGATGTTCTAAGATAATAACCTGAAAGCACTTAATATACTGATTTCATCATCAAATAGCAATTTAAAAAAATAAACAGAGATTGAAACAACAAATAGGAACTTTCTTGATCTGAAAATTTAAATTGAAAGTTTCTTTTGGTTGAAAGCTTGATGAATCTCAGGTCTCTCTTTCTTGGCAACCAGAGATAAAACACTAAGTAATTGATGGGCTGCTTTTAATTCAACTCAGATTGATAATTAAAGTGTGCACTATTGGCACAACGGACTAAACCAACGGGTTTGAGAATGTGTGAGTAATGAGAGTGAGAAACCAAGGGTTGGTTTCAGAGTCTGTGATGAGTGATTGACAGTTTTAACCCTCTAATTCGAAGGGGTCCTCCGAAGGGGTTCGGAGGTGGTTTCACCGAAGGGTTCGGTGGCTTTGGCTGCTGCAGCTGTTGCAGCGGAGTGTGCTTGTCAGAGGGGTCCGACAGTACACGTTGACTGAGTTGTACCGAAGGCTTCGGTACTTTGGGCGGTACACCGGAGTGTGTGCCAGAGGTTGCTAACCCGGAGAGGTCTCCGGAGTACTGGATACACTTGTCTGCTTGTCTGTGGTGTGCAGGGACTTCGGAGGCGATGGACGGTTCGTAGCAGGTGAACCTGGGTCAAGCGGGAGGCTTGATGCCAGGGGAGCGGGGAGCTCCATCACGAAGGCTGCGAAGGGGTCGAGGTCGGACCTCGGGTCGAGGCATGCCAGGAGAGGGCAGTAAGTGCGGAGCGTGGCTCCGGGTGAAGGTACTCCGAGACAAAGTCGTCGGAGGCGAGGTACTTCGAAGGGTACTCCGAATGGAGTGACTTCGGAGTTTGGTGGCTCAAGTCCTCAGTAGAGGCAAGGTGTTTGAAGTGTGCTCCGGAGGGAGACACTTGAAGGTTACCCGACGAAGGTCTCAGAAGTCAAGGTGCATCGAAGGCATGGTCTGGGTGAGGCTCGTCGAGGAGTGTGCTCGGGGAGAGGCACTACGATGAAGTGCTCATGGAATGCTTCATGCGGAGGCCTTGGACGAAGGAGGGACTTCGAAGGGTGGTACTCCGAAGGTGGGGCTTTGGAGTGAGGTTGTCTTGAGGTACTTCGGCCTACATGGCTTCGGTACACGGACTGACGGAGTTCGAGCTGGGCGAAGCTGCGAAGCCGTGGTGGTCCACTCTGAAGGTGTTGGTGCGAAGGTCCAAGGGCTTTGACGGCTTCGGCTCAAAACCGTCACTATATCGGAGGCTGACTTCGGTGAAGCAAAGGCCATCAGGCTCAAGGCTTCTCACCGAAGCTACCGCACCCCATGCGTGTGAAGGGGGGCTTCAGAAAGGTCAAAGGTTGTAAAGTCTGACAGTGTCTGCTCTGCAAAAAGCTGACGGTGTCCCCTCTGCAAAGCTGACAGAGAAGCCTCCAAAATAAAGTTGACTACCTTTTGTACCCCTCAGTTCTGTTGAGACAAAACCAATGTAAACCCTAGGGGTAAAGTAGTCAATTCACATGGATGAATAGTGGCTATAAATAGTGGGGGCTGGTAGGTCACATTTAACACTTTAAGCATTCATTGTAGAACTCATGTGCTAGCCAACACACTCTTTGTATTCATCCTGAGTTCATTTATTGTGTTCCTTGTTCAAGCAGCGAAGCCCTGCTTCTGTGTTCATTTTATGCTTGAACTTGTTTGCATACCTCGCTACACACCTCGCCCTCTTGTGCGTCACATCTTTTGAGTTGAGTGTGTGAAGCCAGGTTGAGCGAAGCCTGTGTTTTAGCGAAGGGTGCTTTTCAGTGCGTTCGCTCTGTGTAACTGAAGGCTAGTCCTTGCTGTTTACTAGAGAAGCACTGATCGAAGCCCGTTTTGCTTCTCGTGTCGAAGCCCTTAGCGAAGTCCGTATAGTGTGTGTTTAGACCTTTGTAGTGCGAAGCCCAGCACCAGTTGTTGTCACTAAGTATTTTGGTCGAAGTCCTCAGAGGGTAGTCCACTCTTGCGAAAGGTGAAGTGTGAAGCCTGCTCGAAGCACCCTGTGTGCGGAGCCTGCACTAACTTAGCAGAGTTGATTTTCCGAGGTTGTGTGTGGAGTGTAGTCTTCTTGGCTTCGAACTTTTGCCCTAGCGAAGCCTGTGTTCGAAGCTGTGAAATAACCCCGAACCAGAACTTCGAAGGTTGTGTTCGAAGCCTGTTCCGCAGAAGACTGAATTAACACAAAAGTCTATTTTTAGTCTGAAATTTTAAAAGCTCCCATTCACCCCCCCTCTGGTCACCGTTTTCGGTCCAACAATTGGTATCAGAGCGGGTTAAGATCACCAGTTGACCTTAACCGGTTTTGTGATCTTTTGGCGACATGGACAGAGTTAGTAAAATACCTCTGTTTGATGGGACTGATTTTGCATACTGGAAGGTGCGCATGGAGGCTTACTTGCTAAGCCAAGGAAATGCAATTTGGGAGATTGTGGACTCACAATACTCCATCCCTGAGAATCGCACCTCTCAAACAGAGAAGGATCAGTATAATGCCAACTCCAAGGCAAGAAATATACTGTTCATTGGTTTGAGCCGGAGTGAGTTTGATAGGGTGCAACACCTTAGGACTGCTAGGGAGATTTGGACCACTCTCACTATTTTTCATGAGGGCTCTACTCAGATTAAGGCCAGGCGCCAAAGCACATACAATCAACAGTATCAGCTGTTTGTGCAGGCACCTGGTGAATCTATAGATGCCATGTTTTCTCGCTTTGATGCAATAGTGAGTAACTTGCGGTCCAACGGGACGTTTGCTTACAATGATCATGACAGGGCTATCAAGCTTCTCTATGATCTTGACCGTAGCATATGGGAAGTGAAGATATCCAGCATTGAGGAGTCTGAAGGTTATGACACATTGACCTGTGATGAGCTCTTCAGCAAGCTGAAGTCCACAGAGATTGCCAAGGCATCTCTTGCAGTGCACGGAAACTCTTTGTCACAACCATTGGCATTGGTTTCTAGCACTAGCCGTGGCACCACTGCAGAACAAAGCACATCTGGCACTTGTGTTCTTGCAGATGGTTTTGCTTTGTCCTCCCTAGTCTCCATCACTAAGGAGTAGGTGGATACTCTGGACGATGATGAGCTTGCTCTCATTGCCATAAGGTTCACCCATTTTCACCATGAGAGACAGGATCAGAGGAGAAGTGGTTTTAGTGGTTGCTTTGAGTGTGGCGACACTTCTCATATCAAGGCCAATTGTCCAAAACTCAAGAAGAGAGATGAGAGTGAGCGCCCTAAATATCACAAGGAGAGGAAACCCTTTGTGAAGGGTAAGCGCGGCAAAGTGGCTAAGAAAGTTGCCAAAGCCGCTTCCAGAGCATTTGTCGCTGTTCTCAGCGACATCGACACTTCCTCAACTGAGGAGTCGAGCTCTGAGGAGGAGGAGTCCCCAAGGAGGGAGGACAAGAAGGACAAGAAGGGACGAGACTTCACCGGCCTTTGCTTCATGGCCGACAGCGATCACATCGGCGATGAGCTTGACTCATCTGAGGTATCTCTATCCTATGACCAGCTTTCAATAAAATTAGATGAGCTGAATGAAGTAGTTCTTGGTCAGGATAGATTACTTGTGCATGCCGCTAGAGATAGAAAAGAACTTAGACTTAGGCTAGAATCTATTCTTTATTACGTGAGAATATTAATTTACGTGATAAGCATGTTCATGATTTAGAGGCTAGATTGGAGAGGGCTGGTAGTTCTAAGGATGTGCAACCTGTTTGTGACACTTGCATTATCCTTAAGGACCAGCTAGGCACTGTTAGAGAGCGAGCTAAAAACCTCATGACTGAAAATGAATACCTTCTTTCTGTAGTTAACAAATGCACTGAGGCGAAGGGTAGGATGGATTTGCTCTTGGCCAAGACCAAGATGTGTGCTGACAGAGCAGGAGTAGCTCTAGGTTTTGGTTTTGAGAGAATTCCTTCAGACAGTAAGACCAAAACTGTTTTTACCTCACCCACTACCTTAGAGAAAGAGAGAGCTCTGTTAGATACTCCTTCAGCCAAAAAGCCTACCCGAACTCAAAAGAAAACCACTCCTCCTGCCAAGAAAATCCCTCCCAAGAAAACCACTCAGCAGAAGCCCAAGGAGCCTGTGAGAGTTGCTCCTGTGATCCATGAGAGTGCCCCTAGGAGAATTTTTCATTGTTCCTACTGTCAGCGGGCGGGTCATTTGGTTGGGTTCTGTTTTCGTCGCATCAAGCATGAGCGACGCTTTCAGGCGATGAGTTTCCAGGACATGCATTACCCATCTTTAGGTATGCATGAGTCTGAGTTTTACTCTCGTCCTGTTTTTGAGGCTCCTCGTGCTTCTCGGAGAGGTTTTGCTCCTCGAGGTGTTCACCATGTTCCATATGGTGGTAGACCTCGAGTGAGTAGCTTTGTACCTCGTCAGAGTAGGAGACCTCGTCATGCTTTTCGATCACTGCATGTAGGTAGACCTCGCACTTTGCATCATTCTGATTATCCTGTGCGTAGACAGTCTACTGTTACTGTGCCTACTACTCGTATCACTCAGTGCTGCATGCCTCGTCATATATTCACTCACCCCAGCACTGAGCGATCGAGATTTTCTTATCATGTGTAGGCGACAGATCGAGGTTTGGAGGGCACGTGGATCATGGACTCCGGTTGTTCGCGCCATATGACCGGAGATGCAGCATGGTTCTCCAGCCTCACCACAACCAAGCAAAGGGAACATATCACCTTCGGGAACAATCGAAGGAGTAGAGTGAAAGGTAAAGGTGTGGTAAGAATTAACTCGAATTTCACTCTCAAAGATGTTGCTTTGGTTGAAAACCCGGGATACAATTTGCTTTCTGTATCTCAGTTGCTTGATGAGGGCTTCGAAGTGCGATTCCATCGCGATACTTCGCAAGTACTCAACTCTGATGGCGTTGTGGTGTGTAAGATCTTTAGAGTTGGGAGAGTTTTTGGAGCTGATTTTATGAGTCTTCTGGTTGTTCTCATTGTCTTGTTGCACATTCGACTTCCGAGCTTTGGAAGTGGCATAGGAGACTAGGGCATATGAGCTTTGAGTTGCTTGCTCGTCTTAGTGCCCTAGGTCTGATCCGAGGATTGTCCAAGCTCAAGTTTGAGAAGAATTTAGTTTGTGCTCCTTGTCAACATGGAAAAATGATTGCCGCTTCGCATTCGCCAGTCACCACAGTGATGACTGAACAACCCGGAGAACTTCTCCACATGGACACTGTAGGTCCTTCTTGGGTTAGTTATTTAGGCGGCAAGTGGTATGTATTAGTCATTGTCGATGATTTCTCTCGCTACTCTTGGGTCTTCTTTCTTTCCAGCAAGGATGAAGTGTTTTCACACTTTCGGAGCTTGGCTTTGAGACTCTTCACTGAACTCCCTGGTGCATTGAAATTCATTCGAAGTGATAATGGCACTGAGTTCAAGAACAGTCACTTTGTTGACTTTTGCATGGAGCATGGCATAGAACATCAATTCTCTGCTCCGCGGGTTCCTCAACAGAACGGTGTTGTTGAGAGAAAGAACCGCACTTTGATTGAGATGGCTAGGACGATGTTTTATGAGCACATGACTCCTAGAAAAATCTGGGCTGAGGCTATGAACACTGCTTGTTACATCTAAAACCGAATCTTCTTGCGCTCAATTTTGAACTTAACATCTTATAAGCTACATTTTGGGAGACAACCCAAGGTTACTCATCTTCGAGTTTTTGGCTGTCGTTGCTTTATTCTGAAACATGGTAATTTGGATAAATTTGAGTCGCGTTCTTCTGACGGGATCTTTTTGGGATACTCTACACATGGTCATTCTTATCGTGTCTATAATTTGGAAACTAGCACTGTCATCGAGTCATGTGATGTGACTTTTGATGAATCAACCCCCTCTGTTAGTTCTGCATTTGAACAGGCCAATGAACACGACATGGAACAGACCATCTTCGAAGAAGAAGATCCCGGAGAGTTCGAGGATGAACCCCTACTACCCTCGACATCAACCCCCGAAGCCAACCCCGCTTCGACTACTTCGGCACAAGGTCCCGAAGCAACTACCTCAACATCAGTCATCTTGGACCAATCCAATGCACAAGTTGAGGGGGAGACTGCATCACGCCGCGAGGCTCCACACCATGTTCAAAGGATGCATCCTCCAGAGCAGATCATTGGTGAGCTTGATCAAAGGGTAACACGTTCTCATGCTCATTTCATTGATTCTGCTTTTGTTGCTTCTTTCGAGCCCTTAGATGTTAGTCATGCACTTTCTGATTCTAGTTGGATCAATGCCATGCAGGAAGAACTTGAAAATTTTGAGAGAAACCAAGTCTGGACTTTAGTTGATCCTCCACCAAATGTTCATTTCATTGGAACAAAATGGATTTTCAAAAACAAACAAGGGGAGGATTGGACTGTAGTTAGAAACAAGGCTAGACTTGTAGCTCAGGGTTATTCTCAATTAGAAGGGATTGATTTTACTGAAACTTTTGCACCTATTGCTCGTCTTGAGGCCATTAGGATTTTACTTGCATTTGCAGCATCCCGTGGTTTCAAACTCTATCAAATGGATGTTAAAAGTGCTTTTCTTAATGGCTTCATAGGCGAAGATGTTTATGTAAAACAACCCCCTGGTTTTGAAAACCCCAAATACCCACATAAAGTCCTTAAACTTCATAAGGCTCTTTATGGACTCAAGCAGGCCCCTCGGGCATGGTATGATAGACTTAAGTCTTTTCTGCTTGAGCGGGGGTATTTGATGGGATCTGTTGATAAAACCCTGTTCACTCTCAAGCATGACAAAGATTTCTTTCTAGTGCAGATTTATGTGGATGATATCATCTTTGGTGGCTCTTCTCATGCTTTGGTTGCCGAGTTTGCAGATGCCATGAGCAGGGAGTTCGAGATGTCCATGATGGGCGAACTCACCTTTTTCCTTGGTTTGCAAATCAAGTAAAGCAAACAGGGTACCTTCATCCACCAGACGAAGTACACCAAGGACCTGCTCAAGAAGTTCGACATGGCTGATGCGAAGCCTCTTGCCACTCCAATGGCTACATCTGTAGCATTGGATCCTGACGAGGATGGAGAAGCCGTAGATCAGAAGGAGTTCCAAAGCATGATCGGCTCCCTCCTCTACTTGACTGCTACGAGGCCGGACATACACTTCGTAGTATGTCTGTGCGCTCGTTTTCAGGCTTCACCTCGAGCTTCACACCGCCAAGCGGTAAAACGCATACTCAGGTATCTCAAACATACCCTGGAATTCGGCATTTGGTATTCAATGTCTTCCTCTTTGTGTCTACGAGGTTATTCCGATGCGGACTTTGCTGGGTGTAGGATCGATAGGAAAAGTATCTCTGGTACTTGTCATTTTCTGGGTACATCTCTAGTTTGCTGGTCTTCCCGCAAACAGTCTAGTGTTTCACAATCGACGGCTGGGGCCGAATATGTTGCTGCAGCTAGCTGTTGCTCTCAGATTTTGTGGATGGTTTCCACTTTGCGGGATTTCGGGTTAGATTATAAGAGTGTTCCACTTTTCTGTGATAACACTAGCTCTATTTGTATTGCAAACAACCCGGTTCAGCATTCCAGAACCAAACACATTGATGTGCGATATCATTTTCTCAGAGATCATAATGAGAAGGGTGATATTGAACTTCTATATGTTGATACCCAACACCAGCTAGCCGATATTTTCACAAAACCCCTCGATTCTTCTCGTTTTGCCTACTTGCGTGGGGAACTTGGTGTTTGTCACCCTTACGGCATTTTGTGAGGGGAGCAGGTTTGATTGTCTTGCATATGCTCACTGTGTGCGAAATTGCATTTACATCTTTTGCACTTATATGCCTGATTTTAATTCATGTGATCATGTCAGCTCAGCTCCTTTTAATATATCTGGAACATTTTGCACATGATGTTTCTTTTCAAAAATCAAAACGTGCTCACTACTTAGTCTTGAAACTAGCATGTTTAGGCGAGACTGCTTTAGCTATCTTTTATCTGCTTGATAGCAAGACTCTTTTTCTCTGGATGCTAAACATTGCAACTTGAAAAAATTGTGTTACTTACTCATGGATATTCATCAAGTGCTAACCACTTTGTTCACTAAATCAAAATTCCAAAAAATCCATGATTTGCATGCTTCAAAGCAAAAAGATCCAGGTGGGTTTGTTTGTCGCACTACTCTATTCTAGACTGCTTACCATTGCACATTGGTCTGAACTGGGATAGTGTAGTGTATGCCAAAATCACCGCCTTAAGCTTCTGATGGCTTTCACGCCTAGGCTTGGCTTGATTGGACAGTATAAGGTAGACAAACAAATAACCCCTGGCATTATGAAAAGAACAACAAAATCCATTGATCATCAAGTTTGCTTTTAATGCTCCATTTGAACTGGACTTGTTTGTCTAGAGTAGAAATTGACTAGCTTTGCGCAGTCCCTGCTTTTACTTGTCTAGTTATCTTGATTAAGTGGTGATGCTTTTATTTCAAAATGATCAAATCACATGCTGTCATCATGTTTTTAGAATGTTAAATTGAGCTGAGCACATGAAAAATTGGTCTTAATGTTGGCATATTTTTGCTCTATATGTCTTTGCAATTCTGCTCATTTCAAAGCTTTGCATCTTTTGAATGCTCCTTGATGCTTGCATTGCCAAAGGGGGAGAAATTTTTTAGTTCTCTGCAGCAAGGGGGTAAAATAACTCACGGGGAGTTTTTATCTTGCCGAAGGGACTTTTACTCTTTTAAAAAAGGGGGAGGAAAATTCTTTTATCAAGTGACATGATCTTTGGCTCGTTTCTAAGTTTTTATGGTCACTTGTGTGCTGAACTGTTTCAAATTTTCTTGAATTTGAATTTGGTTGTCAATGCACTCATCAAGGGGGAGATTTAGAAACCAAGGGTTGGTTTCAGAGTCTGTGATGAGTGATTGACAGTTTTAACCCTCTGATTCGAAGGGGTCCTCCGAAGGGGTTCGGAGGTGGTTTCACCGAAGGGTTCGGTGGCTTTGGCTGCTATAGCTGTTGCAGCGGAGTGTGCTTGTCGGAGGGGTCCGACAGTACACGTTGACTGAGTTGTACCGAAGGCTTCGGTACTTTGGGCGGTACACCGGAGTGTGTGCCAGAGGTTGCTAACCCGGAGAGGTCTCCGGAGTACTGGATACACTTGTCTGCTTGTCTGTGGTGTGCAGGGACTTCGGAGGCGACAGACGGTTCGTAGCAGGTGAAACTGGGTCAAGCGGGAGGCTTGATGCCAGGGGAGCGGGGAGCTCCGTCACAAAGGCTGCGAAGGGGTCGAGGTCGGATCTCGGGTCGAGGCGTGCCCGGAGAGGGCAGTAAGTGCGGAGCGTGGCTCCGGGTTAAGGTACTCCGAGACAAAGTCCTCGGAGGCGAGGCACTTCGAAGGGTACTCCGAATGGAGTGACTTCGGAGTTTGGTGGCTCAAGTCCTCAGCAGAGGCAAGGTGTTCGAAGTGTGCTCCGGAGGGAGACACTCGAAGGTTACCCGACAAAGGTCTCAGAAGTCGAGGTGCATCGAAGGCATGGTCCGGGTGAGGCTCGTCGAGGAGTGTGCTCGGGGAGAGGCACTGCGACGAAGTGCTCATGGAATGCTTCATGCGGAGGCCTTGGACGAAGGAGGTACTTCGAAGGGTGGTACTCCAAAGGTGGGGCTTCGGAGTGAGGTTGTCTTGAGGTACTTCGGCCTACATGGCTTCGGTACACGGACTGACGGAGTTCGAGCTGGGCGAAGCTACGAAGCCGTGGTGGTCCACTCCGAAGGTGTTGGTGCGAAGGTCCAAGGGCTTTGACGGCTTCGGCTCAAAACCGTCACTGTATCGGAGGCTGACTTCGGTGAAGCAAAGGCCATCAGGCTCAAGGCTTCTCACCGAAGCTATCGCACCCCTCACGTGCGAAGGGGGGCTTCAGAAAGGTCAAAGGTTGTAAAGTCTGACAGTGTCTACTCTGCAAAAAGCTGACGCTGTCCCCTCTGCAAAGCTGACAGATAAGCCTCCAAAATAAATTTGACTACCTTTTGTACCCCTCAGTTCTGTTGAGACAAAACCAATGTAAACCCTAGGGGTAAAGTAGTCAATTCACATGGATGAATAGTGGCTATAAATAGTGGGGGCTGGTAGGTCACATTTAACACTTTGAGCATTCATTGTAGAACTCGTGTGCCAGCCAACACACTCTTTGTATTCATCCTGAGTTCATTTATTGTGTTCCTTGTTCAAGCAGCGAAGCCCTGCTTCTGTGTTCATTTTATGCTTGAACTTGTTTGCATACGTCGCTACACACCTCGGCCTCTTGTGCGTCACATCTTTTGAGTTGAGTGTGCGAAGCCAGGTTGAGCGAAGCCTGTGTTTTAGCGAAGGGTGCTTTTCAGTGTGTTCGCTCTGTGTAACTGAAGGCTAGTCCATGCTGTTTACTAGCGAAGCACTGATCGAAGCCCGTTTTGCTTCTCGTGTCGAAGCCCTTAGCGAAGTCCGTATAGTGTGTGTTTAGACCTTCGTAGTGCGAAGCCCAGCACCAGTTGATGTCGCTAAGTATTTTGGTCGAAGTCCTCAGAGGGTAGTCCACTCTTGCGAAGGGTGAAGTGCGAAGCCTGCTCGAAGCACCCTGTGTGCGGAGCCTGCACTGACTTAGCAGAGTTGATTTTTCGGGGTTGTGTGTGGAGCGTAGTCTTCTTGGCTTCGAACTTTTGCCCTTGCGAAGCCTGTGTTCGGAGCTGTGAAATAACTCCGAACCAGAACTTCGAAGGTTGTGTTCGAAGCCTATTCCGCAGAAGACTGAATTAACACAGAAGGCTATTTTTAGTCTGAAATTTTAAAACCTCCCATTCACCCCCCCTCTGGTCGCCGTTTTCGGTCCAATAGAGAGGCTAAGATCAAAGCTATATTCTTGGATCTCGTGTCCTTTAGAACAGGGGAGGGGAGTATTTATAGAGGAGCCTGGCTAGGGGATCCAATACTTCCAAAATCCCCCTAGCCGTTGCACTGCCTGCCACAGGCATACAATACAGACAAGGGTGGTAGCCCCATAGTACAGACAAAAAGTGCAACCCTGACAGCGTATCAGCCGTTCTGGGGATTGCATTAGCGCCTGATGCTGCGCAGACGATCGTGATCCTGTCTCTAGACCACTTTGACTGAACTAGTCCATGTCTTCTGTCGCGGCCTCGGACCCTTCGCACCTTCCGGATACTTGGCTCCGTCCTCCCACCGACTCTATATTCCGGGACCCCTCGTGCCTGCTTCGCAGCCTCCAGAGGTCCCAAGCCTTCCCGTCTCGAGGGCCACTGACACCTCCACGAGGGGGCGCCCGACCCTCGGCTAACGAAGCCCTTCTTTCGAACAGTGCATCTGCTCTTCATGCTCCAAATTTCTATCGGGATTATCTCCCCCAACAGTAGTCCCTCGCTTCTTTCTGCTCGAGGGCCCTGCACGGAAGAAAAGGAAAGAAGCGCACAAGATAATACCGATGATTAATCTTATAAGAAATCAACTCACGGTGGAGCCCCGGATATCTACTACGAATCCTGCCATCTGCTTCGAATGCCTTGGAGGTGCTCTGGATCCCTAGGAATGCTCCAGAGCTCCGCAGCCCGAGGTCATCCTCGAGGTGGCTCCGATGCACTTGATGTGTACCGGCGTGACTAGTAACTTAGAAGACGTCCTCGAGCAGTCCCTGGATGCTCGCTGCACACCGTCTCGCGGGAGGAGTTTGACCAGCTGGGTTTAATAAACACTTAACTTTGACTGTCGGGTGCCGGCGCATGGAAAAGGTGGACCGACAAGGCTTTAATGTATCAGTTGCACGCCTGGCGCACGTGGCGTGCAGGGAAGATAGACCGTCAGGGCTTTAATGCGGCGGCTGCACACCCGGTGCATGCGGTGCATGGGAGAATGCGAACGGACAGTGTACCAAACGGACCGAGCGGCCGCCCCACACATAAATAGCCCCTGTTGGCCAACTGAGCTCCTCCTACTCCACTGGTCTAAGCCTCTAGAGCTTCAACCCCTCCATCTTAGCCCCCCGAACTCCCAGCCTTCTCTCCTCATCACTACCTCCAGGCATGTCAGAAAGGGGCACTCCCGCAGCAGCGGTGTTGACACGAAAACGTGCCCCCGCACTTCGGTCAGTTCGACGATCCAAAAGTGTGTGGATACTTAGGGACAGGCCTAAGCGTAACACAACACCGACATCGTGTTCTGACTACCCTTAGTTGTGACAAGGGGGGTGGAGTCGCCAGGAAATCAGATCACACAAAATAATCCAATTAGCCGAAAGAAATATATTTAAACAGAATAAATCAACAAATCGGTTAGAGCCTATCTACTTCAGAGTATGGTGTGAAGGGGTTGCCGAAGTATACCTTCGGCGTCTGGTGTGAAGTATCCCGCCGAAGGGTGCCTTCGGCGTTCGGACTGATCTGGTCGAAGGTGAGCTCCGAAGAGATCTCGATGCGATGATCACCTCCGAACGGTGGGGTTCGGTGTGAATTCTCCAATACGGCAAGATACAGAATGGTGACTCGAGGGCCGCGCATGGGTGTGACTTCATCTAGAGCAGAGTATAAGCGTGGCGAAGCCTATCGTGATGAAGTGTGCTGGCGAAGCATGTAGTCGAAGCCTGTAGTCTCGCCGAAGGGTGTTCTGGCAACCTCCGAAACCAATCTCTCAGCTCCGGACGCCTCCAACGAAGTAGCTTTGAACGTAGGTGACCTGCAACAGATATTCGAAGTACTAATTCGACCTGAGGACCAAATTATGCTAAGTGTTGCACTAGTAGCGAAGGTAGTAATTTATTACACAAATTAGCGGATACTTCACAGGTGAAGTAACAAGGCGATAGCAATCTATTACGTAGATTAACGGATACTTCACAAGCGAAGTAACAAGGATTACCACTATTCCGAAGTGGCCGACGGAGGGCTTCCAGGCAAACGCATGAAGAGGTACGGAAAAGTAAAGGTAAATAAATGCGATCAAAGCTAGGGCTTTGTGTTTGATTTGTGTTGGGGGGTCTCTAAGCTCGCCTCGCCTCTCTATTTATAGGGGCAAAACTTTTGATCTAATATTCTATAATTCGGCTTGGATAGAGATAAAAACTTAACCAGAATTGTATCCAACTCTGTCTCTACCGAAGTGGGCTTTGGTCAGGCCCGTCGAAGCCTGCTCCTTGGGTCGAAGCTTCGATGGCATGGGCCTCCAAAGGCTTCCTGGCCGAAGGCTGTGGGCTAGCCAGAGACTTTCGGAGCTCATAGCCCAATGGACCTTCGGCCCTGTAGAGCTTCGGCCTGACCCCGGACATGTGTATTTTTGACCCAAATAACAAAAATTGATATTTTGACAATCTTAGCCATTGATGCCATTTTTTGCTATCAACACATGCCCCCTGCCTTTTAGTGAACTGAGTGAACTAAAAGCACAACGAGCTGAAGACGATACCATCCATATCGGCTTTTCGACACCTTTTACGATGTTTTCCATACGCTTGGGAAATACCTTTTCAAGTACCTACCATTCAAACCTCTTCGAAACCACTCTCCTTGCAGAGATTCCAACACGTATGCATTGCCAGGAGCGATTTCGGCTATCTTAAAAGGACCTTCCCAACTAAGTGACCATTTACCAAATTTGGGATTCTTCGTGCCTAAGGGTAAAATCGTCTTCCAAACCAAATCTCCTACTTGAAACGATTTTGGTTTAACCTTCTTCTTGTAGGCTTTATCTACTCTTCTCTTGTCTACTTCTATGGCTTCTAAAGCCCTTAGTCTCTTATCGGTCACTTCCTCTGGATTATCCTTCAAGAGAGTTTCATACTCATTGACCGATAAGCCATCTATCTTTAACACTCTTAAGGAGCCAAGATCAACCTCCACAGGCAAAACGGCTTCTTGTCCATATACCAACTCATATGGACTGACTTTAGTAGCACCGTGCTTTGCGATTCTACAAGCCCATAGCGCCTCAGAAAGCACTTCATGCCACCTTTTAGGAAACTCTTCAATTTTCTTCTTAATGAGCTTAATCAAGGTTTTATTACTAGACTCGGTCTGACCATTGGCCTGAGCATAGTAAGGTGAAGAGTTTATCAACTTAATACCATAATATTTGACGAAGTCCCTCACTTCTCTAGAAACAAATGAACTACCTTGATCTGTGGTAAGAGTTTGAGGAATGCCAAATCTGTGTATGATGTGCTTCAAGACAAAATCACGTACCTCATTGTGAGTCATGTTCTTGAGCGTTACGGCCTCGGTCCACTTAGTGAAGTAATCTATCGCCATCAACACGAATCGATGCCCTTTTGAGGAAGGAGGGTGAATCTGGCCGATGAAGTCTAAACCCCAACCTCGAAACAGCCATGGCTTGACAATAGGGTTGAGTAATGAGGCAGGAGCTAACTGAATATTGCCAAACTCCTGACATGCTTCACACCCTCTATAATACTTAAAACAATCTTCGGTCATAGTCGGCCAATAAAAACCTACTCTTTTGAGCATCCAACTCATTTTCTGGGCCGACGAATGAGTGCCACAAAGTCCTTCATGGATTTCTCCCGTAGCCACCTGGGAATGTTCATGGTCTAAACACTATAATAGTACTCCATCGATGGTTCAACGGTACAATGTGTCGTCTATCAACACAATTTTGAACGCTTGTCGCCGAACCTTCCGATCAACCCTTTGGATAGGGTCTCTCAAATACTGGACGATTGGGATTCTCCAATCACCCTTATATGTTTCAGAGGGTCTCACTTGCTCACCTTTTGAAAAAATTTCTAAACTACTGACTTCGGGATGCCCCCTGAGCTATTCCTGCTCCTACCGAAGCCTGGCCGGGCTGACCATTCGGAGTGTGCTGGGCCGAAGCCCTCCGGAGGGTTCAGACTCCCGGGAGCCCTCATCGTGCGGGAGGCTTTGGCCTACGGCCTCCGGCGTGCCAGGTCCTTTGGTTGGCAGAGTACTCCGGTCCAGGGACCTCGACACGTAGTGACCTTCGGCGGCCGGAGGGGTCTGACCCGGAGGGTGCGCTTGCCCACTGTCATTAGCTTCGGCAGTGAGACCAAGCATTGGCTTCTCCAATACAGAAATTTTTCCTCTCCTGACTTTGTAACCAGATGCTTGCTGAGCCAAATCATTTGCAATCAAATTGGCTTCTCTTGACACATGCGAGATTTTGAAGTCATCAAAAACAGCAACTATGTCCAGACATTTATCCAAGTAACTGTTCAGCAAGCCGTTAAAGCATTGAGCATTTTTAGCCACTTGTTGCACTACTAACAAAGAATCACCGTATGCATGAACATGTCTAGCGCCTACATATTCTAGTAATTCAAGCCCTAGCAATAAAGCTTCGTATTCAGCTTGGTTATTAGTGGAAGGAAATTCTAGACGGGCCAAAGTTTAAAAGTGCATCCCACTAGTTGATATGAGAACCACTCCAATACCTTGGCCACTCTTGCAAGCCGAACCATCAAAATAGATTTTCCATGGCACTACCTCAACTAGAGCAACATCGTTACTCCAGCTGACATCTATGTGGTGATCAACTATAAAGTTGGCTACGATTTGACCCTTCATAGCTCTCAGGGGTTCGTAGGCCAAATCATATTTGATCAACGCGTAAGCCCACTTTCTGATTCTTCCACTTAGAATCGGCTTCTGTAACATGTGTTTTATAACATCAATTTGGAAAACGACAACACATGTAGTGGGGAGAAGATAATGGCGTAATTTCGTGCACTAGTAGTAAAGTGATAAACACAAACGTTCCACAAACGCGTACCTGGTTTTGGCGTCCAGCAGGCGGCGGCTCAAGAACATGATGATGTACTCTTTTCCTTCTACCTCCTGGGTAAGCACGTCACCAATCACACTATCTTCAGCAGCGATGTATAGTCGAAACGGAATCCTGGCTTTGGGTGCTCTCACCACAAGCGGTGATGACAAGCACTCCTTGATTTTCTTAAAGGCACTTTGCTGGCTCGCCCCCAAGTGAACTCTGCTTCATTCTTTAGCCAGAGTATGGGGACAAAGGCACCAATCTTGCCGGACAAGTTGGATATAAAGCGACGCAAATAGTTTATCTTTCCTAGCAACTTCTGTACGTCCTTTTTGTACGTCGGCGCTGCAATGTTTCTTATCTTCTCAAGCCTCTTAGGATCAATTTCTATGCCTCTCTCGTGAATCATGAAACCTAATAACTTACCCGCAGACACACCAAAAGCACACTTGAGTGGGTTAATTTTCAAACCATACTGTCACATTCTATCAAAAGCAACCTTCAAATCGGCTAAATGGTTTCCCATAGCGTCCGATTTGACTACAACATCGTCGATGTAAACTTCTAACATAACCCCTAGCAAGTCATGAAAGATTAAGTTCATAGCGCGTTGATACGTGGCGCCAGCATTCTTTAAACCAAAAGTCATGACGACCCACTCGAATAAACCAACAAAACCCGGGCATCGAAAGGCAGTCTTGTAGACGTCCTCTTCGGCCATAAAGATTTGATTATAACCAGCATTGCCATCAAGAAAACTCAGTACCTTGTGTCCTGAGGCATCGTTGATTAGCATGTCGGCTATCAGCATTAGATACTCGTCCTTTGGAGTGGCTCTGTTCAGATCCCTGAAATCAATACATACTCGTATCTTGCCGCTCCCTTTCTCTTCTCTACAGGCACAATGTTAGCAACCCATTCCGCATACCTACACGGCCTAATAAATTCAGCCTTTAGTAGTCGCTCTACTTCTTCTTTAACTCGGTATCAGGCTGTAAATGTTGGTTTACAAAAGTCGGCCTCGGGACGCTACCGTTACCTATGTCAACTTCCTCCAAGGGATCGGCTGACGCAAAATCTTGTCCTAAATTCTCTACTTTGCTAAAGTCCTCGATGGCCTCGGCAATACCATCTTTACTAGACCGATATTGGTCCACACAAGACTTTAGCCAATATAGGTTACTCTTGCTAGACATGACTATTTATACAAAAACAGCCATGCTACTCCAACTAGCTTTACAGACACTGGTACAAAACATCATGTGGATACACTAACAAAATCGTAATCCAAAATATCTCTACCTGACAAACACTCTACTTTGTTATGGACGACATCAACCGATACATCGGCCAACTCTACTTGGGCCAAAGTATTCGCGGGAATGACCTCTACCTCATCGTCATCCCACTGTATCAGGCACTGGTGTAGGGTAGAAGGAATGCAGCAATTCGCGTGAATCCAGTCGCGCCCGAGTAGCACGCTTTAGTTACCTTGTACATCGATGACGAAAAATGTTGTTGACAATGTCTTGTTGCCCACCGTCAACTCCATGGAGAGTATGCCCTTGGCCTTAGAGCTCTCGCTGTTGAAGCCATTGAGCATCAAGTTGGTCTTCTTCAGGTCATCCTCGTCCCTGCCAAGTTTCTTTAATAACGAGTAAGGCATTAAGTTAATAGTGGCTCCGCCGTCGACGAGCATTCGGGAAATCGGCTTTCCATTGATGCCATTTTTTGCTATCAATAAGCGGTTGATCCTCGGTTCTTGCAGCGTCAAGTGGCGGCGGAGGCAGTAGTGGCGATGGCCCCCAGTTCATCAAAAATGTGTGACCCATGCGAGCTTCGACCGGCGTCAGAGAGATTCCAGGAGCTGACCCTAGAACTAGGGGCGTCGGCATGCTCGGTCGGATCCATCGAGCTTGCAACCCAGAGCCACCTTGGTCCCGGTGTGGAAGCCAGGAAACCGGGCTTGGAGACCATCCCGGATCCAGGCGAAGGAGAAGTCGTTGTCTTTGAAGCATTTTTCGATGTGGGGCTTGGGTTCCCGGCCTCAGAGCTCCTGGCGGGGGTTCTGGACGCTTTCCATCTCGAACTCCCCAAGTTATCTCCGAACGCCATGGCCCGCCTTTCCATCTTCGAGTGGGCCATGCGTGCGGAGGGCTGTGAGGGCCGAGCGGAGGTCTTCATGCAAATGCACGAGGCCCTCTGCTAGCCGAAGAAGAAGGACGGCTTGGTATAGGCTTATAGAGGCATCAACTTTCAGCTCAGGAAGAGGTACGCTGACTCCTTCCCCGTGAAAGCCATCAACGAGTGGTGGTCCTCCAAGTGGATACACCGCTGGTTCTACGTCTAGGTAGGGATAAACTCTAGGCTCACGAGGCCTTCACGCCATATCTAGTTCCAGAGGGAGGCGACCATCGAAGCCAGCGCCGGCTCGGTTTCTGCCCGCATCTGGCTCCTCCAAATCATCGCTCACCGAATGAGCATGTGAGACCTGACGGAGGAATTCGTCACACTCGAGATTCCACCTCGGAAGGAGGAGTGGTCGGCGTCATTACAGAGCACCCAAGATGGATCCTATTCCGCGGAGCTCTCCAACCGGCTAGGTTCGACCGCTTCCCTTCCTTCAAAACTCTTCCATGATTCGACCGTAGGGTTTTGGAGCGCTAAATACATCTAACTTGACTGCAGGGTCGCTCGTCGCCAAGACTCTGGATGAGGTGGCCCGACTCGCCGAGAAGATTCTCGGGGCTCCCACTCCAGCCGAGTACAAGCGGCGGATGGAGCTCGTCGGGTCCTAGGAGCAGTTCAACCATGTATGGGATGCACTCGAGCTATCCCCGCCACCTCTCCCGGAAAGGGAAGCCCTACGCCCAGCTTTGAAGAAGAGGGTGGCAAACCTCGACGCCGGGCTTTCTCCGAAGCGGCCCTTGAAGAAGAAGAAGACCGTGGCTGACACCGTGGTGTCCCTTCGAAGGGTCTTGGAATGCTTCAGCACTGGGTGTGTGGCCTTCGATGTCACCTGGGAACCCCTTAGCCGCTGGATGAAGTTCATCCAGGCCGTCGTCTGGCAGATAAGCTTCATCGTATCAAGGTACGGGGAAGAGTCGGCCCGGGTGGCTACCCTTGGCGTTCTCCACCAACTGGAAGCCTCCGGGGGCTCCCTGCCTTCGTCCTCGAGCTCCCCTCTAGTCGCCTTCGGGGGGAGCCATCTTCTCTACCCAACCCCAGCGGTTGCGCAGTACTGGAGGGCCCTCCAGGCAACTTGGAAGGCGGAGGGCCTGGATGTGGTCAAGGCCTAGATAGATGAGGCCCTTCGATCGAGCCTTCCTTCGTCTTCCTCGAAGCCCCCGGCTGCTGTGCCCCATCTGGATCTGAAGGTGTAGTCCTCTTAGGGCCTTAGTATCACAACTCTTGTAATAGATAGGAACTTGACAATTTTATTTATAAAAGGCAGTTGTTTTCTTAAAATCATCTAGGGTATTCGCACCACTCATGACACTGATGTCAAGATTCTCGACGAGGGCGAGGCCCTCCAGCATCAATGGGCCATCTTCGAGGCTCTTAGGGCCGACCGACCTGCACGCTTCGTCATCCCTCGGAATGACAATGGGCGCGTTGTCCCCGAGATCCTTCATGAGGTCTTGGGTTTTATCAAGGAAGAGGAAGGGAAAACTCGAGCCCCGTCATCACCCGAGCCGGTGAATTGGTCCGATGTGGAGACTGGGCCTGACGAAACGCGGCTCGGAGGTCAAGGCTTGCGCAGCTGGGCCCAACTCCAAGAGGATTAGAAGGACTTCTGGGCTCAAAAGAAAGAAGAGAAGAAGCGGAAGAAGAAAGAGAAGTCCAGCCGCGCGGCTACGGAGGCACGGACTGAATAAGGCACTATGGGTCTGGACAACCTTCCTGACCGAAAATACTTCCGATTCCTGCTTTGCTTAGATGACGAGTTTTCTTAGTTTTATGTCCCAGCTTTATTCTGTAATAGGTGTCATTTATGTTCTTCGTGTCTAACGAAGCCTTACTTGTGCCACTTATGAATTCCGATTGCTTTCCTGCCCACTCCTCCCCCTTCTTTGCGGGTAGGCGACTTGTCGGCTGGGCGCAATGCGCTCGAGCCTAGGACCGGGAACTAGGAGATTGAGGGGGATAAAAGGAAGCTTCAGAGTTGGAACTTGGGACACTGTGGGCTGAAGCTTATGCCCCTGAATTGGGGGGTACTTCGAGCCAGAACTCGGAACCATGAGCTAGGGTACTTCGAGCCAGAGCTCAAAACCCAAATAGGGGGTGCGTCGAGCCGGAGCTCGGAATCCGAATAGGGGATGCATCGAGCCGGAGCTCGGAACCCTGAACTAGGTGCTTCGAGCCAAAGCTCGGAACCCGAATGAGGGGCGCGTCGATCCGGATCTTGGAACCCAGAGCTGGGGTGCTTCGAGCCGGAGCTCGGAACCCGAATAGGGGGTGCGTCGAGCCAGAGCTCAGAACCCAGAGCTGGGGTACTTCGAGCCGGAGCTCGGAACCCGAATAGGGGGTGTGTCGAGCCTAAGCTCGGAACCCTGAACTGGGCTGCTTTGAGCCGGAGCTCGGAACCCTTCGAGTTTGATAGGATTACGCTTAGTACCGTAGTGTGTCCACTTCGGTTAGAACGTTCACCGTTTTTCATTACCAAAGCTGAGAAGTCTGATACAACGAGAAGTACCAACAGCGGAACATATTACACAATCTATGCAAAATAGCGTTTCAGATGCTCCGCATGCCAAGTGTGTTTCAGATCTACGCCGTCTAGGGTAGCTAGACGATAGGACTCTGGCCACTTGGAGCCGACTACGATGTATGGACCTTCCCATTTATTGCCCAGCTTCGTTGGAGCGGCAACCACCCGGAGGATGAGATGCCCTGGCTAAAACTCGTTACGCTTGACTTTTGGGTCGTACCATGCCTTTGTCTGCCTTTGATACTGAGAGAGGTTGGCAACAGCTCAGAGCCTTGATTCCTCCATGAGGTCAAGGGAGACGGCATGCTCTTGATCAGTTTCTAGAGTTGTGACCCACAGGGAGCCGGCTCAGAGCTTCGTTGGCGTCATCGCTTCATCGCCGAACAGCAGCCGAAATGGGGTAAAACCGGTTGCGCGGGAAGGGGTGGTCCGAATGGACCACAGGATCTTGGGCAGCTCTTCGGGCCACAAACCTTTGGCCAAACCCACGATGTGCTTGTTGAGAGTGGACAGTATATGTCCGTTGGCCCTCTCAACAGCTCCATTGGACTGCAGATGCTAGACTGCTGCGAAGCATAGCTACACCCCCAGCTCTTCGTAGAATGCTTTGAAAGAACCTGCGTTGAAGTGAGTGCCATTATCCAACGTGAGCTGCTTGGGCACTCTGAAGCGGCAGATAATATTTTGCCAAAAGAACTTCTGGATGCTTCGGGAGGTAATGGCGGTCAGTGGCTTGGCCTCAACCCACTTAGAGAAGTACTCGACAGTGACGACAGCGAAGTGGAGGTTTCCCCTTGCCTTGGGAAATAGCTCAATAAGGTCCATGCCCCACCAAGCTAGGGGCCAGATGGGTGTGATGAGTTGCAGGCTGGCTGGGGGTCGATGGCTCCGCCGTCCCATCCATTGACATCCTTGGCAGGTGTGCACTAGATCTTCGGCGTCAGTGACGATAGTGGGCCAATACACGCCCTGACGGAGAGTTTTCCTGGTGAGTGCTCGAGGGGCTAAGTGGCTACCACATAGGACCTCGTGGATCTCTCGGAGTATCTGCCGCCCGTCGAGATGAGAGATGCACCGAAGCAACGGGGAGCATACACCCGACTTGTAGAGAACTCCGTTAATGACCTGATAGGGCCTTGCACGGAGCTGAAGTCACGCCATCTCCATACTAGGCCTGTCGTCCATTTCACCGTTGAGTATCTGTAGGATGGGCTCACGCCAATCGCTATTGACCGTGCAAAGGACCTTACCAGCTTTGGGGACACCGGAGGACCTGCCTGTACTTGGATCAGTGCGTCTCTTTGGAGAGACGCCGATGGCTTGGTAAGCTCTTCAAAGAAGGCAGTGGGAGGGAGGGCTTGACCACTTGCTCCGGCTTTAGCGGGACATCAGCTTGGCAATTTTCACTTCTTGGGATGATTTGGATGGATATCCCTTTAAAAGATGCTTTGAACTTCCGAATGGCTTCGAGGTAGGCGGCGAGATCAGGATGCCGGGCTTGAAAACTCTTATCCATGTGCCCGGCCACGACTTGAGAGTCAGTCTTGACAATCACTCGAGCAGCTCCGAGTGCATGCGCCTTGCGGAGGCCCAGCAGCACTCCTTAATACTCAACGACATTGTTTGTAGCTTTAAAGTTCAATCGAATGGAATATAAAGCTTGTTGACCGGAGGGAGAAACAATTACTGCCCCCGCGCCTGCTCCAGAGGCTTGGTAAGCACCATCGGAATAAATAGTCCATACTCCTTCACCGGCTTCGTCAGTGGCGCAGCTGGCTGCTGGTGTCCATTCAGCGACAAAATCAGCAAGGATCTGAGACTTAATGGAGGTCCAAGCCACAAAGGTGATACCAAACAGAGCAAGCTCTACTGCCCACTTGCCAATTCGCCTAGTAGCGTCCTTATTCTGGAACATGTCACCCAGAGGATAAGCGGTCAGAATGACTATGTCATGAGCCAAAAAGTAGAGCCGAAGCTTCAGGGAGGCCATAAAGAGAGCATATGCTACTTTCTCGAGCTCGGTATACCGGGTCTTTGCTCCGGAGAGGGCTTCAGACAAAAATTACACCGGGCGTTGTATCATCTTACCACCAGTTTCTTCTTCTTGAATCAATGCCGCACTTGCCGCGCTGCCCGTGGCGGTGAGATAGATGAGGAGAGGATCGCCATTCCATGGTGTTGCGAGGGCAATAAGGTTGGCGAGGTATTCATTTATTCTGTCGAAACAATCTTGGCATTCGTGGGTCCATTCGGAGTCCTTGGATCCTCGCAATGCCTTGAAAATTGGCAGACTTCACTCAGCCGATCTTGCCAAAAAACGGCTAAGAGCTGTGAGGCGCCCGGCCAACTTCTAGGCCTTCTTCAAGTTCTGAGGAGGAGACATATTCTACAGCGCACTGACTTGGGTTAGACTAGCTTCAATGCCTCGACTTGAAACCAGATAACTGAGCAACTTCCCGTCCCGGGATCCAAAGACGCACTTTTCCGTATTGAGACGGATTCCGAACTTCCAGAGACTGTCAAATGTTTCAGCTATATCCATGCTATGGCAACTTTTCTCCGCGCTTTTAATGATGATATCATCCATATAAGCTTCGATATTGTGATTGATCTGGTGACCCAGGGCCTTAGATATCAATCTGGAGAAGGTGGCCCCAGCATTGCGGAGGCCGAAGGGCATCCGAACATAGCAGAATACTCCTGAAGGTGTAATGAAGCTCGTCTTGACTTGATCTTCTTGCTTCAGCCAAATCTGATGGTACCCTGAATATGCGTCAAGGAAGCTGAGGAGCTCGGAACCCGCTATAGAATCAACCAATTGGTCTATGCGAGGCATGGGGTAGGGGTCACGGGGGCAAGCTTTATTCAGAGATGTAAAATCGATACACATGTGCCACTTTCTAGATGTTTTATTCTCGACAAACACCGGGTTTGACAACACATCTATATGACTAACTTTCCGGATGACCCCCGCTCAGAGCAACTTCTCCACCTCAGCCTTGTCGAGATCAGCTCGTTCGATAGATAGCTTGCGGAGCCCCTGGCGTACTCGGCATGCCTTCGGGTTGACTGCCAGGGAGTGCTCAATGATCGAGCGATCAACGCCTAGTATGTCTTCGTCGGACCATGCGAAGATGTCCAGGTTGCTGCGGATGAGTTCTTTGAGCTGCTTTAACACCTCCGCCTCGAGGCCTCCTCCGAACTGGATGGGGTACTCCTTCCCATCTTGAACCAGGATCTTCGTGACAACCTCTCCTTCCGGAAGAGGCTTGGCCGCGGGCCCCTTCTGGGGGGCATCGTGTAGCAGGGGGACATCTTCGATGTCCGGCAGCTCGACCCCTCCAGACTTCCGTGGATGTTGTGGACTTGCCTCGGCTCCAAGGGGGCTGAGTGGCCGTACTCCACCCGTCAGGCCGTGGCATGATCTCCGAGGACCGAAAGCACCCCTCCAGGAGTTGGCATCTTGAGGCATAAGTAATTGTGGTGAGCGATGGCCCCGAAGCGGTTGAGCATCCCTCTTCCGAAGATGGCGTTGTAGGCGTACGGAGCGTCGACAACATCGAAGATGATTTCTTCACTGTGAGATAGAGGGGGTTCTCCGAAAGTCACCTCCAGCCCAATCTGGCCGAGGGAATCAAGGGGTGGCCCTGCGAAGCCCTAGAGCGGTTGGGAGGCCAACATCAGATGCTTCCGAGAAAGGCATAGCTGATCGAAAGCCTACACAAAAATGATGTCAGCAGAACTTCCCCCATCAACTAAGATGCGATGCACCTCGACACCAGCAATATCTGCTGAGATGACAAGGGGACCAGCGTGCAGGAACTTGACACCGGCGGCATCTTCGGCAATGAAGGAAATTGGGATGTGGGACCATTCGGGAAGCATAACAAAACTGGAAGTCCTGATATGCCCAACTCCTAGACATATTCCCTTCGTTGCCGCTTGGACATAGCTCCCAAAGCTCCTCCTCCGGAGATAGGCAGGACCACCCGCTTCCCTCGGTCTGCTCCATCTTCGAGCTTGGGGGCCTGGAACCTGCCGACCTCCGGAATAAGACCTGAAGCTCCTGGTTCGTCCCGGCGCCCAACTACCTGGACAGCGTTAGCACGAGGAATTGGAGGCCCTTTGTCAGAGGACCCATGGCCAGAGCTTCGCTCGAGGTAGTCATTCCGGAGGGCGAGGATGGTACGGCAGAAGTCAGTGTCATGGCTCCGGTTCTCGCCGTGAACGCTACAGTAGAAGGTTGCTCCCCAGAGGCGCTCTTGCAGGTGTTTTAGCTCCGGTGGGACGCCCTCCACCGGTAGTGTGCGGGTGCTTGCCAGGACCCCTCGGGGTGATGCTGAGGACTTCTCCCTGAAGGTGCTTTTGGCTTCACCGGGAATCTCGATGGTGATGGTTCGGAGCAGGGACAGGAGGCGCCTCGTACACCTTAGTGCTCGGAGCTCGAACGGGGACGATCATTGCCTGACGATGTGCCTGGCCCTCTTCGGACTGAGCATACTCCTCGAAATATGTCATGAGATGGGCTACCAAAGATATCGGCTTCTGGTGGAGCTTATCGAGGAGACCCGGGTTGGTGATGCCCTCCTGGGCGGCATCAATGACTGAGGAAGCCGACAGCCCCTTAATCTGATCCTTGGTGTGCACAAAGCGCTGAGAGTATTGTAGCAGCATCTCTCCGGGCTGCTGCTTCACTTGGAAGAGGCTCCCGGTTGACATTGGGGCCACGAAGGTCCCCTGGAAATTGTTGACAAACTTCTTCTTCAGCTGGTCCCACGACCTGATGGTCCCAGGCTGTAACGACCAGAACCATCGGAGAGCGATTCCTTCGAGCGCCAAGGGGAAGCACTTGGCCATGGTGTCTCGGCTCCCTCCACAAGCTTCTATCGCCAGAGCATACGAACGGGAGAATTCTTCGGGGTCAGAATCCCCGAAGTACTTGGGGAGCTTTGCGGCACGGAACTTGGAGTCAAACCGCACCCTCTGCAGGTCAGGGTGCAACGGAGACTCCTCATCGTACGACGCATTCTCCTCCTCCCCTTTGTCTTCATCATCGCTTAGAGCGACGACCACAACCCCTAGTGCCCTAGAAGGCTCAGGAGGGCGCAGTGACGCCTCCTGGCGCCATTGGGCTAGCTCCGCCTTCAACCTTGCATTCTCGGCGGCTAGGGCATCGGCTTGACTCCCGCTATCTCCAAAGGCAGTCTCTGGGTCTTGCGAACATATGTAATTAGTCAGGAGGGCCATGGCTGGGGGCCTGCCTGGAAGGTGCATCCCGAAAGGCCCCTCTTGAGGCCCCGAGGGGTTCGCGGAGGCTAGCCCCGCTGAACCGGTAGTGTCCCATATCTCCAGCACCCCTCTAAGAACCTGGCCTGGCTCCACGCTCGGTGTCTCGGTGGGGGTGATGATGGGGAGGATGATAGGAGGATCTAGTCCAATGGCTGGGTTGGGCTCGATCCCAGCGGTGCGGGCCGATATCCAGAGGGGAGCCGTGCTCGCACCCTTTCGGCCCGACATATTCTTCTGGAGTGGATGTAGAGGATGCTAGCTTCTTGGACTAGGTTCCCCACAAACGGTGCCAACTGTTGGCACAGCGTACTAAACCAACAGGTTTGAGAATGTGTGAGTAATGAGAGGCTAAGCTCAAAGCTGTATTCTTGGATCTCATGTCCTTTACAACATGGGGAGGGGAGTATTTATAGAGGAGCCCGGCCAGGGGATCCGATACTTCCAAAATCCCCCTGGCCATTGCACTGCCTGCCATAGGCCTACAATACAGACAAGGGTGGCAGTCCCATAGTACAGACAAAAAGGGCAACCCTAACATCGTATCAGCCATTCTGGGCATTGCAGCAACGCCTGATGCTGTGTAGACGATCGTGATCCTGTCTCCCGACCACTTTGACTAAACTGGTCCCTGGTCTTCTGTCATGGCCTCGGACCCTTCGCACCTTCCGGAGACTTGGCTCTGGCCTCCCGCTGACTCTCTATTCTGGGACCCCTCGTGCCTACTTCGCAGCCTCCGAAGGTCCCAGGCCTTCCTATCTCGAGGTCCACTGACACCTCCGAGAGGGGGCGCCCGACCCTCGGCTAACAAAGCCCTTCCTTCGAATAGTGCATCTGCTCTTCATGCTCCCAATTACTGTCGGGATTATCTCCCCCAACAGTAGCCCCTCTCTTCTTTCTACTCGAGGGCCCTGCACGGAAGAAAAGGAAAGAAGCGCACAAGATAATACCGATGATTAATCTTATAAGAAATCAACTCACGGTGGAGCCCCGGATATCTACTTTGAATCTTGCCATCCGCTTCGAACGCCTCGGAGGTGCTCCGGAGCCCTAGGAACGCTCTGGAGCTCCGGAGCCCGAGGTCATCCTCAAGGCGGCTCCGATGCACTTAATGTGTACCGGCGCGACTAGGAACTCAGCAGACGTCCTCGAGCAGTCCCTAGATGCTCGCTGCATACCATCCCACAGGAGGAGTTTGACCAGCTGGGTTTAATGCACACTTAACTTTGACCGTCAGGCGCCGGCGCATGGAAAAGGTAGACCGGCAAGGCTTTAATGCAGCAGTTGCACGCCTGGTGTGCATGGTGTGCGGGGAAGATAGACAATCGGGGCTTTAATGTGGCAGCTGTGTGCCCGGCGTACACGGTGCATGAGAGAATGCGAATGGATAGGGTACCGAACGGACCGAGCGGCCGCCCCGCACACATAAATAGCCCTTGTTGGCCAACTGAACTCTTCCTGCTCCATTGGTCTAAGCCTCTAGAGCTTCAACCTCCATATTCATCCCCCGAACTCCCATCCTCCTCTCCTCATCACTACCTCCAGGCATGTCGGAAAGGGGCGCTCCCGCAACAGCAGTTGACCCTCGGTTCTTGCAGCATCAAGTGGCGGCGTCGGCAGCAGCGGCGATGGCCCCAGGTTCATTAAAAATGCACGACCCACGCGAGCTTCGCCTGGCGTTAGAGAGATTCCAGGAGCAGACCCTAGAACTGGGGGCGTTGGCGTGCTCGGTTGGATCCATCGAGCTCACAACCCAAAGCCACCTTGGTCCCAGCATGGAAGCCAGGAAACCGGGCTTGGAGACCATCCCAGAGCCGCGCGAAGGAGAAGTCATTGTTTTCGAAGCATTTTTCGACGCGGGGCTTGGGTTCCTAGCCTCGGAGCTCCTGACAGGGGTTCTAGATGCCTTCCATCTCGAGCTCCCCCAATTATCTCTGAACATCGTGGCCCGCCTTCTGGCTCGTCGGAACTTCTGATACCATATCGAAACTTCCGAAGTAACATTTGCTCTCTGTACCGAGACCAAAAAATAACCGAAACTTCCGGTACTTCCTATCGGAACTTCCGATACACGAGATTTTCTTGGGCATATCGTTCAATCTCCCACTTGCACAAGAACCAATTCTTTGCTTGTTTTTAATCCATCCTCTTAAGCGTGTGACTCGATAGGTTCATACACTAATGGTTGTTTTCCGGAAATCGTTTCTGACTCACTGATCAATAGCGGTACCTAGCATCACATATTGACCACTGAAAGCGTACAAAATCAAATTTTCATGAACCTTGATATACACAAGCACTAGTCCCTTTACCACACACCGTCAGTCAAGCTCAAGGCGAGATACGTGCCACCCTTCTTGGTTAACTTGGCATTTCACTCAATCAAGTATCGGATTCAAATCATGACTAACTCTTTGGTCATAGTTTCATGGTCATGCAATTTTCCAATCCAATACCTCGAGGGGCCAGAGACGACTCTCTCGTTATTAGGAGGGGTAATATTCATCTTGACCGCTCATTTCCCAAGACATGTTTCACAACACACCTCAAAAACAACCCTTATTACTACCCTGTTATGGAATAGCATTAGGATGCATCTAAGTGTGTCACTACGCATTCTAGAATCAAATGATGATCTCGGGTCTAAGGACTCTGCAGATACACAATTTGAGATGACAATTGTTGGCATAAAACAATCTCAGCAGTATCTCAAGTGGGTCTGTCCAACACCATGTTCACCAACATGTGTCCACATCATTGATTTGACATCTCTATGTCTATAATCTATGAAACACAATCATCAATCAGTCGGATGTGGTAATCCATGTATCATCACCGTCCCACATGTTGACAAGATTAGGGACCCTTCTGACCAACATCGTCATAAAGCAAATAGTTTCACATAACAAGTCGTACTTATTAATTAAATGCAAATGATATTTATTCAAGTAACAAGATAACAATTATCTCCGTACATTAGCATAGACTCTACTAGCATATTCCACAAACACATAAATCACTCACGCAAGTATCTAATATCCATGGAGCTCATATGTGCCTCATGCATGTGCTATGGAAGAGGCTTCGTCAACGGATCCGCCATGATCAAATCCGTGTGCACCATGCAAATCTTCACATCACCTCTCTCAATGATCTCGTACATCAGGTGATATCGCCGAAGTATATGTTTGGATTTATGGTGCGATCTAGGCTCCTTGGCTTGCGCAATGGCACCACTATTATCACAATAGAGGTCCACTAGACTAGACGCACTAGGAATAACACCTAGATAAGAAACAAACTTCCTGATCCAAATGGCCTCCTTGGCCGCTTCTGAAGCAGCGATATACTCAGTTTCTGTTGTTGTGGGATCGGAATGGCGACTAGAGGGGGGTGAATAGGCGCCTCGACAAATTTTCATGAATTAGATGGCCTTTTCAAAACACTACCCCAACACTCCTCTAAAATTTCAGAAGCAAGAATGAGACTTACAATTTAAAACCAGAACTGAAATCAAATTAAATTTAAAACTTCTTCTAAATCGGAGTTTTACTTGCCAATCAACTCTGTCGGTATTTGGTACTCTGAAATTTACTGCCTAGTTCGGCAATTGGTTAGCCGACAGGAGGTTGTCGGTTGATGGTTCTCCGACAGAGTTCAGACTTTCACAAAAAGAGATAGAAACTGAACTTTAGCAATTTAACTTTGTTATGATCAAGATTGATCACTCTAACGAGATGATCTAGATGATGAACAGTACACAAGTAAAGTTCATACACCAAAAGGTCCAATCTGTGTTCACTTTCTTATAAACAATCAATAAGTGAATCTGTTAGGAAAATGCTTTTGTAATTAGTATTGTATCCTGTTGAACATAGAACAAGGTCAAATCAAAAACACCTAAACATAATCAAAAATTAACTACAACCTTGTACTGTTGATGTTCTAAGATAATAACCTGAAAGCACTTAATATACTGATTTCATCATCAAACAGCAATTTTAAAAAAATAAACAGAGATTGAAACAATATATAGGAACAACATATAGGAACTTTCTTGATCTGAAAATTTAAATTGAAAGTTTCTTTTGGTTGAAAGCATGCTGAATCTCAGGTCTCTCTTTCTTGGCAACCAGAGATAAAACACTAAGTAATTGATGGGCTGCTTTTAATTCAACTTAGATTGATAATTAAAGTGTGCACAAAATATTCAGCAAGACAAACAGTACTCAATGATGAAAAATTCAGAACAATCCATGGAAGAACATTTCAACCAGAATCTATCTAATCCTGCAATTAGGCAAAATATAAATGACAATACTTCAAGCAAAAGAATTTAGAGCATATATCATTTAGCAGTTTTTGAGTATTCAGCATAGACTATCTATACTAAAATACAGAGGTAAGGATCAGAGACAATGCTGGCAAAATAAAACCAGAAGTAAAGCAAATTCAATATAAACCAGAATGAAATCAGATAAAACTGGATGATTTCAGTACTGCCTTCTCCTCAAGATGAAGCACTAGTGTATTGCACTGAAAACTCAGTAGTTACTTGCTTTCAGCTATTCACAATATGGCAAAGCTAGTCTGAATACTTTAGTGGTGAAAGTTCAGGACAACAAAATACAACAGAGAAAGCATTCACAGCAGCAACAGAAAGGTATTCCTGATTGAAAAAGAGTTAAAATGGTGACCAAAATTTTAGAACTAAACCCTGAACAAAAATCACCTGAATTGAAAGAATTATGTTACTGTTGGATTACTACAGAATCAACAAAACATAGGCACTGTTCCACTGTAGCAATTTGAGTCTGCAAGGCATCAAGATAATTCATGGTGTATGAATAAAGGTTCTAAGGAAGAAGAGCTCAGAAAGTTCTTGAAGTTTCAGTTCTTAATAATCAGAAAAGACTTTCAATAATTAACATCCAACTCTGTATTCCATCCAGCACTAAATCAGTGAATACTTAATGTTGTACTCTTCCAGGAAATTAACAAAACAGATCAGGTAGCAACCTGAATAAACCTCAACAAAGGTCTTGATGCTAGAACAGAAGCAGAAGCAAAACCAGATCAAACACAGAGAACTAATATTCAGTAGAAATGTGAAACTTTCTAGAACATTTTAGGAACTATGTTTGACAGAAAATCTATATGCAGCAGTGGTCAGAAACTTTTGCAAACTTCAAAAATGGAACCCTTGAAACTTTGACAACAAAAGTTATGTAGAACTCAGGTCCAAAAATAGCACAAAAACTGCTCAAAAATCGTCTGTAGCTAGCGCTGGAACAGTACCTGGCGCCATGATGTTGTGCTCCTTCCGACAAAAGCTACAGTAGCATGAACTTCTACAGTGCATACACAAAATCAAAAATCAAGATGAAATTGATAGCAAAATAAGCTGAGTTGTTTGTGGTTGGTAGCCCCCAAAAATGATAGCCTCAAAATCCTCACTAACCCTAGGGCATGGAGTCCTTTATATAGGCAAGCCAATTAAGGAAATCTCCAAAATGCTATTAGTGTAAAAGTTCTAGATATTTACCTAATTGCCATAATGTAATTTCAGAATTACAAATTCTGAAAAATACATTAATGTATACTCCTAATTCATTACATCATTGACCCTATTCTTTTAATATTTTCTTAGAATTAAGAATTCCGAAAAATACTAAAAGATTACACTTAATCTAGATGACTCAACAAAAAAATAAACTCCTAATTACTGGAATTAAAAACATTTTCTGATGCGATGGTTTTCAGCAAAAACCGACAAAGCCTCCTCGATCGCCGAGATGAGACGTCAATCCACGAACTCGACCACTAGCAAGTCTCTCTCGCTCTCGATCCCCTCGAGCCGTCTGATCTCTTGCACTGGCCTCCCTTTCGCTAACTTGACTATCACGTTGTCTCGACCATCCGTCTGTCCATGTCTTGCTCTATCTCCTCGTGCACTCCTGAGATCATCTCCAACTTCACCCGGCATCCTTGATCTTCTAACATCGAGCTCCCCGCTTGACCCTTGATCACCCGCCATTGACAGTTGGTTAGCATCTCCACCTTGCACACATGAGACAAGACAAAACACGAAATGCGATGCACATCAATCCCCTCGGCATCCATTCTCCATATCCACACATTGATCCCATCGATGCAATCAAACCATCACTCACTCCACTCCAGATCGCTCAACCTTGTCAATCACTCATCATACAGACAAAAAACACAGTGCGACCTTACTTGGTTTCATAGTTCTAGAATCGGCCACCGTCTCTTGCTTGGAACTCTTCCAACTCACTGCGCCGCCATTAAGGCGGAACATAAAACCAGATTGCGATTGAGAATCATCTTTCTCAGTATGAAAGCTATCATCCTTGTAACCACTTACAACAAGCTCCTCTTCACCACCATATACCAAGAACATTTCCTCAGTCATTCTCAAGTACTTGAGGATACTCTTTACTACAACCCAATGACTTTCACATGGGATCGATTGGTATTTGCTCGTAACACTTAGAGCATATGACACATCTAGGCGTGTACATAGCATGGCATACACGATGGATCCAATTGTGGAGGCATATGGGATCGCACTCATCTTCTCTAGCTCATTAGGTGTCACAACACACTGAGTCTTACTAAGAGAAATTCCATGTGACATTGGCAGAAAACTCTTCTTAGAATTCTGCATTTTGAACCTTTTCCAAACCTTGTCAATGTACATACTTTGGCTTAATCCAATTAACCTTTTTGATCTATCTCTATAGATCTTTATGCCCAAAATGTATGTTGCTTCTCCAAGATCTTTCGTCGAAAAACTATTTTTCAGTGAAGTCTTGACAACATTCAACAAAGGAATATCATTTTTGGTCAACAATATGCCATCAACATATAAGACTAGAAACACAAGTGAGCTCTCACTAGCCTTTTTGTAAACACAAGGCTCTTCTTCATTCTTGATGAAGCCAAACCCTTTGACTACCTCATCAAAGCGAAGATTCCAACTCCGAGAAGCTTGCTTCAATCCATAAATAGACTTTAGCAACTTACAGACTTTCCCAACATTCCCCGGCAATTATGACCTTCATGTACACATCCTCAGTTAGGTTTCCATTTAGGAAAGTCGTTTTGACATCCATTTGCCATATCTCATAATCAAAAAAATGTGGCAATATCTAGGATGATCCGAATAGACTTAAGCATAGCGACAGATGAAAACATTTCATCATAATCAACACCTTGAATCTGTCTAAAGCCTTTTGCCACCAATCATGCCTTATAGATGTACATTTCCATCAACGTCTATCTTTTTCTTGAAGATCCATTTACACTCAATGGTTTTCAGACCATCGGGTGGATCAACCAAGTTCCAAACTTGGTTAACTCAAATGGACTCCAACTCGGATCCAATGGCTCCAAGCCATTTATCAGAGTCTGGTCCCATCACTACTTCCACATAGGTATTGGGCTCGTCGTTGTCCAACAACAACACGTCGCGATGCCTAGTGGTCAAGAACATGTACCTCTCTGGTGCATGGACTACTCTCCTAGACCTTCGTGGGGTTGGTGCACCCATAACAGGGTCTGCAACATATCGCGCCTCCTGCTCTGGTTCAGTGGGATCTGGAACACTTTCCAGTGGCTCTCAAACTTCTTCAAGATGCACATTCCTCCCACTAACTTCTTTTGAGAGAAACTCTTTCTCAAGGAACACACCTGTTGACACAGAAACGTGCCCCCGCACTTGGGTCAGTCCGGCGATCCAAAAGTGCACGGATACTTAGGGACGGGCCTAAGCGTGACATAGCACCGACGCCGCGTTCCGACTACCCTTAATAGTGATAAGGGCGGTGGAGTCGCCAGGCAGCCAGATTACAAGAAATAATCCAATTAGCCGAAAGAAATAGGTTAAACAGATTAAAATCAGCAAACCAGTCGGAGTCCTCCTGGTTCGAAGTCTGTAGCGAAGGGTGCGCCGAAGGGTACCTTCGGCGTCTGGTGCGAACTGTTTCGCCGAAGGGTGCTTCGGCGTTCAGATTGATCCGGTCGAAGGTGAACTCCGAACAGATCTGGACACGGTGATCACCTCCGAACAGCGGGGTTCGGCGTGTGATCTCCGATGCAGCGAAGTATAGAAAAGTGACGCGAAGGCTACGCGCAGGTGTAACTTCGTCTTGGTGTGGAATGTGTTCGTGCCGAAGTCTGTCATGATGAAGTACGGTGCGAGGCCTATTTCGAAGCCCGCGGTCCTGTCGAAGGGCATCCTGGGGACCTCCGGAACCGATCTCTTAGCTCTGAACACCTCCAGCGAAGGGGCTCCGAACGTGCGAACCTGCAACAAGAATGAAGCGAAGTACCAATTCAGCCTTAGGACCGAATTTGTGAGGTGTTGCACGGATGGCGAAGGTAGCAATCTATTATGCAGATTAGCGAATACTTCATAGGTGAAGTAACAAGGCGATAGCAACCTGTTACGTAGATTAACGGGGACTTCACGGGTGAAGTACCAAGGCTTACCACTGTTCCGTAGTGGCGGACGGAGGGCTTCCAAGAAAACCCACGAAGAGGTACAGAAAAGTAAAGGTAAAGTAAAGGTACGATCAAAGCATGGCTTTGGTTTGTTTGTGTTGGGGGGGTTTCTCTACGCCGGCCAGGCCTCTCTATTTATAGAGGGTTAACTCTAATCTAATCTGCTATTAATCCGGCCGGATAGGGATAAAGCTTGAGCTGGCAACGCGCCAATCTGTATCTCTACCGAGGTGGGCTTCGGTCAGGCCCACCGAGGCCTGCTCCTCAGGCCGAAGCATCGGTAGCGTGGGCCTCCGAAGGTTCCTGAATCTTCGGCAGCGTGGGCCTCCGAAGGTTGCCAAAACTTCGGTAGCGTGGACCTCCAAAGGTACCAAAGCTTCGACAGCGTGGACCTCCGAAGGCTTCCTGGACGAAGCCCATGGGCTGGCTAGAGACCTTCAGAGCCCATAGCTCGATGGGCTTAGGCCCCGTAGGGCTTCGGTCAGACCCTGGACATGTGTATTTTCAGCCCAAATCACCAAAAATTGATATTTTGATAATCTAGCCATTAATGCCATTTTTTGCTATCAACACATGCCCCCCTGCCTTTTAGTGAACTAGTGAACTAAAAGCACAACGAGCTTGAGACGATACTGTTCATATCGGCTTTTTGACATTTTATGACGTTTGCCGCACACTCGGGAAGTATCTTTTTAAGTACCTACCATTCAAAGCCCTTCGAAATCGCTCTCCCTACAGGGAATCCAACACGTATGCGTTGCCAGGAGCGATTTCGGCTACCTTAAGAGGACCTTCCCAACTAGGCGACCATTTCCCAAATTTGGGACTTTTCGTGCCTAAAGGCAAAATCGTCTTCCATACCAACTCTCCTATTTGAAACGATTTTGGTTAAACCTTCTTATTGTAGGCTCTAGCTACTCTCTTCTTGTCTACCTCTATGGCTTCTAAGCTCTTAGTCTCTTATCGGTCACTTCCTCCAGACTATCCTTCAGAAGAGCTTCATATTCATTGACCGATAAACCGTCTTGCTTCAATACTCTTAAGGAGCCAAGATCTACCTCTACAGGCAGAACGGCCTCTTGTCCATATACTAACTCATATGGACTGACCTTGGTGGCATCGTGCTTCGCAATCCTACAAGCCCATAACGCCTCGGAAAGCACCTCATGCCACCTTTTAGGAAACTCTTCAATTTTCTTCTTGATAAGCTTAATCACGGTTTTATTACTTGACCCAGCCTGACCATTGGCCTGAGCATAGTAAGGTGAAGAGTTTATTAACTTAATGCCATAGTATTCGGCAAAATCGCTTACTTATTTTGAAACAAATGAACTACCTTGGTCCGTAGTAAGAGTTTGAGGGATGCCGAATCTATGTATGATGTGATTTAAAATAAAATCACGTACCTCGTTATGGGTCATGTTCTTGAGAGGTACGGCCTCGGTCCATTTGGTGAAGTAATCCGTTGCCATCAACACGAACCGATGCCCTTTTGAGGAAGGAGGATAGATCTGGCCAACGAAGTCTAGACCCCAACCTCGAAACGGCCATGGCTTAACAGTAGGATTGAGTAATGAGGCAGGAGCTAATTGGATGTTGCCAAACTTCTGACACGCCTCACACCCTTTGTAGTACTTGAAGCAATCTTCAGTCATAGTCAGCCAATAAAAACCCGCTCTTTTGAGCAACCAACTCATCTTTTGGGCCGACTGATGAGTGCCGCAAAGCCCCTCATGGACTTCTCATGTAGCTACCTGGGACTGCTCATGGTCTAAACACTTCAATAGCACTCCGTCAATGGTTCAGCGGTACAATGTGTTGTCTACTAACATGAATTTGAACGCTTGTCGCTGAACCTTCCGATCAACCCTTCGGCTAGGGTCTTTCAAATACTGGACGATTGGGATTATCCAATCGCCCTTACAGATTTCAGACAGCTTCGCTGGCTCACCTTCTGGAAGAACTTCTAAAACACCGACTTTGGGGTGCCCCCCGAGCCATTTCAGCTTCTGCCGAAGCCTAGCCGAAGTGTCCGCTCGGAGTGTGCTGGGTCGAAGCCCTTCGGAGGGTTCAGACCCTGGAGAGCCTTCCCCGTCCGAGAGACTCCAGACTATAGGCTTCGGCATGCCGGAACCCTCGGTGGGTGGAGCACTCTGATCCAAGAGCTCTAGCATGCAGTGGCCTTCGGCGACCTGAGGGCCTCGACCCGAAGGGTATGCCTGCCCAGCATCACTGGCTTCGGCAATGAGACCAAACATTGGCTTTTTCATCACAGAAAATTTTCCTCTCCTGACTTTGTAGCAAGATGCTTGCTGAGCCAAATCATTAGCGATTGAATTGGCCTCTCTTGACACGTGAGATATTTTGAAATCATCAAAAGTAGCAACTATGTCTAGGCACTTGTCCAAGTAGCTATTCAACAAACCATTAAAACATTGAGCATTCTTGGCTAGTTGTTGCACTACTAATAATGAATCACTGTACGCATGAACATGCTTAGCGCCTACAGACTCTAATAGTTCAAGGCCTAGCAACAAAGCTTCGTATTCGTCTTGGTTATTAGTGGAAGAAAACTCTAGTCGGGCCAAGGTCTCAAAGCACATACCATTAGGTGATATGAGAGCCACTCCAATACCCTGGCCATTATTGCAAGCCGAACCGTCAAAATAGATTTTCCATGGCACTACCTCAACTAGAGCAATAGAATCACCCCAGCTAGCATCTATGTGATGATCAACTATGAAGTTCACCATGACTTGGCCCTTCATCGCCCTTAAGGGCTCGTAGGCCAAATCGTACTCAATCAACGCGTAAGCCCACTTTCTGATTCTTCCACTTAGAATCGGCTTTTGTAACATGTGCTTTATAACATCGGTTTGGCAAACGACAACACATGTGGTGGAGAGAAGATAATGCCGCAGCTTGGTGCACACGTAATAAAGTGATAAACATAATCGCTCCATGAATGCATACCTGGTTTCGGCGTCCAGCAGGCGGCGGCTTAGAAATGTGACGATGTACTCCTTCCCCTCCACCTCCTGGGTCAGCGCGACTCCAATTACGCTGTCTTCAGCGGTGATGTATAGCCGAAATGGAATCCCGGCCTTGGGTGCTCTCACCACGGGCGGTGATGACAAGCATTCTTTGATCTTCTCAAAAGCACTTTGCTAACTTGCCCCCCAAGTGAACTCGGCTTCATTATTTAGCCGGAGTATGGGGACAAAGGCATCAATCTTGCTGGACAAGTTGGATATAAAACGACGCAAATAGTTCAACTTGCCTAACAACTTTTGCACATCTTTCTTGCATGCCGGCGCTGCAATGTTCCTAATCTTCTCAAGTCTCTTATGATCAATTTCTACACCTCTCTCATGAATCATGAAACCTAAGAACTTACCTGCCGACACGCCAAAAGCACACTTGAGTGGGTTCATCTTCAACCCATACTGTCACATCCTATCGAAAGCAACCCTCAAATCGGCTAAATGGTTTCCCATGGCGTCCGATTTGACCACGACATCATCGATGTAAACTTCTAACATGACTCCTGACAAGTCGTGAAAGATCAAGTTCATAGCGCGCTGATACGTGGCACCGGCATTTTTCAACCCAAAAGTCATGACGACCCATTCGAATAAACCGACAAAACTAGGGCATCGAAAGGCAGTCTTATAGATGTCCTCTTCGGCCATAAAGATTTGATTGAAACCGGCATTGCCATCAAGAAAACTTAGTACCTTGTGTCGTGAAGCATCGTTGATCAACATGTCGGCTATTGGCATTGGATACTTGTCTTTTGGAGTGGCTCTGTTCAGATCCCTGAAATCAATGCATACCCATATCTTGCTGCTCCTTTTCTTCTCTAAAGGCACAATGTTAGCAACCCATTCCGCGTACCTGCATGGGCTAATAAATTCAGCCTTAAGTAGCCACTCTACTTCCTCGTTAACTTGGTCGTAGACGGCCGAATTAATGCGACGTGGAGGTTGTTTATAAGGCCTAAATCCAGGCTTGATGGGCAGCCGATGCTCTACGAGCTCGCGGCTTAGCCCTAGCATTTCGCCATACTCCCATGTGAAACAATCGACATACGACCGAAGTAACTTTATTACTTCAGCCTTTACATCAAGCTGTAAATGTTGATTTACAAAGGTCGGCCTTGGGATGCTACCATCCCCTATATCAACCTCTTCCAAGGGGTCGGCCGACGCAAAACCCTGCCCTAACTTTTCTACTTCGCTAAAGTCCTCGATGGCCTTGGCAATACTGTCTTTACTAGACCGATACTGCTCCACGCGGGACTTTAGCCAATCTAGATTATCCTTGCTAGACATGACTACTAATACAAAAATAGTTGTGCTACTCTAGCTGGCTTTACAAACACTGGTACAAACCATCCTCCAGATACACTAACAAAGTCGTAATCCGAAAGATCTCTACCTGATAGACACTCTACTTTGTTATGGACGGCGTCAACCGACACATCGGCCAAAGCTACTTGTGACGAAGTGTCCGCGGTGATGACCTCCACCTCATCGCCGTCCCACTGTACCAAGCATTGGTGTAGGGTAGAGGGGATGCAACAGTTCACATGGATCCAGTCGTGTCCGAGTAACACACTATAGTTACCTTGTACGTCGACGACGAAGAACGCTGTTGGCAACGTCTTGTTGCCCACCGTCAACTCCATAAAGCGTACTCCCTTGGCTTCGGAGCTCTCGCCGCTGAAACCGTTGAGCATCAAGTTGGTCTTCTTCAGGTCGTCTTTGTCCCTGCCAAGTTTCTTCAACAATGAATAAGGCATTAGATTAACCGTGGCACCGCCATCGACGAGCATCCAGGAAATCGGCTTCCCATCGATGTGACCCCTGACATAGAGGGGCTTTAGATGGCGTGCCGAGTCCTCGGGCTTCTTGAAGATAGCGCTGCGCGGTCCGAGGTTCAACTGAGCGATCTCAGCCTCATCCCATGGTGGTGCAAACTTGGCGGGCAATGTGACGATGTTGATGTCCATCGCTTGAGGTGTGGGCCCCTCGGAGACGGGCGAGTAATCATCGTCAAGCATGTCATCCTCATCGTTGCTTGGACTGGGAGCCGGGTTGTTTATCTCAACCGACTTCTCTCTCCATACCAGCTTTGTGGCTGGCCAAGGGCGGATCTCTTCGAAGATAGCATCGTGCTCAGCCTCAGCTACCTTCTCGCGCATTTCCTGTGCCCGTAGCCTTTGCAGGCGTCTCTTCTATGATTTGGACATGCCCGGGGAGGCCCAAGATGGCTTCGGCTTTGTGCCTGGAGCTACTGTCTGACTGCTGTTAATTCTGGCCAAAGTGTTCCCTTTGGCCTCGGGCGTCCTGTGTTCGAAGGGGGCTTCGCTGCGAACCCCGTCGAATGGGTCGGCCTCGTCCGGCCAATCGGACCTAACTTCGACGCGGAGCCCGACCGAAGTATGTGGTTTACCTTCGTCAGACTTCGAAGTCTTCGGGATTGGGACTTCCTGAGACCCAACTTTGATAGTTATGGCTTCGGACCCCCTGACTTTGGCCTCCGCGTGCTCGCACCCTTCGGCCTCGCTCTGCAGGGTCCGATTCGGAGGTACCACAGACAGCTGTGGACGATGCCCCCCTCCGTTGCATCAGTTTGCCTCTTCCATCCATAATACTCTGAAGAAAAGTAAGGCATGGGGTTAGTCTATGGAGGGTACCCTGATTCAGATATGTGCAGAGCCCACGGGGTCCGCGCCCAGTCATACGGCGGAGGCATCGGAGGCTCTAGCGGCTTCGCCCATTGTGAGCTGAACCCGTTGCTTGGAAGGTGGTTCAGCTAGGTTGAAGGCATCTTGGACTATACTAGCGAAGGGTCCTGCCATGCTGGAGGTATGTTCGGCCAGTACGGGCCGAAGCCTCCCATCGGAGTCGACCATGGTGCGGTGTTCGGCCATTGGGGGTTGAAGCTGTCGTATGGGGGACCCGACCACTAGGGTGCGAAGTCGTCGCACGGGGGGTTCGGCCATTGTGGCTCGGAACCACCTTGCGAAGCACCAGGATACCTCGATCCGAAGCCTTCATGCGGAGGGTCCGCAACCTTCGGTCCGAAGGTACCCTTCGAAGGTTTTGGACCCTTCGGCTAGTTTGGCTGAGCGTGCGGGCCAGCTTCTCTGGCCCGCTTCTGATGTTTGTTCAACAGCATGTTATATGTCACCTTCGGCCTCTTGTGAGCCTTAGTCGAAGGGGTATTGACGTTCTGTTTCCACACTCCTACCTCGGGGTTCTTTGGCACGAGTGTGCGAGTACGTGGTTCCCCGACAATCACTTCTTTTCCTTTAGCAGACTCGGCCTGTTCTGGCCGAATCAACACCTTCTTCTCGCCGAGGTCGACGGCGTTGACTGGAAAAGGATCTTTATCCAGCTTCATTTTTGGATCATGGTCTATCTTCAATCGTCCTTCTTCTATGGCCGATTGTATTTGCCGTCAAAAAACATTGCAATCATTAGTATTATGAGAATGCGAATCATGCCACTTACAGTATGGACGCTTTTTCAACTCGTCGGCAGGTGGGATAACCTGACCCTCAGGTAACCTGAGAAGCTGACTTTTTAAGAGGTATCAAATATTTTATCACATTTAGTCACATTGAATGAGTATTTGATCTCGTTAACTCTATTCTCCGTGGGGGATGGTCGAAGTTCGGAGCAAGTGACAGGTTTGTTTTTAGCGTTTGTAACCCATTCGGCTGCGTACATGTCAGCCGAATCCTCCTCCTCTGACTCCTCCTCATCAGAGCGCTCCATGATGTGGATCTCGGCCCTAGGCTTGCTGAACGTCTTAATAAATTTCTTATCTTTGGCTCGGCCTTCTTGGACCAGAGCCTACTGTAGGACTTGGCTAACTTCTAAAAAGTTCTGGTTATCTAACTTTTCTTTAAGTTCGGAACACAACTCGTTAAAAGCTAATTCAGCCAAATCCCTTTCTGAAATATTAAGACTAAGAAATCGGTTTCTGGTATCTCTGAAATGCTTGATATACTCAGAGGCGCTCTCACTAGATTTTTGTTTAACCGATGTCAAATGTGAAAGCCTAAGTTCTGTTTCACCCGTGTAGAAATAATCATGGAATTTCCGTTCTAAATCGTCCCATGTGTGGATGGAGTTCGGCGGGAGCGCCGAAAACCAAGTGAAAGTTGTGTCGGATAGCGAGAGAGAAAATAGTCTAACCTTTAGGGTGTCTATCCCGCTAACCTCTCCACACTGCGCCAAAAATTGACTAACATGCTCTAGTGTGGTCCGGCTGCCCTCGCCATCGAATTTAGTAAACTCGGGGATCCTATAGCCATGAGGGTAGGGCACTGTATCAACATGATCGGGGTATGGTTTGCGATAAACCCTAACCCGTCCCTTGGGCACGAAGCTGGCACACTCCCTAAACAGTGCGCGGATCCACTCATCTAAATCATCTTGGTAGCTCGTTTGTATGCGCCTCTCATGTGGGGGCGCGACACGCGGTGGGATATCGGCGTGTCGGCCATTTGCTTCTTCCCTACGTGCTATTTGTATAGCGTGCTTGTGTTCGGGCGCCTGCGTGTGTGGCGCGGGTAGCACAGGTATTGGCGCAGGTGTTGTGTGATATGCAGTGTTAGTTTGTCCATAAGTATAATGATTGGTCTCGGCCATAAGTGGTGAGGCCGGAGACATGTTCGTCGGAGGTGTACTAGCTATAGGAACCGGGGTTGCGGCCTCATTGAAGCCAAACCTTCTAAGAGTTGCCTCTACTTGGGAGCTGACTGCCGAATCTAAATGGTTGGCTAGTGAAGCGCTAACGGCTTGATCTACTGATGCGGCTATTTTTTGCTCAATTTCTAAAGAAGATAAACGAGGCGATACCGGTGTTACCTGGACCTGAGCGGGATCGGAGGTGACGATGTCGCGCTTGACGAAGCCTGTGCGTGTCTTGATGTAGCCTCCAAGCATCATGTCTTGGAGCACCTTTAGCCTTGCCTCGATCTCTGCTCGGTCTTCTGCGGGGATATCTTCAAAAGTAGGGGACATTATGTTGCGGCTGTCGATATCCACGCCTCCTGTTGTGTCCATCGGTGGTGTAGACGTAGTAGTCGAAGTAGATGTACCGGTGGCCGATGTAGACGTACTCATCATGTTTGCGTAGCTCTTCCCCAGCGGAGTCGCCAAAAAGTGTGTTCACACGGAAACGTGCCCCCGCACTTGGGTCAGTCCGGCGATCCAAAAGTGCACGGATACCTAGGGACAGGCCTAAGCGTGACGTAGCACCGATGTCGCGTTCCGACTACCCTTAATAGTGATAAGGGGGGTGGAGTCGCCAGGCAACCAGATTACAAGAAATAATCCAATTAGACGAAAGAAATAGGTTAAACAGATTAAAATCAGCAAACTAGTCAGAGTCCTCCTGGTTCGAAGTCTGCAGCAAAGGGTGCGCCGAAGGGTACCTTCGGTGTCTGGTGCAAACTGTTCCGCCGAAGGTTTCTTCGGCGTTCAGACTGATCTGGCCGAAGGTGAACTCCGAATGGATCTGGACATGGTGATCACCTCCGAACAGCGGGGTTCGGCGTGTGATCTCCGATGCAGCGAAGTACAAAAAAGTGACGCGAAGGCTACGCGCGGGTGTAACTTCGTCTTGGTGTGGAGTGTGTTCGTGCCGAAGTCTGTAACGACGAAGTACGGTGCGAAGCCTGTTTTGAAGCCCGCGGTCCTGTCGAAGGGCATCCTGGGGACCTCCAGAACTGATCTCTCAGCTCCAAACACCTCCGGCGAAGGGGCTCCGTGTAGGACCGAAAGTAGCGACCAGAGGGGGGGTGAATGGGCGCTTAAAAATTTCTTGCTAAAATATATTTTAATCCCAACACCAAATAAACAAAAACTAGTCTAGCTTAAAAATGATTAGTATCTTAATCTAAATGATATTAAAGATAAACTAGATAAAAATACTGCAGTAAAATAAAAACACCTAGATAAATTATGAAATATTTATATTTCAGTCTAGAAATAAAATACTAATCAAATGAATAATACATGGAATATCCAAAAATTAATTCATAAATAAATCTTAAAAATATTGCACTTAAATATAGAATAAAAAATTATTAATGCGACTAACAATAATTTTTGTTTATACGAACTGATTTAAGGAATATTGAAATAAAAATATACGAGTACTAAAATATTTAGGCAAATTAAATTACCACGAAATTTCTAAACAAGTTTTTGCTAATTAATTAATAGATGTTTATCTCTAAAACTTGATCTACTAAAAATAGGGGATTAGTTTTTATTCTAACTAAGAAATAGGAGATTGAAAACAAATCTGTTTACAGCGGATGAACCGGCCGCTGTGACTCTGCCTCCTCTTGACGTGGATCCAAACGCAGAATGCTGCAGTGCTCCCGTCCGTGAAGAAAAGTCTTCCCCTGCTGTACCTGAAAAGCTGTGAGTCTCGGCTGCCACGCGCGCGTCACTTCCAGCTGAAAATGTTGCCGCTGCAGTGCGCCGTTCCCAAACAAGAATTCACGCGTGGCTTGAGATGAGCACACACGGCCAGGGGTGAAGCTTTCCTGGAATCAGAAAACTGGACGTGATAAAACAAAAAGATTCACAGGGAAAACAACGGGGCTTTGAGTCCTTTTGTTGACGCTGCGCCTGGTAGCATCGGCGAGGTCTCCGGCGACGGAAATAGATGTGGCCGAAAATTAGTTGCGAATGAATAGGAACGTGGACTGTAGATTGATCTCGGGAGGTGAAAAATGAAAACAGTCATCTATCCCCAAGGGGATAGGGGCCTTTTTATAGGCAATTCCTAATACATGAAAAGACTACTTTACCCTCGGGTAAAATAAACTGACTCTAAAATAAATTCCGAAAATTACTAAAATATTCTTAGAAAAATAAACTGACTTGAATAAAATATTCTAAACTTAAAAACTAATTATTAATATCCTAAAAACGAATTAATGATAGATTGTCAGTTTTACGCCGAAACTGACAAAGCGTCCACCGTCTTCGCACCGGGTACCCGGATTGGGCCGACCCGACCCCGCAGCTCCCTCAGCCCGACAATCGCTCGCCGCCCGTGTACCTGAGTCAAACCCAGTCAACAGACCAGTGGATCATCTGCCGCTCCTAGCCATGTACCCGGATTGGGCCAGCCCGACTCCGCAGCTCCTTCAGCCCGGCCGTCACTCATTGCCCGTGTACCTGAGTCACATGCGCCTCAGACTCGGCAGGTCTTCATCTCTCCCTTCCTTTGACTTCCGTTGACAATCACTCATCACATCTAGAATATCAAAACCATATTCTTCAACATGGTTTCTCAATCTCCCCCTTGATGAGTGCATTGTCAACACTCTTTTCAGCACATCTCCAGAACCTGCAAAACAAGTGGAAACAAGAAAACAAAACAAAAGAAAATAGAAGAAATAAAATAAAGGTTTAACCCTAATGACCAAAAGCCAAACAGAAGCACGAAAACGGTCATTATGGTTAACCAAAAATAAAGCCTCAAAAACAAGTGCAAATCTCCCCCTGAAATAAATCCCACAGAAAGCCGAAAATATATCCAAAATTTCTCCCCCTTGTTGACAATTGGACTCATCAAGTGAGACTAAAATGCACTTTAAAGAGACATAAACACAAACTCCCCCTGAAATGCAGCTCCCCCTCAAAATATGCTATGAATGCAGACGGGGTGTAGGTGGAGTGTGAAAAGCATGCTTCTTAGATATGATTGACTGCTATTACAACATCTAACAGGTATAGCAAAAGATATACTGTCTAAGATACATGACATGATCAGTGTAACAGATGATATCTAAAGAAAGTCATTAGCACGCATTTTTCGATTTTTTCAAACAAAAAGCATCACCACATTTTCTAGTTAACAAGCAAAGTAAAGCATGATATGCAAAAGCTAACTGATATCTACCAAGATAAGCATTATCCAAAAACAAAGTGCTTCAGCAAACTTGTCATCTTTTTAAATTTTTCAGATTATTTCTTTTTCATTTCTGCCAGGGGTTATTTGCATGTCAAACCTTATGCTAACCGACCAAGTCAAGCCTAGGCCAGAACTGGACCATCAGAAGCTTAAGACAGTGGTCTTGGCATACATTACACCGTCCTAGTTCATACCAAAGTGCTATGGTAAGCAGTCCAGAACAATGCAATGCGACAAAAGCAAACCCACCTGGATCTTTTCTGATAATCATAAAAATGCATAAATTTCTCATTTTTCTGAATTTTTATCATTTTTATAGCACATTTTCATATTTAAAGCATATAAATGTCCAAGTTGCATATCTGCATCTAAGTAAGGATCTAGCTATCAGGCATGTAAAAGATAGCGAAAACATTCAGCCTACACATGCTAGTTACCAGAAGCAATGGTGATCATTTTTCAATTTTAAAACACAAAAGCAATGCATATGACAAATATCAGATATATCATGTGAACTGAAACAAAATATGATCATCGACAAGTAATCAAAAGCATATACTAGCTAGAAAAAGTAAAGCAGATTAATCATATAATAGAAGCAAGCTCAAAATATGATTGATGATTATGCATGATATGAACGCACACACAAAAAGACTCAATAAAAATAAAGAAGAAAGAAAAACTGATACCAATGAAAAGTTGACTCAAAATATCCAAAAAAAACACAGCTCCCAAAAACACGATCAATAATCATGTGTGGGAACAAACGGTCCAATGTCAGGTTTAGTAAAAGTATTGAACCAGTGTCGAGCCATCTGCGCGTATGTAGGAAAGCAAAAGGAATCATATGAGTCTGGACTGAAGCGCGGATCAAAACGCGGTCCTCTGTTCTTCCTAAAATCACGGCCACGAGGTCCAAAGTCGTATCCATAACGATCTGGAACTCTGCCGGAACGAAAACCACCCTCCGGAGCACGATCATAAAAACCGTCTCCTCTACCACCACCTACACGACGTGGCCTGGCCTCTAGCCTCTCTCTACATCGAGGAACTCTCTGTCTACCACTCTGCTGGTAGAACTGCTCCTGCCCACCTCGAGCTCTCTCTGCTCGCTCAACCCGCTTCCTCCTGAAGCAAAACTCCTCAAGATGCCCATCTCTCTGGCAGAACTCACAGTGATAGGCAGGCTTCTTAGGATGTGGTTGAGGCTTGGGATTCTTAGGCTTGGTGGTGTTTGGTGTATCATCTTTGGTGTGAGAGGGTCCAGGTAAAGAATCAAGAGAAGTATGGAGAGGTTTAGGCTTTGGAACCCATATTTGCTTCTTAGGTGGAGATTTAGGTTGTTCTTGGAACACTCCATCCTTGGGCTGACTATCCTTAAAGGACTCAGTAGAGTGAGTCTTGGGATATCTCTATTCGGGAGTCATCTTACTCCACTCCACTGCTCGGCTAATGGCGCTCTCAAAATCAGCCTTGGTATAGGTGTAACCTACCCCAAAACCATCCTGTCTCTTGAACTGCTGGATCATCATGCCGAGTTGTGGCTCTTTAGCACTGATCCAACTCAGGATTGAACGGAGGTAAAAGTTCTCGTTCTGAACATCAGCTAGCTCCTCTCTCAAAGAAGCTAACACCTCCACCTGAGACAAGCAGATCTCACACTCTTTATCAACTTTGACAGTCTTCTCAGCTTTTAGCTTGATCAATTCCATTCTAATGGACAAGCAGTTCTCACAAACAGTGGGTGGAACTGACAAAGTCTCAAGCTCTAGCTTAGTCTGCTCTAATTCAGCTCTCACTCCAGCTAACTCGCACAACTGCTCATCACTCTTGGCTCTCAGCTCGACTATACTAGCTAAATGAGATGGGCAGTCTACACAAGGTGCGACGACAATGGCATGAGCATCTTTTAGCTCCTGTTGAGCGCTCTCAAGCTCAGTGGCCAAAGTGTCTCTCTCATCTACTCTTTCTGTGTACCTGGACTTGAGAGTCGTCAGGTCACACAACAGCACCTCACAGTTAGGGCACTCACCACTATCACCCAAGTAAGGGGAAGAAGGCAGACTCTCAATCTTGTCATTCGCCGTGGCTAGCTCACTCTCAAGTTCATCTATCCTCTTCTTAGCCCCTCTAAGCAGTTTCTCCCGATACTTCAACTCCTGACTGTTCTGTTCTAATAAATTAACAACTTCTTGTTCATAGGATGAAACCTTCTCATCGTCGTCGTAGTCGGAGTCATCGGAGGAGTCCTTTTCTTTCTTCTCCCCAAGAGCCATTGAGCAGAAGCTCTTGTGGGATCTTCGGCTATGACGTGAGCGGCTCTTTGGCTTGTCCCCGAAGCCCGTGAAACAGAGGCCCACCGGATTGTCCCTGTCCTTCCCTTTCCTGATCACGATCTCTTCATCACTTGAACTTGAAGATGAGGAGAAAGACGAGGATCTCTTGGAGTATCTTTTCTCCATCTCGGTGAAGAAGGTCTTGTCTCTCTTCTTGTTCTCACGCCTGTAGTCCTTCAGAGCCTTTTGAAAGAATCTAGTCTTGGGCTTGCCCTTCGTGGAGTTGTCGTACTTGCCGGAGTTGTAGGAGTTGCCGCCAGTTCCCTTCTTGTAATTCTTCTGCTTGGGGCAGTCGGCAATGAAATGACCTGGGTCACCACACTCAAAGCACCCGGATTTTGTACCGTGTCTCTTAAACATTCTCTTATCATAGACACGTCGCACCCGGTTGTTAAACAGGCACAAATCATCATCTCCTAGAGTATCAAGTTGTTCCTCAGAGATAGACATCAAGGAAAAAGCAGTACAACTCATGGCATTAGGATCAGCAGACGGTGTCGCAAGTGCCAGAGTCTTGGAGCCAGAATCACTGAGATTTGATCTCAACTGGATATCGACCTCTGTGGCCTTGAGCTTACTAAAAAACTCTGTGATGGTCAAGGTATCATATGATGTGCTCTCAACAATAGAAGAAACCTTGATCTCCCATATCTTAGGGTCCAAGGTATGGAGTACCTTAAGCGCCTGCTCATGATCCGAGACCAGTTGATCACGCTCGGCCTTGTTAACGCGAAGCTTGTTAATGATCGATTGAAAACGACCAAACAAAGCCTCAACTGTCTCACCCGGCTTCTGTGAGAAATTTTCATACTCATGCTGATAGGTCTGATATAGTCTAGCCTTGACCTGAGCTGTCCCCTCATGATGTGCCTGGAGGGTAGCCCAGATCTCTCTAGCAGTGGTGAGATGGCTAACACGCTCGAACTCACTAGGACCTAGACCAGAAAATAAAATGTTCACCGCCTTACTATTATTTTGATGCTGGGTAATTATATTTTCAGCAGTATCCGCAGCAATAGTCGTAATGGTGAAACTAGGATGAACACAAATCTCCCATATATCCGAGCTCTGGCTCATAAGGTATGCTCGCATGCGAGTCTTCCAATAAGTGTAGCCAAAAGCTTCTAGGGATGGGATTTTACCTGAAGACGTCATGGTCACTACCTAGGTTTTGAATCGGTTAAGATATTAGAAAAAAACCTAACCTTGCTCTGATACCACTTGTAGGACCGAAAGTAGCGACCAGAGGGGGGGTGAATAGGCGCTTAAAAATTTCTTGCTAAAATATATTTTAATCCCAACACCAAATAAACAAAAACTAGTCTAGCTTAAAAATGATTAGTATCTTAATCTAAATGATATTAAAGATAAACTAGATAAAAATACTGCAGTAAAATAAAAACACCTAGATAAATCATGAAATATTTATATTTCAGTCTAGAAATAAAATACTAATCAAATGAATAATACATGGAATATCCAAAAATTAATTCATAAATAAATCTTAAAAATATTGCACTTAAATATAGAATAAAAATTATTAATGCGACTAACAATAATTTTTGTTTATACGAACTGATTTAAGGAATATTGAAATAAAAATATACGAGTACTAAAATATTTAGGCAAATTAAATTACCACGAAATTTCTAAACAAGTTTTTGCTAATTAATTAATAGATGTTTATCTCTAAAACTTGATCTACTAAAAATAGGGGATTAGTTTTTATTCTAACTAAGAAATAGGAGATTGAAAACAAATCTGTTTACAGCGGATGAACCGGCCGCTGTGACTCTGCCTCCTCTTGCCGTGGATCCAAACGCAGAATGCTGCAGTGCTCCCGTCCGTGAAGAAAAGTCTTCCCCTGCTGTACCTGAAAAGCTGTGAGTCTCGGCTGCCACGCGCGCGTCACTTCCAGCTGAAAATGCTGCCGCTGCAGTGCGCCGTTCCCAAACAAGAATTCACGCGTGGCTTGAGATGAGCACACACGGCCAGGGGTGAAGCTTTCCTGGAATCAGAAAACTGGACGTGATAAAACAAAAAGATTCACAGGGAAAACAACGGGGCTTTGAGTCCTTTTGTTGACGCTGCGCCTGGTAGCATCGGCGAGGTCTCCGGCGACGGAAATAGATGTGGCCGAAAATTAGTTGCGAATGAATAGGAACGTGGACTGTAGATTGATCTCGGGAGGTGAAAAATGAAAACAGTCATCTATCCCCAAGGGGATAGGGGCCTTTTTATAGGCAATTCCTAATACATGAAAAGACTACTTTACCCTCGGGTAAAATAAACTGACTCTAAAATAAATTCCGAAAATTACTAAAATATTCTTAGAAAAATAAACTGACTTGAATAAAAATATTCTAAACTTAAAAACTAATTATTAATATCCTAAAAACAAATTAATGATAGATTGTCAGTTTTACGCCGAAACTGACAAAGCGTCCACCGTCTTCGCACCGGGTACCCGGATTGGGCCGACCCGACCCCGCAGCTCCCTCAGCCCGGCAATCGCTCGCCGCCCGTGTACCTGAGTCAAACCCAGTCAACAGACCAGTGGATCATCTGCCGCTCCTAGCCATGTACCCGGATTGGGCCAGCCCGACTCCGCAGCTCCTTCAGCCCGGCCGTCACTCATTGCCCGTGTACCTGAGTCACATGCGCCTCAGACTCGGCAGGTCTTCATCTCTCCCTTCCTTTGACTTCCGTTGACAATCACTCATCACATCTAGAATATCAAAACCATATTCTTCAACATGGTTTCTCAATCTCCCCCTTGATGAGTGCATTGTCAACACTCTTTTCAGCACATCTCCAGAACCTGCAAAACAAGTGGAAACAAGAAACAAAACAAAAGAAAATAGAAGAAATAAAATAAAGGTTTAACCCTAATGACCAAAAGCCAAACAGAAGCACGAAAACGGTCATTATGGTTAACCAAAAATAAAGCCTCAAAAACAAGTGCAAATCTCCCCCTGAAATAAATCCCACAGAAAGCCGAAAATACCAGAGGGGGGGTGAATGGGCGCCTAAAAATTTCTTGCTAAACTATATCCTAATCCCAACACCCAAACAAACTTAACCAGACAAACAATATTATCAAGGCAAATTACAGGAACTAAAGTTGTCTACCCTAAAAATGATCAATGTCTTAATTAAAATGATATTAAAGATAAACTAAATATAAATGTTGTACTAAATAAATTGGTACTAGAAAAATTTAATGACGTAAGCAAGATACCCAAACAAATTAATAAAATATTAGGTTGCGGTCTAAAATAAAATACTAATCAACTAAATAAAAACATGGATCATCCGAAAATTAATTCAAAAATAAACCTAAAATATTTCATGTAAATCTAAAATAAAATAGTACTGCGACTAATAATAAATTTTTCTTTTTATACGAGCGAATTAAATAATATTTTAATAAAAATAGTCGAGTACTAAAAATATTTTGACAGATTAAAATATTCACGAAGTTTCTAAATAAATTTTCAACTAATTAATTAATAGATAATTATCTCTAACACTGATCTACAAAAAGATAGGGGATTAAAAAAAACTAACTTGCTTCATGGGTCCGCCGTGGGGAAAAACTGCACCGGCGGCTGTTCGTCGCTTCTTCTCTTCGCTGGAAGCGTCGCACAAAAACTGGCGTCCTCGTGAAGCACTGCAGTGCGGGAGCCAGGCGGCGGGGCCCACGCTGCGTTGAAAACCGAAAACCAGCAGAAGCACCGAGTCACCGTGGAGCATCTGCCGTGGAATACCTCACTGTTGTGGGTCCCTCAAGCCATTTCTTGGCAGCAACTCTACACGGCACGCCGCCGTTGATGTGAAGCCAGATGCTCCGATTGCCACACCTAAAAGACGTCTCCAGCCGATGCTCATCCAATCAAAAACAAAAATCGCATGAACAGGAGAAATCTATGGTGGCGCAGAGAAAGATTGCGGCGGTGGCTGGAGAAAATATTGGACTGTAGATTAATCTCGGGAGGTGAAAAATGAAAACAGTCATCTATCCCCAAGGGGATAGGGGCCTTTTTATAGGCAATTCCTAATACATGAAAAGACTACTTTACCCTCGGGTAAAATAAACTGACTCTAAAATAAATTCCGAAAATTACTAAAATATTCTTAGAAAAATAAACTGACTTGAATAAAAATATTCTAAACTTAAAAACTAATTATTAATATCCTAAAAACGAATTAATGATAGATTGTCAGTTTTACGCCGAAACTGACAAAGCGTCCACCGTCTTCGCACCGGGTACCCGGATTGGGCCGACCCGACCCCGCAGCTCCCTCAGCCCGGCAATCGCTCGCCGCCCGTGTACCTGAGTCAAACCCAGTCAACAGACCAGTGGATCATCTGCCGCTCCTAGCCATGTACCCGGATTGGGCCAGCCCGACTCCGCAGCTCCTTCAGCCCGGCCGTCACTCATTGCCCGTGTACCTGAGTCACATGCGCCTCAGACTCGGCAGGTCTTCATCTCTCCCTTCCTTTGACTTCCGTTGACAATCACTCATCACATCTAGAATATCAAAACCATATTCTTCAACATGGTTTCTCACTCCGAACATGCGAACCTGCAATAGGGATGAAGCGAAGTACCAATTCAGCCTTAGGACCGAATTTGCAAGGTGTTGCACGGATGGCGAATGTAGCAATCTATTACGCAGATTAGCGGATACTTCACAGGCGAAGTAACAAGGCGATAGCAATCTGTTACGTAGATTAACGAGGACTTCACGGGCGGAGTACCAAGGCTTACCACTGTTCCGTAGTGGCAGACGGAGGGCTTCCAAGCAAACCCACGAAGAGTTACAGAAAAGTAAAGGCAAAGTAAAGGTACGATCAAAGCATGGCTTTGGTTTGTTTGTGTTGGGGGGGTTTCTCTATGCCAGTCAGGCCTCTCTATTTATAGAGGGTTAACTCTAATCTAATCTGCTATTAATCTGGCCGGATAGGGATAAAGCTTGAGCTGGCAACACGTCAATCTCTATCTCTGCCGAGGTGGGCTTCGGTCAGGCCCACCGAGGCCTACTCCTCGGGCCAAAGCTTCAGTAGCGTGGGCCTCCAAATGTTCCCGAAGCTTCGGCAGTGTGGGCCTCCGAAGGTTCCCGAAGCTTCGGCAGCGTGGTCCTCCGAAGGTTCCCGAAGCTTCGGCAGCGTGGGCCTTCGAAGGTACCAAAGCTTCGGCAGCGTGGGCCTCCGAAGGCTTCCTAGACGAAGCCCATGGGCTGGCTGGAGACCTTCGGAGCCCGTAGCTCGATGGGCTTCGGCCCCATAGGGCTTCGGTCAGACCCTAGACATGTGTATTTTCAGCCCAAATAACCAAAAATTGATATTTTGATAATCTAGCCATTAATGCCATTTTTTGCTATCAACAACACCATTTTGAGCGACAAACACTTTGCCCTCCTCTCTATTATAGAAACAGTATCCTTTGGTTTCCCTAGGATACCCCACAAAGAAGCACTTGTCAGACTTAGGACTGAGCTTGTCAGACGTAATACGTTTGACATACGCCTTAGATCCCAAAATATTTACAAAAGATAAACTGTGACGCCTCTCAGACCACATCTCATATGGCGTCTTCTCTACTGACTTAGATGAAACTCTATTAATCGTGAAAGTTGCGGTTTCTAGAGCGTCACCCCAAAAGGATAATAGAAGATCAGTGTGACTCATCATGGACTGCACCATGTCCAACAAAGTGTGGATTCTCTGCTCGGACACCCCATTCCATTGAGGCGTGCCGGGTGGAGTCAGCTGTGGAACAATTCCACACTGCTTCAGATGATCATTAAACTCATGGCTCAAATATTCACCCCCACGATCCGATTGTAGAAATTCAATTGTCTTGCCCTTATGATTTTGTACCTCATTCTAGAACTCCTTGAACTTTTCAAAGGATTCCCACTTATGCCTCATCAAGTAGACATAGCCATATCTAACAAAGTCGCCAGTAAAAGTAATAAAGTTCTGAAATCCTTTCCTTGTCATGTGACTCATTGGACCACACACATCAGTATGTACTATGGCAAATAGCTCACTCGCCCTCTCACTCTGTCTAGTGAAAGGTGTCTTTTTCATTTTCCAAGTAAACAAGACTCGCATGTGTCATATGATTCAAAATCAAATGACTCCAAAAGTCCATCACTATGGAGCTTCTGTACACGCTTATCATTTATATGGTCCAAACGACAATGCTAGATGTAGGTGGGATTCAAATCATTGAGTCGTTGTTTCTTAGTACTAATGTTATAAACGTGTGCATCATCAAGACTCGGAATATACAATCCATTCACTAATGGACAAACACCATAGAGCATGCCATTCGAAAATATTAAACAACTCTTGTTTTTTATTACGAATTCAAAACCATATTCCTATAAACATGAAGAAGAGATAATGTTTCTGCTTAAGGAGGGAATGAAATAACAATTATTTAACTCAAAAACTAATCCTAACGGTAGCGATATGAATAGACACCGATGGCCAACGCTACAACCTTTGCACCATTCCCGACACGGATATCCAGCTCGCCAGTTGCACACTTTCTTACTCTACTCAGCACCTGCAACAATTTGCAAGTATGAATCATCGATCCGGTATCAAATACCCATGAATCATTTGGACGAGTAGCAAGATTAATTTCAATAACATTAATACCTGAAGCGGAAGTCCCACTTCCCTTCTTATTCTGATGCTCTTCCAGATACACCTTGCAATTACGCTTCCAATGCCTAGGCTTGTGGAAATGGTGGCACACATCAGAGTTGGCAAGACCAGTCCTAGACTTTCTAGTCGGTTTAGACTTCACACAAGAGATCGCATCTGTAGTCTTAGCCTTTTTCATCCTCCTCTTTTTGCCCTCATTCTAAACAACCATCACATGGTTTGAAACCTTTCTGATACTCTCTTCAGTAGATTTTAGCATCCCATGCAACTCAGCTAGTGTCTTCTCTAGTCCAACCATGTTGTAATTCATGATGAACGGCTCAAAGCTTAGTGGGAGCGACTGGAGAATGACATCGATAGCGAGGTATGGATCTAGTGGAGTGCCCAGTCTCTCTAGAGTCTCTACGCAACCAATCATCTTGATCACGTGAGGGCTCATTGGGTTCCCTTTAGCCAGCCTGCTACCAAACAAGCATTTAGACACATTGTATCTATCTGCCCCTTCTTGGTCCTGAAACATGCCCTTAAGACCTACGATCATATCGTAAGAATCACGTTCCTCATATTTTTCTAAAACTAAGAGGACATGCAGGAAAACATTAGGTAGCTGACATCCATAGAATCACTAGCATGCTTCTCATAAGCACACTCTTTTATTGTATAAGCATCCTCTCCTGGTTCATCAAGGTGAGGTTCCTCCAGAACATAATACTTTTTCTCTTGCTTAAGAACAATTCTCAAGTTTCTATACCAATCCATAAAGTTTGTTCCAGACAATTTATCTCGTTCAAGAATAGATCGCAAATTAAAAACTAGAGTGCTCTTAACAGTAGACGTAGTAGGTTCCATGATCTACAAAAGATTAAATGCAAGGTTTAGCACTATGCAATGTTTATCTTCTATCCAATAAAAGATGTTCCACTACCTAAACCAGTCACTTTCCCTCTCATGACTAATAGTGGTGCAAGATCCATGGTCACACTATCTCCTAGTGAGCTTTGGCATCACTGCTAGAAGCTAGTTGACATAGGTAAGCAACTCCTTGCTAATCACATCGTATGTGACTCTTGTCGTTGGAGAAGCATCCAATGCTCAACCCCAACTCCTATGCTCCAAGGCCCCAACTCCATGCCAAGTGAACGAACACTATGCCTGTAGAAATCTGACTTCCGTCCCAACTAGTCGAGATAAAAGATAGCACCCTGCTTTGGCAGACCCACCATCGATGAGCATGAACCTTGGTGGGTGAAGATATTGGGAAGAGCATCAACACTTAATTTTTTGAGGGAAAACTACTCTAGCATCGTAACGTCCCTAGCGCACACGAAACATGCAATAATAGAATAACAGGAAGAAAGCATCACAGGAAATCATATTAATTGTGATATAACATGGCCTTATCCACATGGCGATCTCCATCTACATGGCTCCTATCATCGAGTGTGTGCTCCTGGTCTCCATGAAGAGTACTAGTCCATCTCGCATAGTCTATACTAATTACATGAGCCGAAGCACTACGGAAACGACATGCAAGTCGCAATAAATTTTACATCAGCCTTGGGTTGTAAATAACCATGACACGCAGGCCATATTTAATTTACATTCATTGCATGCATCTCATACATCACATTTATCCAAGGTCATGCTAGTCACGTCATTCTCTACAAAACAAAGTTAGGCGATCAATCTACAAGTGACTAGATTCTGGATCTAAAAAACTCGGGTCAGCAAGCAAGGTTTTCAAAATCATGCAGATCGGAACTTCTGTTCTGGCATCGAAACTTCCGATCCATGGAAACATCTGATCAATATCAGAATCCCGCAACGCAACAATTGCCTTCTATATCAAATCATTATTCGACATCAGAACATCCGATCAGTATCGAAACTTCCGATCCGCCATCAGAACTTCCGATCACATCAGGACTTCTGATCTGTCGTGGACAGAAACAGATATAATCTATTTTTCCATGATGTATCTCCATACATGAGAGATTCAGATCGAACACAATGCATGTAGGCTCCGATACCACTGTTGGGGAATAGGGGAGCTATGCTAGCCGGTAAATTAAAATTTTTTGCCCTAGGAACTAGGCTCATGCGCATGTGAGATCATAGATCGGTACCTTCTAGCACGAGACGTGCTAGGTGCAGTAGAAGAAGATGTTGGAGCAGTGCATCGAGCCTCTCCTCGCTTCGTCCTTGTCGTCCTTTGTCGATCCAATCGATGAAGACGACATAGTCGTTTGCATGTAGATGTCCATGAGCATCGTTATTAGAGGAATGCCTCCACGGAGTCCACACATACAGGGATGGAGTACCTCCCACGACAGTGTGCTAGCACCGCACGTGAGAGACGGGGATCCTTGACCTCAACGTTTGTGATCAAGAAAGGAAGGAGAGAACTCTTGGGTGGCTAGGTCTAATCTAGACTTATTGCTTGCCCCAAGACGTCCTCCTCCTCTCCTTATATAGGGCTGAGAGCCCTTGGGTCGTGCTCATCCCGAAACCCTAAAAATCATAATAGATCCAATATGTTTTCCTGCGTCGGAACTTCCAATCCTAGATCAGAACTTCTGACATGGTATTTTAGGTCTCCTAATACAGTACGACACACAACAGATCCAAACTGTTATCGCCCACCTCGGAACTTCCGATATCATATTGGAACTTTCGATCAGTACAAAATTCCCCATGTGAAACCAAGGGTGGTTTCGGTCTGGATGATGAGTGATTGACAAGGATGAGCATTTGAGAGATCGAGCGATGGAGTGTTTGTTGAGTGCATCGAGGGTTTCGATGTAAAGTGGAGTGTGTGCCAAGGGTTTCGGCGGTGCGTCGCATTCTTGTTTTGGCTTGTCTTGGATGTGCAGGGTGGAGATGTTGACTGACTGTTGATGGTGAGTGATCAAGGGTCAAGTGGGGAGCAAGATGCCGGAGGATCAGGGAGGCCGGACGAAGTTGGAGAAGATCTCAAGAGTGCATGAAGAGACCGAGCGAAACTTGGACAGACAGATGGAAGCGACGGCATGATGACCGGGTCTGCGAGAGGGAGACCAGGACAAGCATTCAGGCGGCTCTAGGGGATCGAGAGCGGAAGTGGCTTGTTGGCGCTCGGAGTAGCAAAGCGGTGTCACGAGTCAAAGGGTTGAGAGGCTTTGTCGGTTTTTTCTAAAAACCGTCACATATCTAGTTTTGTTAATTTTAATAGTTTGGAGTCTTTTTACTTTGAGTCAATGTGTAATAAAAAGTTGAGAGTCTAGAGTAATTGTACTCCTTTGTTATATTTTTCAGAATTTCTTAATTCTGAAAATATATTACAAGGAATAGGACTTTTGTGTAATATTTTAATTCTAGAGGGTTTTTTTTAGAAAATACCCCCCATGGTTGGCCTATAAATAGGGGACCATATCCATGGGAAGGTGGGAGATTTTTGGCTGTTCTTTTTGCTGAACCTAAATATCAATTTTCATCAAATTCCTGATGATCTAAATCATTCATGCGTTCTTGTTCAAAAACCTACAAAAACTACAGTGCAGCGCTGGATCAGAGAGTCTCCTGGGCGCAGGTATGATTTTGAACTGAAATAGATTTTGAGAGCTGTTTTCTGGTGAATCTAGTGAAGAAGTTGATGTTGATGTTTATACATCTTTTGTTGAGGATGTTTTGAATGATCCATTTTTGAAAGTTGCAAGTGATTTCTGCAACATCTTCTTGATCTTTTTTGCTGATCAAAAGAGGCATCACATCTCTGAAAAATATTCTGGAGAAACTGTTTCAGTTTTTGTTTTTGCATGCTACATGTTTGATAGAATGTTTCTTCAATTGTTCATCAGCATCTTGGCTGATTCTTGGGTTGTTTCTTGAGTGATTTCATGGTAGAAGGATGAACAAACTTTATGCAATACCAGAAATTTCTTTTTCACTTCTGCTGTCTTTTATTCTAAAGCTTCTGTTTAATGAACTATTATGATTTCATCTATGAAATAGCTTGACTGAATGGTTGATGGCTTTTATCACATTGAGTCAATTTTGTTTTGGCTGCTACTGATCATCTCTTCCATTGAACAGTGCAACAATACTTCTATTGTTTTTGCCGATACATCAATAGTACACTGCCATTGAGTTTTTTGTTGCTGTGAGGAAATTTTCCTTCTGTTTTTGCTGATTTGCTTCAGAGATGATCAAAGTTCTACAACTTTGATTCATGTTTGAGTAAGTTTTGATTATTCTGATTTGAAATCCCAGTTGCCAGTTTTGTCTCCTGTGTTTAATTCTGAACAACGATGGAGCCGAGCAAGTTTGCATGGATGATCTTGCCTGATAAACAATTACTGGCACTTACAATGTCCAATGGCATTCTGTGCTGCATAGTATGAGTACATGAACTTTACAACTTGTATTCACTCTTGATTTCTCTGTTTAGCCACTACCAGGACAGTACAAAAGTTCTGTGTTGAATTCAGTGAATTCTTTTTGATCTATTTGAGGATTGATATGTTACTTATTTGGTCCTGACTGCATGTTCAGTTCTTGGCTGAGAATTCTTGCTCTGGTTGCTGAGGTTTCAAGATCCATTTTTATCTTCTTTATGCTGCTAAACTGGTATGGTTAAGTTTTTTAGTCAACACAGCCAATATATGCACTGCCATTAGTTAAATTGAAGTTCTAGGCTGACAATGATCAGACAATAGCTAAGCTGTGCTGGATCAGCTATAATACTTGCACCAGCAGTGTTCTGGATGCATCACATTGCTGAAGCTGGTTGTTTTGTACAGTTTAGTTCTTATGTTCTGTTTGTTAATTTTTGAGAAGAAATTTCTGCCAGCTCTTTCTCTGCATGTGCTTGATTTGGTTCACTCAGAGTTTATACCATAATTCAATTGATGTCAAAGCTTTTCTTTCTCTGATCTGTTCTACTGCCAACTGAAAAAATTGAGGTATTGTTAAAGCCACTAATCATTGTTCATTGCTCAGATACATTGCTTGTTGGTTTTGAAAGAAATCACTGTGTTCACCAGAGTTTCCTTTAAAGTCAACAAGTTTTATTTAAATACTAATCACAACTTTGATTCATTTCTGAAATTTGGCTGTGTATTGCTGAAGTTAGTAGTGATAGCATTGTCAAAGGTTGTTCTGATTAGTCTCTTATGTGCAATAGTTGTCTTTAGAAGCTACAGAATTGATGATTGCTTTTTAATTTGATTCAGCTACCAACATCAAGCATGTATAGTTGCTGAATCTTATTCAGTTTTCATTTCTGTATTATGTCAATACTTCAATCTACGATTGATTTCTTTCGGCACATCTTTTGCCGAACTAGGAGATTCAATTCTAAGAATCAAACTTCGACTGTCTACTTCGGCATTTCAATTCCTGATCTAGAAAGAAGTTTGAAACAAAGTGGTTGTCTAGTCTGAATTTATACTGTGAAGTTCCAATTTAGTTTGTGCATCTTTTAGAGGAGTGTTGGGATGTTCTGAATAGACCATCTCATTCACGAGAAATTGTTGAGGCGCCTATTCACCCCCCCTCTAGTCGTCATTCCGATCTCACACCCCGATTCTGAATCGGAACTTCTGGCTCATTGGAACTTCCGATACCATATCGGAACTTTCGAAGCAACATTTACTCTATGCATCGAGACCAGAAAATAATCGGAATTTCCGATACACAGAATTTTCTTGGGCATATCTTTCATACGCCTTATAAGCAGCCTCCTCATCGCTTTAATTTGGCCGTGTATGACCGAGTTAAAGAGGAGATAGAACGATTACTAAAGGTTGAGTTTATTAGGCCATGCAGGTATGCTGAATGGGTTGCTAACACTGTGCCTGTAGAGAAGAAATGGAGTGGCAAGATTCGTGTGTGCATTGATTTCAGGGATTTGAACAAGGCCACTCCGAAGGATGAGTACCCCTTGCTGATAGCCGACATATTGATCAATGATGCTTTAGGACATAAGGTACTAAGTTTTCTTGATGCCAGCACTGATTATAATCAAATCTTTATGGTCGAAGATGATGTCTATAAGATAGCCTTTCGATGCCTTAGTTTTGTCAGCTTGTTTGAGTGGGTAGTTATGACTTTTGGTTTGAATAATGTTGGCGCTACATATCAACATGCTATGAACTTGATCTTTCCTGACTTGCTTGGAGTTACTCTAGAGGTCTACATAGATGATGTTGTAGTCAAATTGGATGCTGTGGGAAACCATTTAGCCGATTTGAGAGTTGCTTTTGAAAGAATGCGTCAGTATGACTTAAAGATGAACCCGCTCAAATGTGCTTTTACCGTGTCAACATGCAAGTTCTTAGAATTCATGATTCATGAAAGAGGTATTGAGATTGATCCTAAGAGGCTTGAGAATATTAAGAACTTTGAGGCACCGATATGCAAGAGAGATGTGCACAAGTTGCTAGGCAAGGTAAATTATTTGTGCCGCTTTATATCTAACTTGTCTAGAAAGATCAATGCTTCTGTCTCCATACTTTGGCTAAAGAAGGAAGTCAGATTCACTTGCGAGGCAAGTCAGCAACGTGCTTTTGAGAAGATTAAAGAGTGCTTGTCGTCACTGCCTGTGGTAAGAGCACCGAAAGTCAGGATTTCATTTCGGCTATACATTATTGCAGAAGATAGCATGATAGGAGCCGTGTTGACTCAGGAGGTGGAGGGAAAAGAGTACATCATCACATTCTTGAGTATCCGCCTATTGGATGCCGAGACGAGGTACATGTTTTTGGAGCGTTCATGTTTATCACTTTCTTATGCATGTACCAAGTTTCGCTACTATCTTCTATCTAGCATATGTATTGTTACTTGTCAAACAGATATTATAAAGTACATGTTGCAAAAGACGTTTATAAGTGGGAGAATCGGAAAGTGAGCTTACGCTTTGATTGAGTACGATTTGGCTTATGAACCCTTGAAAGCTATGAAAAGTCACGTCGTCGCAAATTTTATAGTAGATCACCATGTAGATGTCAATTGGAGTAGTGATACTACTTTGATTGAGGTAGTACCATGGAAACTTTACTTTGATGGTTCGGCTTGCAAGAATGACAAATGTGTTGGAGTTGTGCTCATATCACCTAGTGGTATTAGTTTCGAGAGCTCGGCCCGGTTAGAATTTCCTTGTACTAATTATCAAGCCGAATATGAAGCTCCATTGTTAGGACTTGAATTGTTAAGTTTCATGGGTGTTAAATATGTTCATGCATATGATGATTTTCTATTAGTAGTTCAACAAGTAGCTAAGGACGCTCAATGTTTTAAGGGTTTGCTAAATAGTTACTTGGATAAATATCTAGACATAATTGCTATTTTTGATGACTTTGAGATTTCACGTGTGTCTAGAGAAGCCAATTCAGTAGCAAATGACTTGGCTCAGCAAGCATCTGGTTATCAAATTAAAACAGGTAAATTTTTCGCACAAGAGAGACTGGTGCTTGACTTTATTTCACTACCCGAGTCAGAACACATTGGTCTGACTAGCCTGACATGGCCGGTCCGACCGCATGTGTCTAGTCGGTCTGACCGTCCATGCCAAGCTGGTCTGACTGCCCTATGCCATTTGTCCAACAATGGCCGGTCTGACCAGCCCTCGATGTCCGGTCTGACGGCCCTGTGTCAGGAAAATTCGGGACATAGGGGGCAAGTTAAAATTTATGATTTGAACGCCAATTCGAGCGAGGATTTGGTGAGTACTTCAGGAAATCACAAGGATGATTAGAGAACTCCAATTATTCAATATTTGAAAGATCCTAGTAAGCGAGTTAATCGGAAGGTTCGGCGACAAGCGTTTAAATTTGTATTGCTCGATGATGAATTGTATCACCGAACCATTGATGAAGTACTTTTGAAATTTTTGAATGTCAATCAATCTAGGCTCATTGTGTGTGAAGTACATGAAGGTCTTTGTGGTACTCATCAGTCGGCCTAAAAAATGAGTTGTATGCTCAAAAGAGCGGGTTTTTATTGGCCGACTATGAGTGAGGATTGTTTCAAGTACTATAGAGGATGTGAAGCATGTCAAAGGTTTGGTAATATTCAGCTTGCTCCTACGTCTTTACTTAATCCTATTATCAAACCATTGTCATTCCGAGGTTGGGCCTTGGACTTCATTGGCCAAATTTATTCTTCCTCTTCAAAAGGGCATCGGTTCATGTTGATCGCTACAAATTACTTCACCAAGTGGACTGAGGTCGTGCCTCTAAGAACATGACGCAAAATGAGGTAATCGATTTTATCTTGAAGCACATTATACATAGATTCGGTATTCCTCAAACTCTCACTACAGATCAGGGTGCTTCAATTGTTTCTAAAGAAGTATGTGATTTTGTTGAATCTTATGGTATAAAGTTAATAAATTCTTCACCATACTATGCTCAGGCCAATGGTCAGGCCAAGTCTAGTAATAAAATTGTGGTTAAGCTCATTAAGAAAAAGATTGAAGAGTTTCCTAAATGGTGGCATGAAGTGCTTTCTGAGGCATTATGGGCATGTAGAGTTGCAAAGCATGGTGCCACCAAGGTTAGTCCATATGAGTTGGTGTATGGACAAGAAGCCGTTTTACCCGTAGAGGTAAATCTTGGCTCGTTGAGGTTGCTTAAACAATATGGCTTATCGGTCGATGAGTATGAAACTCTCCTGAATGATAATTTGGAAGAAGTTACTGATAAGAGATTAAGAGTTCAAGAAGCATTAGAAAGAGACAAGAGAATAATGGCTAGAGCCTATAATAAGAAAGTGAGAGCAAAATTGTTTCAAGTTGGTGACTTGGTTTGGAAGACAATTTTGCCTTTAGGCACTAAAAGCCCAAAGTTTGGTAAATTGTCGCCTAGTTGGGAAGGTCCTTTTGGAGTTATTGAAATCGCTCCAGGTAATGCATATTTGCTAGTGTCTCTTCAAGGAGAGCGATTTCGTAGAGCTTTGAATGGTAGGTATTTGAAAAATTACTTCCCAAGTGTGTGGAAAAATGCTTGAAGTGTCGAAAGGCTATATGGAGCATATCGCCCTTAGCTCGTTGTGTTTTTGGCTCACTAAAGTTTGCCAAATCGCATGGGGGCATGTGTTGATAGCAAAAATAGAATTAATGGTTAAATTTGTCAAAATATCAATTTTGGTAAATTAGACTGAAAATATGCCAAGACCTGGAACAGGCCGGTCCAACCAGCCATGTAGGCCCAGTTAGACCGGGCATGTGGGCTCGATCAAACCGGCTCAAACCCGAGTCCGAGTCAAATTAAGGGATTTCGGGGTATTTTTATACCTAATTAATTTTTAACGACTTGGACTCGAATCTAACTCAGATTAGACCCAGGCACATCATTTCCAACGCCAATAAATATAGGGGCAATGCTGATTCAAGGGCTCTCTCCCCCAAAACCGTAATAGATCAAATTTATTATTTTACCTTGAATCGCACTTTTACCCTTTCAATCTATTTTCATTGCCATAGGATTAGCTTAGCACGTTGTGGGATTGGAATGGCGACTAGAGGGGGTGAATAGGCACCTCAACACTTTCTTTCGAATGTGATGGCCTAGTCAAATCACCCAAGGCACCTCCAAATATTCAGTTTCAAGTTTTAAATCAATCAGTACAAAATTTGATCTTCACTACATTGAAAACCACAATTCAGCGTAGTTTGAGAATCGTTTGATCAACAAATATCAAAACTCTCACACAAGAGTTCAAGTCAAATTTGAAATAGAGACTCAGCTAGTTTCAATTTAATTTTCAAATGACATATTAACAGATCTGAACCAATCAGGACTATAACCAGTGAAAACTGATAACCATTTGAATCAGAATTCAGTTTTAAAACCAATTTCAGATTTCAACTACAGGAATGCTAAACTGCAATAAACTGAACACTTGACAATTCAACTCAAAGCTGAAGCTGATTAGTATGGCTACAAACAAACTGAATCAGTCACTGGAAATAAGAGAGGTTTCATGTTGAAGAGTAAAATTGGCACATACTATAGCAAATCCGAAACGCCTTCACAGCATACATGAACAGACTTGTCAAGACTATTTCTGATTTGATTAAAAAGGCTGAGAAAAAAGTGTTTCTCCTCTATCAGATTTGATTGAAAAGTTGAACTAACTTGTGTTTGTTAGTTCACAAAACAATTTTAGTAATTTATTTCCAGAAAATAACACAAAACCTTTCTCAATTCAGATTCTCTTGATTCAATAGCAATCAGATGAAAACACTCTGAAAATTTTTAGAAAACAAACTACTACAATTTGTGTTTCTGAAAACAGGGATAAACATTCCTTTAATACAGCACAGCTCCTATCTTCTTCCTTTCAAAGATTGAGTGACCAAAAATACAACTCAGAATTCAGATTCTATTCAAACAGCAACTCGACTTTCCAAACACCTTCCTTGTGAATGATGTGAAAAAGGACCTAAGAAGGGCCCCTTTATTCCAAAAGATGGAAGCTCCGCATGGCGGTAGCCGAGCGGTGGCTCTCGATGGCTGCGCCTCTCCCTTTGTCGCCGGCAGCCCCCTGCCGGCCTCCGGCTAGTCGTTCCCCCAGGTGCATCCCCTCCCTCCTTCTCCCCCCTTCCCGTTCCCCCTGGTCGTTGTCGACGCCCCGATGGGGCCTCGGTTGGCCTTGGTCGAGCTCGAGGCTGATTGGGATCTCCGTGAGCTCGTGGCTTCTTGGGACTTCTCTCCCGGCCGAGACTTCCAACAGTTCATTCTGGACTCTTTTGCTTCCCCGGTCCATCACCCTTCCTCCTCCCCGGCTGGGTCTTTCCTCCTGCTGGCTGTATTCCACCGTTTTACTTTCCGCCTCTCTAAGTCCTCGGTCAGTTTGGCCTTGCATGCCTGCCTAGGAGGCTCTCCGGCGGGCTTCCATGTTGCCTTTCTCCAAGATAGACATTTCCGGTTCTCCGTCTCCTCGCGCCGCGTGGGTTTCGAGGTCTGCCATCGGCGTAGAATCATCACTGACCAGTTCGACGTCTACTTCCATCTATGGCATGATGGTGGCCCTCGTTGGCCTCAGGACCTTCGGCGTTGATCGGAGGAGGAACGGGCGAGCTGGACCTCGGTTCCACGACGTCGTCCCCCGTCATCCCGTGCTAGAGTTCCTCTTCCTCCATACCGACGTCCTCCCTCCCCTCGGTCCTCGAACGCGCAGCGTCGCCCTGCTAAGGATCGCGTGAGTTGGTCATCGGACCCGAGCGGGCGTCCCTCGTCCTCCTGTGCTCCTGGATCTTTGCCGAGCTCTCGTCCTTGTTTCTCTCTTCCCCCTGCTCCCCGCTTCGTCCCCCCCCCCTTCGTCCCGCTCTGCTGTCTTCGGACCGTCGTCCGGATCTTCCCGCCAAAAAAGTTTCGTTCAACGACACTGCTTCGTTCTTTCCTCTCCCCGCCTCCCCCACTTCGGTCCTTAGGGTTGGCTCCTTGTTGTGCCCCCTTCTTCCCCCTCCTTGCCTTCCTTCCTCGTCAAGCCTCTCCCCTCCTCCCCCCTGTTCCGGCTCTCGTCCCCGGGCTGTCCCCCTTGATCCTCGTGCCACTTTCAAATTCAACAGTGGTCTCCCCTCGCTCCTGGGTCTGTCGCCCTCCTCCCGCTCTCCCCCGTCTTTGTCTCGCCTGCCCATGCAGCCTCCCGCTCGGTCAGATGCGCAGGGCTTAGTTCCGGCAGCGCATATCTTCTTGCGCCTCAAATCGGATCTTCGGATTGGTGCTAGCATGCAGGCTCGGTCGTCAGTTTCCTGTGGCCCGTTCCTTTCGCCGCCCTGCATTAAATGCCCACATCAGCTGTCGGGCTCTAGGCCCAGTTCCCCTTGTCCCGCCGGTTCCGCTTCTGCCTCCATGCCTCGCTTGGAGTGCTCTTCCCCAACCCCCTCGTACCCGCCTGACACTGTTGCCGAGGCGTCGGGGCTCTCCCCTCCTTTTGTCCCCATTGATCCGCCCCTCAGCCCTCTTGATTCCTCTCCCGCGGCCAGTCCTCCTTCCCCCTCCCTGTCAGTTCCTCCACTTGCATTCCTCCCCATGGCTAACTTCCCAGTGAATCTTCTTCCCTTCCTCCCCTATGATGGGGTGATTCGGGACGGCGGTGGCCCCCTTCGCCATCAGCGTAACCTCATTTCCCTCTCCGGTGAACTTCTCAAGCGCCACGAATGCTTCGCCATCGCTGAACATGATGGCCCTCTCTCCTCGGCCGCGAAGATGGGCCTCTTGATCGACATCAGGCACCACCTCAGTGTGGAGCTCCACCTTCAAGTGGACCGCTACTCCCTCTACCCCCTTGGTGTCGGCATTTACAAGTTGGGAACTGTGTTTGAGAGGGACTCGCTTGTCAACTCCCCGCCCTTTTTCGTCAACGGGCGTCTGGTCCGCTTCGTCAAGCACGATGCGGCGATCAACTGCAAGCAATCGCCTTTTGCTTGTGTTGGCTGGGTGATGTTCCTCGGTTACCCCCTTGATTGTCGATCCCTGGGCTTCATCCAGCAGGTTGAGGCCTCTTTCGGCCAACTGGTGTTTTGGCATGAGTCGGATCCCTGTCTTGGTAGAGTCCTGATCAAGGTGCTTTACGAGGATGACCTGGACGTCCCCAGAAGCATCACTCTGAAGCATGGCAGCGACCGAGACAGAGGGGGCCGCTCTTGGACCTTCCCGGTGTATCTCATTCCTAGAGTCCCGGGCCTTGAATCTCTGGTTCAGTCTGCTCTTCCCGATAAGGCCCCTGGCCCGGATGGTTTCAATGGGGCTTTTTTTAAAGCCTGTTGGCCCATTGTGCACCAGGACTTCCTTGACTTAGCCTCTGCTTTCACCAAACTCTCTTCCCAGCTTCACCCCCTCAACGGGTCCTTTATTGCCCTTATCCCTAAAACTGACAATGCTACCTCCGTTCGGGATTTTCGACCCATCTCCCTCATGAATTTCAGCGTCAAAATTTTTACCAAAGCCCTTGCCAACCGTCTTCAGAGCGTTTTCACCACGCTAGTCCACAGAAATCAATATGGGTTTATTAAGGGTCGTACTATTCAGGACTGCATTGCTTGGGCCCTGGAGATGACTAACCGGTGCAAGAGATCGCGGCAGGAGGCCATCATCCTGAAACTTGACTTCGAAAAAGCTTTTGATACCATCGAACATTTTGCCATTCTGCTCATGATGACGCACCTCGGCTTCCCCAGTTCCTGGATTTCTTGGATCAAGCTTATCCTCTCCTCTGGCTTCTCCTCTGTCCTGCTTGATGGTTGTGCTGGGAAATTCTTTCCTTGCAAGCGTGGGGTGCGTCAGGGGGACCCTCTCTCTCCCCTCCTGTTTGTCCTTGCCACTGACCTCCTTCAGCACATCATTAACAAGGCTGCCCGTCTTGGGATCATCCAGGGTCCTAGGTGTCACCCCGACTACCTGGATTTCCCAATCGCCCAATATGCTGATGACACCATTATGTTTCTTCGTGCTGACCAACGTAATCTGTTCCTTCTCCGTGGTCTCCTGCACTCCTTCTCTCAATCCACAGGTCTCTCGGTCAACCTTTCCAAATCCTCCATCATCCCCATCAACGTTTCTGAGCATCGGGCTGCCCATCTCGCAGCTACCTTTGGCTGCCCGGTGGGTTCCCTACCTTTTCAGTACCTTGGGCTTCCCTTGGGGGCCCTTAAGCCCAAAGCCACTGATTTTGGCTTCCTCACCCTCAAAATCACGAGTCCTCTTTCCTCTCTCTCGCCTTGGCTCAACATGGCCGGGAGGCTTCAAATTGTTAACTCGGTCCTCTCGGCCCTTCCAACTTACACCATGTGCTCCCTCAAGATTCCCGTCAAGGTCATTCGAAGTATTGATCGGGCCCGCCGTAACTTCCTCTGGCATGGTCACTCCATCAACGCGGGGTCCTCTTCCAGGGTCACCTGGCACGTAGTTTGCAAGCCCAAGCTCAAAGGTGGGCTGGGTATGATCGACCTCCGCACCCAAAACTCTGCCCTCCTTCTCAAACACCTATGGAAATTCTTAGTTCACTACGATACTCCCTGGGTCAAGCTGATCCGCCTAGACTATGCATCCTCCCCTCTCCCCCCGCACCTTCCCTCCCACAGGGCATCCTACTGGTGGCGGGATATTGTCAGCCTGGGCCCTCTCTTTCGGGCTGTTGCCCTACCTTCGGTCGTCAGTGGGCGGACGGTCTCCTTCTAGGAAGATGGCTGTTGCGGTCCTCCCCTTCGCCTTGCCCTCCCCCACCTTTTAACCTTTGCCAAGGTTCAAGCCTGTTCCGTCCACTACTTCCTCTCCTCCCCGGATTTGGCGGATAATTTCTTCCTTCCACTTTCCCTAGAAGCCTTATTTGAATACAATCTCCTACAACAGACTTTGACCGAGTTCAACCTCCAAGACGATGCCCCCGATAGCTGGTCCTTTATTTGGCATTCCTCCACTTACAGACCTAGACTTCTCTACGGCTACCAGTTCAACTTCATGCAACCTCACGCCTCCTTTAAATGGATTTGGAGGTCCAAATGCTCCAGCAAACTTAATGTTTTTTTCTGGCTTCTCCTGGTCGATCGGCTTAACACTAGGCACATCCTTTGTCGTAAGCGCATTCTCGCCACAACGGAGGATACTACTTGCTGCCTCTGCCATTCGACTGATGAAGAAACGGTGTCTCATTTATTCTTCGAATGCCCCTTCAGTCTTCATTGCTGGAACCTGCTGGGCCTTCACTGGCAGCCAATCTACACGGTTCAGGACAAGCTCTAGGAAGTTAGAAGATGGTTTGGTAAACCCTTCTTTATGGAGATTGTGGTCATGTCTTCTTGGGCCATATGGTTAGTTAGGAACAATTGCATCTTCAATGCCTTAGCCCCGACTGTTGGGGGCTGGTTGGGGATTTTCATCACTTTATTTTCTGCTCAGTCCCAGCGGTTCCCGCCTCGGCTTAAGGAGGCAGCAAGGAATTGGCTGGGCACCTGTAACCTCCCCCTGTAACCCTACTCTCCCTCCCGTCCCCTTTGGTTCTGTCTCCTGTTGTTTCCCTGCGCTATTTAATATTTAAAATCTAGGTAGGAGCCTCTCCTACTGATTTGCCTAAAAAAAACAGCAACTCTGAGATGTGTATACTAAATAACAAACAATTGCACACAGTTTACCTTAGTTCAACACATTAATCAACAATGACTCCTTGTATATGAGAAGCAAACTCACAAGATATGAACTCTTTGATAATGAATAGAAGTATTTTTCAAACAAATTCAGATTGAGTTGAACCAGATTTGCTTCACTTCTCAGATATAATCAACACTGTTTCAAACCTATCACTGCAATTTGCTACTCAAAGACACAATTCAACTCAACACAATTGAACACCAATGACAGGAACTATTTGAATTTGAGTAATACTGAAAATACAGAAGTCAGAAGACTGAATAAACAATCAGAAAACATTCTAGACCTGCAAACTTGAAGTTAAACTCAATCAATCTGAAGGATATGTCTATTAAGTCATCAGATCATGGATGAACACAAAATAAACCAGATTAACATGATCAAATCATACCAGATCAGTGACTTACAACATTCAAAAATTCAGAAAAAGCTAAACAAGGTCACAGGTTCAGAGAGATATTCAGACATCACACATTTGTCTTCACAAAGCAATTAGTCACAGGAATTAATTTCTTGAGTCAGATCACAGCACATTACTAAGAAGCATGTTCAGATTCAATTTGAGATGCAATTTACTATAGGAGATAGCTGACCCAAAAAGAAACAGTTGTGAGAAAGTAAACAAACTCTAAATAGCATCTACAAAGATGATTATCCTGAAACTAGTGACACAACAGACCTGAAAACAGAGAGATGACCTCAAACAGAGTTACTCTAGAGAACAGATTTTAGAACTTAAAACAAACTAGCTAACAGGAGGATAAAATGCATCAAAACAATTCTAATGTATTAAATCCAATCTTATTCTAAACTTAAGCCATGGTAAACTCAGGAGAAACAAAACAGATTCACAGTTCACACATATTCAGCATGGAATACACTACTTTCAAGGAGTAAATTCACAAGAAATCAACTGAGATCAACAGAAAATTTGAACAGGAAACTTACAAGTTCAATCGCTGAATGCAGAACCCCTTACTCGGAACAGTATGTGCCGAAAAGCCTGTAGCGATTCTGAAAACCGACTGCAGCGCACTGTATCAAATCAGGAATTTCATCTCACATAATTTTCTTTGGTGTTTGATCGATAAATCTGAGCAAATTTTGATTCCTACAAGTTGTATTGTTCGGCCAGGAGGTCAGGGGATAAATATCCTACCTGCCCAAGTTCTAGAAGCCACAGTTTTACACTTTGCCCCTTAGAAAATTCTGAAATCACAAATCTGAAAATACCCTATTAGACCCTAAAAGAAAAATTACAAAAGGACTCTTCTTTTTAATATATTTTCAGAGTGAACCCACTCAAAAAATATACCAAAAGGATACACTATCAAACTGAAAATTTAAACTAAAACAAGTCACAAATTTATTGAATTAAAAAACATTTAAAGTTTCGACGGTTTTCAGCAAAAACCGAAAAAGCCTCTCAACCCTTCGACTCATGACACCGCTTCGTGACTCCGAGCGCCAGCAAGCCACTTTTGCTCTCGATCCGCTCGAGCCGCTTGAATGCTTGTCCTAGCCTCCCTCTCGCAAACCCGGTCGACACGCCGTCGCAGTCAGCCGTCCGTCCAAATCTTGCACGGTCTCTTCGTGCACTCTTGAGATCTTCTCTAACTTCGCTCGGCCTCCCTGATTCTCCGGCATAGAGCTCCCCACTTGACCCTTGATCACTTTCCGTCGATATCCGGTCAGCATCTCCACCCTGCACATCTAAGACAAGCCAAAATAAGAACGCGACGCACCACCGAAACCCTCAGCAGCCAATCCTCCATTTCACATTGAACCCTCGATGCACTCAACCAACCTCAAGCACTCAACCGCTCAGATGTTAATCCTTGTCAATCACTCATCATCCAGACCGAAACCACCCTTGGTTTCACAATCTCCCCCTTTATGAGTGCATTGACAACCCTAAGCAAAGACATGATGAGGATTGCAAGTTAAGCGCACAAGTGACCATAAAAACTCCTAAAAGAGCAAAACATGTCACTTGGTAAAAGATCTCCCCGCTTAGGCAAAAACCTTTATGCAAGGCAAAAGGCAAAAACATCAAGAGCATGCAAAAGCATTAGGAGCATGCAAAAGTCAGCATCTCATCTCAAAGCATGATGAAAACTCCCCCTTAACCAAGCAATCCAAAAGCCAAAGCATCATGTAGACCATTTCTCCCCCTTTGACAATGCAGGCATCAAGGAGATAAAAAGATGCAAAGAGGGGAATGATAGTAAAGCAGAAATGTGAGCTTCTGAAACATGAGCATCTGCAATTACAGTACAAACAAGCATTCGTCTTGAATATCATCTAAAAATACTATATGACAACCTCAAATGAATACCATCTAAACAAAAGGCATGAGCAAGCATTTTCAGATTTTAGCAAATAAAAGCATCACCACTCAGACTAGTATACTAGACATGTCAAGGCATGAGATGCAAAAGCTAAACAAGGACACACTAGATAAGCATATCCCACTACAAGGTTCTTGAGCAAACATGATATGCAATGAATTTTAAATTTTCCATTTTTGTGCCAGGGGTTATTTGCATGTCAACCTTATGCTAACCGACCATGCTAAGCCTAGGTTGAAACCATCAAAAGCTTAAAGCAATGGTCTCGGCAAACACTACAATTTCCCGGTTCTTACCAAAGTGCTATGGTAAGCAGTCCTGAACAAAATAGTGCGACAAAGCAAACCCACCTCGATCTTTTCAATTTTAGCACACAATAGCATGAATATCAACCATTTTCATTTTCATTCATTTTTAATTTTAATTTTCATTCATTTTCATTTTCATTCATCTTTGATGAAATCAAGTTGCGTATTAGCATCCAAGTAAAAAGGACCTAGCTATTGGTGTGTAAATGATAACAAACACACTCAACCCATTTAAGCTAGTTCATAGACTAAGTAGTGATTGTTTTCAAATTTTCACAAATAAAAGCCATGCTCATGACAAGTATCAGATGAAAACATGCCAAGTAGTCAATAGTTCAAAGGCATTACAAAGCATGTACTTGTAAAAGCAATTAATCATATGATAGAAGCTCATGCAATGCTACACAGCTCCCCCTCAAAACATGTTAGTATCTCTCGGATGCTCAGTGAGAGGGTGAGCTAAAAATTGTTTTGGAATCCAGCATCGCAAAACTCGAGATCCAGGCAAAGTAGTAGACTGACCATGCACAGGAGATAAGCCATGATAAAAAGTGCGTGGTCTAGCAATAAAGCGCGAACCTAGAAATCGACGAGGTCTCCCAACCTATCGAGCATTAAAGCCTCTTACACGTGATCTATCACCATATGAAGCATGGTGTACACCACGAGGGGCAAAATGACTCTCAAAACCATGTGGGGCCTCAAAATCAGGATAAGTGTGGAAATCATACTCATACATACCTAAAGATGGGTAGTGCATGTCCTAAAAGCTCATAGCAAAAGACCATCTCTCATCCCTGATACGACGAAAACAAAACCCAACCAAATGACCCACTCGATGACAATAAGAACAGTGATACACTTTCTTGGGTGTGTGAGTATGGGTCTCAGGCGCAAATCTCATAGTTTTCTTGGGTTTTGGCTTAGGAGGTTCATCTGAAGCATAAAGAGCATTCTTTGTCGATTGGGTAGGATTCTTGGCTTTTTGATCGGTGTCTAACTGGGCTCTCTCTTTCTCAAGTGTAGTGGGAGGAGTGAACACATTTTCGCTCAAAGTGTTTGGAGTGGTTCTCTCATAACCCAACCCGAGAGCTAACCCTACCCTGTCAGCACACATTTTGGTTTTAGCCAAAAGCAGGTCCACCCTACACTTTCCTTCAGTGCATTTTTCCACTACAGAGAGAAGGTAGTCATTCTCACATTTCAATTTTTCTGCTTGCTCTCTAGCAAAGCTGAGTTGGTCCTTAAGGGTGATGCAGGTGGGACACATTGACTGTACATCCTTGGAACACTCAGCACTCTCCAATCTAGCCTTAAGTTCATCAACATGCCTATCTCTCAAATTGATGCTCTCAACAAGCAAAGGACAGTTCAAGCATTCGTTAATGACCGCAGGACTAGACTCCAACAATAAAAGCTGCTTTTCAGTTAATTCAAGTTTTTTCAATAGTTTGAGCATGTATAAAGTGCAGCTGAGCAAGCTCATCCATAACAGTAAGACATGACTCACTATCGGCAACATCAGACTTAGATTTCAAAATAGCAAGTTTAGTGGAGATAGCTTCAAGTCTGAGTTTTATCTCTTTACGTTCTTTAGCGGCAAGTTTAAGCAATCTATCCTGAGAATAAACAGCATCATGCAATTCATCATTCTGAAAAAGAAGCTGATCATGGGATAGATATACCTCAGAAGTGTCGAGCTCGTCGCCGCTGTCGTCGCCATCGACCGCGAAGCAAAGGCCGGTGAGGTCCACTGTCTTCTTCTCCTTCTTCTCTTTCTTGGGTGGCTCCTCTTCTTCTGAGCTTGGCTCCTCGCTTGACATGCTTTTGATGTTGCTGAGGGCAGCCACAAAAGCTCTGGCTACTCTCTGTTGGACCGGAAACGGTGACCAGAGGGGGGGTGAATGGGAGCTTTTAAAATTTCGGGCTAAAAAACTAGCCTTCGGTTTTAGTTGTCTTCTGCGAAACAGGCTTCGAACACTACCTTCGAAGGTCTGGTTCGGAGGTGCTTCGACAGCTCTGAACACAGGCTTCGCAGGAGTAAAAGTTCGAAGCCAAGAAGACTTCGCTCCACTTACAACCCTCGAAAATCTACTCTGCTAAGTCAGTGCAGGCTCCGCACACAGGGTGCTTCGAGCAGGCTTCGCACTTCACCCTTCGCAGGAGTGGACACCCTACTGAGGACTTCGACCAAGTACTTGGCAGCAACAACTGGTGCTGGGCTTCGTACACGAAGGTCTAAACGCACACTGATAGACTTCACTAGAGTCACAGACACGATAAAAGCACGGGCTTCGATCAGGGCTTCGCTAGTAAGTAGCGAGGTCTTGCCTCCTGTTACACAGAGCAAACGCACACTGAAAAACACACTTCGCACAAAACACCCTTCGCCTAGACAGGCTTCGGTGCACTACAACTAGCGAGGTATGTAAAACGAGCTCAAGCAAAAAGCACACAGAAGCAGGGCTTCGCCGTTTGAACAAGGAACACAATAAAATTGAACTCTGGATGAATACAACGAAGTGTGTGGCTAGTACAGGATCTCAACAGTAAATGCTCAAAGTGTTAAATGTTACCTACCGAGCCCCCATATTTATAGCCCATAGTTCACCCAAAGGAATTGACTACTTTACCCCTAGGGTTTATATTGGTTTTGTCTCTACAGAACTGAGGGGTACAAAAGGTAGTCAACTTTATTGGAGGCTTCTCTGTCAGCCTTTGCAGAGGGGACAGTGCCAGCTTTTTGCAGAGCAGACACTGTCAGACTTGTAGCCTTTGACCTTTCCGAAGCCCCCCTTCACACGCGAGGGGTGCGGTAGCTTCGGTGAGAAGCCTTGAGCCAGATGGCCTTCGCTTCACCGAAGACAGCCTTCGATACAGTGACGGTTTTGAGCCGAAGCCGTCAAATCCCTTGGGCCTTCGCACCAACACCTCCGGAGTGGACCACCACGGCTTCGCAGCTTCGCCCAGCTCGAACTCCGTCAGTCCATGTACCGAAGCCATGCAGGCCGAAGTACCACAAGACAACCTTGCTCCGAAGCTAGCCTTGCTCCGAAGTCTTCCTCCCTCCGAAGCCCCACCTTCGGAGTACCACCCTTCGAAGTCCCTCCTTCGTCCAAGGCCTCCACATGAAGCATTCCATGAGCCCTTCGTCGCAGTGTCTCTCCCCGAGCACACTCCTCGACGAGCCTCACCCGGACCATGCCTTCGATGCACCTCGACTTCTGAGACCTTCGTTGGGTACCTTCGAATGTCTCCTTCCGGAGCACACTTCGAACTCCTTGCCTCCGCAGAGGACTTGATCCATCCAACTCCGAAGTCACTCCATTCGGAGTACCTTCGAAGTGCCTCGCCTCCGAGTACTTTGTCTCGGAGTACCTTCAGCCGGAGCCATGCTCCGCACTCTCTGCCTTCACCTGGCGCACCTCGACCCGAGGACCGACCCAGACCCCTTCGCAGCCATCGTGACGGAGCTCCCTGCTCCCCTGGCATCAAGCCTCCCGCTTGACCCAAGTTCAACTGCTGCGAACCTGTCCGTCGCCTCCGAAGTCCCTGCGCACCACAGACAAACAGACAAGTGTATCCAGTACTCCGGAGACCTCTCCGGGTTAGCAACCTCCGGCACACACTCCGGTGTACCGCCCAAAGTACCGAAGCCTTCGGTACGAACCCAATCATCGTGTACTGTCGGACCCCTCCGACAGGCACACTCCGCTGCCACAGCTGCAGCAACCAAACCACCGAACACCCTTCGGTGAAACCACCTCCGAACAACCTTCGGAGGTCCAACCTCCGAATCCCCTTCGGAGGTACCCTTCTCCGAACACCTTCGGAGGTCTAACCTACGAACCCACTTCGGAGGTACCCCTTCGAAACAGAGGTTAACAGCCTGTCAATCACTCATCACAAACACCGAAACCAACACTTGGTTTCTCAATCTCCCCCTTGATGAGTGCATTGACAACCAAATTCAAGTTCAAGAAAATTTAAAAAATTTCAGCACACAAGTGACCATAAAAACTCAGAAAAGAGCCAAATCATGTTACTTGACAAAAGAATTTTCCTCCCCCTTTTCAAAAGAGTAAAAGCCCCTTCGGCAAATCTAAAGATAAAAACTCCCCCTGAGTTAATTTTCCCCCTTTTTGCAACAGAGAACCTTCTCCCCCTTTATGTCAAATTTTCTCCCCCTTTGGAAATTATACCCCCTTGCGGCAGAGAACGTAGCAAGTCTCTCCCCCTTTGGCAATGCAAGCATCAAGGAGCATGAAAAAGATGCATAGCTTGGAAAGAGCAGAATTGCAAAGACATATAAAGCAAAAATATGCCAATAATAACACCAATGATCATGGGCTCAGCTCAAATTAACATTCTCTAAAAACATGATGAAGCATGTGATTTGATCATTTTTGAAATAAAAGCATCACCACTTAGTCAAGGAAATTAGACAAGAAAAGCAAGGACTGCGCAAAGCTAGTCAATTTCTACTCTAGACAAACAAGTCCAGTTCAAATGGAGCATGAAAAGCAAACTTGATGATCACTGAATTTTGTTGTTCTTTTCTTAGTGCCAGGGGTTATTTGTTTGTCCACCTTATACTTTCCAATCCGGCCAAGCCTAGGCATGAAAGCCATTAGAAGCTTAAAGCAATGATTTTGGCATACACTACACTATTCCAGTTCAGACCAATGTGCAATGGTAAGCAGTCTAGAATAGGGTAGTGCGACAAACAAACCCACCTGGATCTTTTGACTTGAAGCATGCAAATCATGGAATTTTTTATTTTAACTAAGTGAACCAAATGTTTGGCACTTTATGAATATCCATGAAGATGTAGAACAATTTTTCAAGTTGCAAATTTTTAGCATCCAAAGAAATGTGTCTTGCTATCAAGCAGATAAAAGATAGCTAAAGAAGTCCTGCCTAAACATGCTAGATTCAAGACTAAGCAGTGAGCACGATTTGATTTTGAAAAGAAAACATCATGCACATGAATGTTTCAGATAAATTAACAAGAGCTGAGCTGTCATGATGTCATGGATTATAATCAGGCATATAAGTGCAAAAGATGTAAATGCAATTTCAACACACAAGTAGCAAATGCACATCCATCTAAAACTGCTCCCCCTCACAAAATGCCATAAGGGTGACAAATACCAAGTTCCCCACGCAAGTAAGCAAATCGAGAAGCATCGAGGGGTTTTGTGAAAATGTCGGCAAGCTGGTGTTGGGTATCAACATATTGAAGTTCAATATCACCCTTCTCATTGTGATCTCTGAGAAAATGATATCGTACATCAATGTGTTTGGTTCTGGAGTGCTGAACCGGGTTGTTGGCAATACTAATGGCACTAGTGTCATCACAGAAAAGTGGAACACTCTTATAATCTAACCCGAAATCCCGCAAAGTGGAAGTCATCCACAAAATCTGAGAGCAACAGCTAGCTGCAGCAACATATTCGGCCTCAGCCGTCGATTGTGCAACACTAGACTGTTTGCGGGAAGACCAGCAAACCAAGGAAGTACCCAGAAAATGACAAGTACCAGAGGTACTGTCCCTATCAATCCTATACCCAGCAAAGTCCGCATCGGAATAACTTCGAAGACATAAAGATGAAGATGCTGAATACCATATGCCAAATTCGAGGGTATGTTTGAGATACCTGAGTATGCGTTTTACCGCTTGGCGGTGTGAAGCTCGTGGTGAAGCCTAAAAACGAGCGCACAGACACACAGTGAAGTGTATGTCTGGCCTCGTGGCAGTCAAGTAGAGGAGGGAGCCGATCATGCTTCGGAACTCCTTCTGATCTACGGCTTCTCCATCTTCGTCAGGATCCAATGCTACAGATGTATCCATTGGAGTGGCGAGGGGCTTCGCATCAGCCATGTCAAACTTCTTGAGCAAGTCCTTGGTGTACTTCGTCTGGTGGACGAAAGTACCTTGTTTGCTTTGCTTGATTTGCAATCCAAGGAAAAAGGTGAGTTCACCCATCATGGACATTTCAAATTCCCTGTTCATGGTATCTGCAAACTCGGCAACCAAAGCATGAGAAGAGCCACCAAAGATGATATCATCCACATAGATCTGAACTAGGAGGAAATCTTTGCCATGCTTGAGAGTAAACAGGGTTTTATCAACAGAGCCCATCAAATACCCTCGCTCAAGCAGAAAAGACTTAAGTCTATCATACCATGCCCGAGGGGCCTGCTTGAGTCCATAAAGAGCCTTATGAAGTTTAAGGACTTTATGTGGGTACTTGGGGTTTTCAAAACCAGGGGGTTGTTTTACATAAACATCTTCACCTATGAAGCCATTAATAAAAGCACTTTTGACATCCATTTGATAGAGTTTGAATCCCCGGGATGTCGCAAAGGCAAGCAAATCCTAATGGCCTCAAGGCGAGCAACAGGTGCAAAAGTTTTAGTAAAATCAATCCCTTCTAGTTGAGAAAAGCCCTGAGCTACAAGTCTAGCCTTGTTTCTAACTATAGTCCCATCCTCCCCTTGTTTGTTTTTGAAAATCCATTTTGTTCCAATAAAATGAACATTAGGTGGAGGATCAACTAATGACCAGACTTGGTTTCTCTCAAAATTTTCAAGCTCTTCATGCATGGCATTGATCCAACTAGAATCAGAAAGTGCATGACTAACATCTAAGGGCTCGAAAGAAGCAACAAAAGCGGAATCAATGAAATGAGCATGAGAACGTGTTACCCTTTGATCAAGCTCACCAATGATCTGCTCTGGAGGATGCATCCTTTGAACATGGTGTGGAGCCTCGCGGCGGGATGCAGTCTCCCCCTCAACTTGTGCGTTGGAGTGGTCCAAGATGATCGATGTTGAGGTAGTTGCTTCGGGACCTCGTGCCGAAGTGGGGTCGGCTTCGGGGGGTGATGTCGAGGGTAGTAGGGGTTCATCCTCGAATTCTCCGGGATCTTCTTCTTCGAATAAGGTCTGTTCCATGTTGTGTTCATTTGCCTGTTCAAAAGCAGAACTAACAGAGGGGGTTGATTCATCAAAAGTCACATCACATGACTCGATGACAGTGTTAGTCTCCAAGTTATAAACACGATAAGAATGACCATGAGTGGTGTAACCCAAAAAGATCCCGTCAGAAGAACGCGACTCAAATTTATCCAAATTACCACGTTTTAGGATAAAGTAGCGACAGCCAAAAACTCGAAGATGAGTAACCTTGGGCTGTCTCCCAAAACGTAGCTCATAAGATGTTAAATTCAAAATTGAGCGCAAGAAGATTCGGTTTGAGATGTAACATGCAGTGTTCATGGCCTCAGCCCAGAATTTTCTAGGAGTCCTATGCTCATCAAGCATCGTCCTAGCTATCTCAACCAAAGTGCGGTATTTCCTCTCAACAACACCATTTTGTTGAGGAACCCGCGGAGCAGAGAATTGATGTTCTATGCCATGCTCCATGCAAAAGTCAACAAAGAGACTATTTTTGAACTCAGTGCCATTATCACTTCGAATGAATTTCAATGCACCAGGGAGTTCAGTGAAAAGTCTCAAAGCCAAGCTCCGAAAGTGTGAAAACACTTCATCCTTGCTGGCAAGAAAGAAGACCCAAGAGTAGCGAGAGAAATCGTCGACAATGACTAATACATACCACTTGCCGCCTAAAGAACTAACCCGAGAGGGACCTACAGTGTCCATATGGATAAGTTCTCCGGGTTGTTCAGTCATCACTGTGGTGACTGGCGAATGCGAAGCGGCAATCATTTTTCCATGTCGACACGGAGCACAAACTAAATTCTTCTCAAACTTGAGCTTGGGCAATCCTCGGATCAGACCTAGGGCGCTCAGACGAGTGAGCAACTCAAAGCTCATATGCCCCAGTCTCCTATGCCACTTCCAAAGCTCAGAAGTCGAATGTGCAACAAGACAATGAGAAGAACCAGACGACTCTGAAAAATCAGCACCAAAAACTCTCCCAACTCTAAAGATCTTACACACCACAACGCCATCAGAATTGAGCACTTGCGAAGTATCGCAATGGAATCGCACTTCGAAGCCCTCATCAAGCAACTGAGATACAGACAACAAATTGTATCCCAGGTTCTCAACCAAAGCAACATCTTTGAGAGTGAAATTCGAGTTAATTCTTACCACCCCTTACCTTTCACTCTACTCCTTCGATTGTTTCCGAAGGTGATATGTTCCCTTTGCTTGGTTGTGGTGAGGCTAGAGAACCATGCTGCATCCCCGGTCATGTGGCGCGAACAACCGGAGTCCATGATCCACGTGCCCTCCAAGCCTCGATCTGTCGCTTACACATGATAAGAATATCTCGATCGCTCAGTGCTGGGGTGAGTGAAAAAATGACGAGGCATCCAGCACTGAGTGACACGAGTAGTAGGCGCAGTAAAAGTAGACGGTCTACGCACATGATAATCTGAATGATGCAAAGTGCGAGGTCTACCTACATGCAGTGATCGAAAAGCATGACGAGGTCTCCTATTCTGATGAGGTACAAAGCTACTCGCCCGAGGTCTAACACCATATGGAACATGGTGAACACCTCGAGGAGCAAAACCTCTCCGAGAAACACGAGGAGCCTCGAAAACAGGACGAGAGTAGAACTCAGACTCATGCATACCTAAAGATGGGTAATGCATGTCCTGGTAACTCATCGCCTGTGCGCGTCGCTCATCCTTGATGCGACGAAAACAGAAACCAACCAAATGACCTGCCTGCTGACAGTAAGAACAGTGAAACACTCTCCTAGGGGCACTCTCATGGGTCACATGAGCAACTCTCACTGGCTCCTTGGGCTTCTTCTGAGTGGTTTTCTTGGGAGGATTTTTCTTGGCAGGAGGTGTGGCTTTCTTTGGTGGTCGGGTAGGCTTTTTGGATGAAGGAGTGTCTAACAGAGTTCTCTCTTTCTCTAAGGTAGTGGGAGAGGTAAAAACAGTTTTGGTCTTGCTGTCTGAAGAAATCCTCTCAAAACCCAAACCTAGAGCTACCCCTGCTCTGTCAGCACACAACTTGGTCTTGGCCAAGAGCAAATCCATCCTACCCTTTCCCTCAGTGCATTTATTAACCATAGAAAGAAGGTATTCATTTTCAGTCATGAGGTTCTCAGCCCGCTCTCTAACAGTGCCTAGCTGGTCCTTAAGGGTAATGCAAGTGTCACAAACAGGTTGCACATCCTTAGAACTACCGGCCCTCTCCAATCTAGCCTCTAAATCATGAACATGTTTATCACGTAAATTAATGCTCTCGCGTAATAAAGAACAGTTCATGCATTCAATAATATCATGAGGTCTAGAATCCACCTCCAAAAGCTGCTTCTGTGCAGTCTCAAGCTCAGAAAGAGTTTGAGCATGTACAGAACGCAACTGAGCAAGCTCACCCATGACAACAGAACAAGATTCACATTCAGCATCATTAAACTTAGACTTAAGCATGGCATATTCAGTAGAAACAGTTTCTAGCCTAAGTCTAAGGTCTTTTATTTCTCTAGCGGCTTGCACAAGTAATCTATCCTGACCAAGAACTACTTCATTCAGCTCATCTAATTTAATTAATAGCTGGTCAGATGATAGTGGTACCTCAGATGAGTCAAGCTCATCGCCGCTGTGATCGCTGTCGGCCATGAAGCAAAGGCCGGTGAAGTCTCGTCCCTTCTTGTCCTTCTTTTCCTCCTTCCTTGGGGACTCCTCCTCCTCAGAGCTCGACTCCTCAGTTGAGGAAGTGTCGATGTCGCTGAGAGCAGCAACAAATGCTCTGGAAGCGGCCTTGGCTACTTTCTTAGCCACCTTGCTGCGCTTGCCCTTCACAAAGGACTTCCTCTCCTTCTTGTGGTATTTAGGGCGCTCACTCTCATCTCTCTTTTTGAGCTTAGGGCAATTGGCCTTGATGTGAGAAGTGTCGCCACACTCAAAGCAACCACTAAAACCACTTCTTCTCTGATCCCGTCTCTCATGATGAAAGCGGGTGAACCTTCTGGCAATGAGAGCAAGCTCATCATCATCCAGAGTGTCCACCTGCTCCTTTGTGACGGAGACCAGGGAGGACAAAGCAAAACCATCTGCAAAAACACAAGTGCCAGAAGTGCTTGGTTCTGCAGTGGTGCCACGGCTAGTGCTAGAAACCAATGCCAATGGTTGTGGCAAAGAGCTTCTGTGCACTGCAAGAGATGCCTTGGCAATCTCTGTGGACTTCAGCTTGCTGAAGAGCTCATCACAGGTCAATGTGTCATAACCTGCAGATTCCTCAATGCTGGATATCTTCACTTCCCATATGCTACGGTCAAGAGCATAGAGAAGCTTGATAGCCCTATCATGGTCATTGTAAGCAAGCGTCCCGTTGGACCGCAAGTTACTCACTATAGCATCAAAACGTGAAAACATGGCATCTATGGATTCACCAGGTGCCTGCACAAACAGCTGATACTGTTGGTTGTATGTGCTTTGGCGCCTGGCCTTGATCTGAGTAGAGCCCTCATGAAAAATAGTGAGAGTGGTCCAAATTTCCCTAGCAGTCCTAAGGTGTTGCACCCTATCAAACTCACTCCGGCTCAAACCAATGAACAGTATGTTTCTTGCCTTCGAGTTGGCATTATACTGATCTTTTTCTGTTTGAGTGGTGCGAGTATCAGGGATGGAGTATTGTGAGTCCACAATCTCCCAAATTGCATTTCCTTGGCTTAACAAGTAAGCCTCCATGCGCACCTTCCAGTATGCAAAATCTGTCCCATCGAACAGAGGAATTTTACTGCCTCTATCCATGCCGCCAATAGATCACAAAACTGGTTAAGGTCAACTGGTGATCTTAACCTGCTCTGATACCAATTTTTGGACCGGAAACGGCGACCAGAGGGGGGGGGGGTGAATGGGAGCTTTTAAAATTTCGGGCTAAAAAACTAGCCTTCGGTTTTAGTTGTCTTCTGCGGAACAGGCTTCGAACACTACCTTCGAAGGTCTGGTTCGGAGGTGCTTCGACAGCTCTGAACACAGGCTTCGCAGGAGTAAAAGTTCGAAGCCAAGAAGACTTCGCTCCACTTACAACCCTCGAAAATCTACTCTGCTAAGTCAGTGCAGGCTCCGCACACAGGGTGCTTCGAGCAGGCTTCGCACTTCACCCTTCGCAGGAGTGGACACCCTACTGAGGATTTCGACCAAGTACTTGGCAGCAGCAACTGGTGCTGGGCTTCGTACACGAAGGTCTAAACGCACACTGATAGACTTCGCTAGAGTCATAGACACAATAAAAGCACGGGCTTCGATCAGGGCTTCGCTAGTAAGTAGCGAGGTCTTGCCTCCTGTTACACAGAGCGAACGGACACTGAAAAACACACTTCGCACAAAACACCCTTCGCCTAGACAGGCTTCGGTGCACTACAACTAGCGAGGTATGTAAAACGAGCTCAAGCAAAAAGCACACAGAAGCAGGGCTTCGCCGCTTGAACAAGGAACACAATAAAATTGAACTCTGGATGAATACAACGAAGTGTGTGGCTAGTACAGGAGCTCAACAGTAAATGCTCAAAGTGTTAAATGTTACCTACCGAGCCCCCATATTTATAGCCCACAGTTCACCCAAAGGAATTGACTACTTTACCCCTAGGGTTTATATTGGTTTTGTCTCTACATAACTGAGGGGTACAAAAGGTAGTCAACTTTATTGGAGGCTTCTCTGTCAGCCTTTGCAGAGGGGACAGTGCCGGCTTTTTGTAGAGCAGACACTGTTAGACTTGCAGCCTTTGACCTTTCCGAAGCCCCCCTTCGCACCGCGAGGGGTGCGGTAGCTTCGGTGAGAAGCCTTGAGCCAGATGGCCTTCGCTTCACCGAAGACAGCCTTCGATACAGTGACGGTTTTGAGCCGAAGCCGTCAAAGCCCTTGGGCCTTCGCACCAACACCTCCGGAGTGGACCACCACGGCTTCGTAGCTTCGCCCAGCTCGAACTCCGTCAGTCCGTGTACCGAAGTCATGCAGGCCGAAGTACCACAAGACAACCTCGCTCCGGAGCTAGCCTTGCTCCGAAGTCTTCCTCCCTCCGAAGCCCCACCTTCGGAGTACCACCCTTCGAAGTCCCTCCTTCGTCCAAGGCCTCCGCATGAAGCATTCCATGAGCCCTTCGTCGCAGTGTCTCTCCCCGAGCACACTCCTCGACGAGCCTCACCCGGACCATGCCTTCGATGCACCTCGACTTCTGAGATCTTTGTTGGGTACCTTCGAATGTCTCCTTCCGGAGCACACTTCGAACTCCTTTCCTCCGCAGAGGACTTGATCCATCCAACACCGAAGTCACTCCATTCGGAGTACCTTCGAAGTGCCTCGCCTCCGAGGACTTTGTCTCGGATTACCTTCAGCCGGAGCCACGCTCCGCACTCTCTGCCTTCACCTGGCGCACCTCGACCCGAGGACCGACCCAGACCCCTTCGCAGCCATCGTGATGGAGCTCCCTGCTCCCCTGGCATCAAGCCTCCCGCTTGACCCAAGTTCACCTGCTGCGAACCTGTCCGTCGCCTCCGAAGTCCCTGCGCACCACAGACAAACAGACAAGTGTATCCAGTACTCCGGAGACCTCTCCGGGTTAGCAACCTCCGGCACACACTCCGGTGTACCGCCCAAAGTACCGAAGCCTTCGGTATGAACCCAATCATCGTGTACTGTCGGACCCCTCCAACAGGCACACTCCGCTGCCACAGCTGCAGCAACCAAACCACCGAACACCCTTCGGTGAAACCACCTCCGATCACCCTTCGGAGGTCCAATCTCCGAATCCCCTTCGGAGGTACCCTTCTCCGAACACCTTCGGAGGTCTAACCTCCGAACCCACTTCGGAGGTACCCCTTCGAAACAGAGGTTAACAGCCTGTCAATCACTCATCACAAACACCGAAACCAACACTTGGTTTCTCACTCTCTTAGCCAATTTTCCTCGCTTTCCTCTAAAATAGGGTTTCTTGTTCCATTTTTGGTGCTTATGCTCATTTTCATTTTAATTTTCAGTTTAGGGCAATTTTATTTTATGTGAGACGTATCTCCACATTCAAAACACCCCTGTGACCATCCTATCCTTTGGTCTCATCTATCATTGTAAAAGCAAGTGAACTTCCTAACAATGAGAGCTAGCTCCTCATCATCTAGAGCATCCACTTGTTCTTTTGTGACAGAGACAAGGGAGGACAAGTCAAAAGCACCAGAGAAAACACAAGCTCCAGAAATGCCAGACAAATTACCTCTAGATGAGGTACCACTGCCAGGACTAGAAATGAAAGTAATTAAAGGCAACAAAGATTTTCCAGCTCCTGGTCGAGATGCCTTGACAATCTCGGTAGACTTAAGCTTACTAAAGAGTTCGTCGCAAGTTAACGTGTCAAAGCTTGCCGACTCTTCAATACTGGAGATCTTCACCTCCCATATGCTATGATCAAGAGCATAGAGAAGTTTGATCGCCCTATCGGGGTCAGAGTAAGCCAAAGTCCCAGTAGCACGCAAATTACTAACAATTCCATTAAAACGCGCAAACATGGAATCTACCGATTCGCCAGGGCCTTGCACAAACATTTGTTACTCTTCTTGATTATATGTGCTTTGCCTCCTAGCCTTAATATGGGTAGTGCCCTCATGAACAGTTTTCAAAGTTGTCCAAATTTCACGCGCAGTTCGTAGGTGCTGGACCCTGTCAAACTCTTTGCGACTCAGACTAATGAAATGAATGTTTCTAGCCTTGCTATTACATTAATACTGTGACTTCTCAGTCTCTAAGGTTCGAGTTTCAGAGATCACATATTGGGAATCAACGATATCCCAAATCGCACTTCCTTGGCTTAGAAGGTAAGCCTCCATGCACACCGTCCAATATGCAAAGTCATGACCATCAAACATCAGGATTTTCGAGTTTCTTTCTATGTCGCCAAAACAAGGATCACAAACCGGTTAAGGTCAACTGGTGATCTAACTGCCTCTGATACCAATTGTGGGATCGGATTGGCGACTATAGGGGGGTGAATAGGCGCCTCGATACTTTCTTTCGGATGTGATGGCCTAGTCAAATCACCCAACGCACCTCCAAATATTCAGTTTCAAGTTTTAAATCAATCAATACGAAATTTGATCTTCACTAGATTGAAAACCACAATTCATCATAGTTTGAGAATCGTTTGATCAACAAGTATCAAAACTCTCACACAAGAGTTCAAGTCAAATTTGAAATAGAGACTCAACTAGTTTCAATTTAATTTTCAAATGACATCTTAACAGATCTAAACCAATCAGGACTATAACCAGTGAAAACTGATAACCATTTGAATCAAAATTTAGGTTTAAAACCAATTTCAGATTTCAACTACAGAAATGCTAAACAGCAGTAAACTGAACACTTGACAATTCAACTCAAAACTGAAGCTGATCAGTATGGCTACAAACAAACTGAATCAGTCACTGGAAATAAGAGAGGTTTGATGTTGAACAGTAAAATTGGCACATACTGTAGTAAATCCAAAACACCTTCACAACATACATGAACAGACTTGTCAAGACAGTATTTCTGATTTGATTAAAAAGGCTGAGAAAAAAGTGTTTCTCCTCTATCAGATTTGATTGAAAAGTTGAACTAACTTGTGTTTGTTAGTTCACAAAACAATGTCAGTAATCTATTTCCAGAAGATAACACAAAACCATTCTCAATTCAGATTCTCTTGATTCAATAGAAATCAGATGAAAACAATTTGAAAATTTTCAGAAAACAGAATACTACAATTTTTGTTTTTGAAAACAGTGATAAACATTCCTTTAATACAGCACAACTCCTATCTTCTTCCTTTCAAAGATTGAGTGACCAAAAATACAACTCAAAATTTAGATTCTATTCTAACAGCAACTCTGAGATGTGTATACTGAATAACAAACAATTGCACACAGTTTACCTCAGTTCAACACATTAATCAACAATGACTCCTTCAATGAGAAGCAAACTCACAAGATATGAACTCTTTGATAATGAATAGAAGTATTTTTCAAAAAATTCAGATTGAGTTGAACCAGATATGCTTCACTTCTCAGATATAATCAACACTGTTTCAAACCTATCACTGCAATTTGCTACTCAAAGACACAATTCAACTCTACACAACTGAACACCAATGACAGGAACTATTTGAATTTGAGTAATACTGAAAATACAAAAATCAGAAGACTGAATAAACAATCAGAAAACATTCTAGACCAGGAAACTTGAAGTTAAACTCAATCAATTTGAATGATATGTCTATTAAGTCATCAAATCATGGATGAACAGAAAATAAAACAGATTAACATGATCAAATCATACCAGATCAGTGACTTACAACATTTATAAATTTAGAAAAAAGCTAAACAAGGTCACATGTTCAGAGAGATATTCAGACTTCACACATCTGTCTTCACAAAGCAATTAGTCACAGAAATGATCACATGACATTACTAAGAAGCATGTTGTTGACGCAGAAATGTGCCCCCGCACTTGGGCCGGTTCGACGTCCAAAAGTATCGCAACGATACCGACACTCTGTTCCGACTACCCTGGATAGTGACAAGGGATTTGGAGTCACCAGGCAATCAGATAAATAATTTATATTTCAATCCAATTGTCTGAAAAGTAATAGGAACAATGTAAACAGTAGCACAATGATTAAAATATCTAGAATCGGCTAATTCAGAGGCCGATTCGGAGTTACAACGAAGATTGCCCGAAGGGTCACTAGGGCACCTTCGGCCTCAAGCCCGGTCGGACTAGAGGTATGTCCTCGGTCGGACCGGATGTGCGGAGGGGCTTCGGGAGCACGTCCCGAAGGTAGCTGCGAGGTGGGCTCCGACGTGGTGTAGAGGGTCCCGGTCAGACCGGCGAGGTACTCCCAGTCAGACCGGCGAGACAGGCTTCAACACGTGCAGGCTCCGACACGCAGAACTCTGGAGAACGGGGCTTTGGTGAAAGGCTTCGGCGCGATGCGGAGGATCCCGATTGGACCAGCGGGGTGCCCTTGGTCTGACCGGCCGTTGCCGAAAACAGCGTGACAAAGGGGCTCCGGTCAGACCAGCTCTACGCCACCGGTCGGACCGGCGATGATAGATCCGATCTGTTAAAATTCGGATGGCCAAGCGAACAAGATCCGATCGCCTCCCAACATTGCGGAGGTGTTCGGAGAGACAATTATTCTGCCAAGTTAATAAGAGATCAAACACAATTCGGCCAGAGGGCCGAATTACCGAGTAGGGTGATAAAAACCGATAAAAAGAGATAGCAATTTGTTACGTGGATTAACGGGAGGTTCACAAGCGAACCAGCAAGGGTTACCGTGATTACGGACGCGAAAGACGGAGGGCTTCCAAGCAAAACCACGAAGATGCGGAAAGTAAAGGAAATAAACGCGATTCAAAGCTAAGGCTTTGGATTTTCGAGATTGGAGAGAGGGCCCTTGAATCGGCCTTGCCCCTAATATTTATAGGGGGTGGACTGGTTATCCCTGGCTAGAGATAGAGTAAGATTTGGCCAAAATTCTGTTAGGATAAGATTTGGGTGAAAATAGCTCGAATCCTCCTCAGATTCATATTCTGAACCCTGGCCGGTTTGACCGAGCCCATGGGTCCGGTCTGACCGGACCTAGCCGGTTGGACCGGCCTACCATAGCCGGTTAGACCATCCTTTGCCAAGTTTGACACATTTTTGGTCAAAAATACAATTTTCAGTATTTTCCTAGTTTGACCATTAATGCCATTTTTTGCTATAAACACATGCCCCCTACCTTTTAGCAAACTTAGTGAGCTAAAAGCATGACGGGCCTTGGGCGATACTTTCAATATCGGCCTTTTAACACTTCAAGCATTTTGCCACACACTTGGGAAGTACTTTTTCAAATATCTACAATTCAAAGCCCTTCGAAATCGCTCTCCTTGTAAAGACTCTAGGACATATGCATTTCCTAGAGCGATTTCGACTACCTTGAAAGGTCCTTCCCAACTAGGTGACCATTTACCTCTTATCGGTCACTTCTTCTAAATTATCCTTTAGAAGTGTCTCATATTCGTTGACCGATAAGCCATCTTGCTTAAGAAATCTAAGTGAGCCAAGATCCACCTCTACTGTTAGAACGGCTTCTTGTCCATATACTAACTCATATGGACTGACTTTAGTGGCACCGTGCCTTGCAACTCTACTAGCCCATAGAGCTTCGAAAAGTGCCTCATGCCACCTCTTTGAAAACTCTTCAATCTTCTTCTTGATTAGTTTAATCATAGTTTTGTTACTAGACTCGGCCTGACTGTTGGCCTGAGCATAATATGGGGAAGAGTTTACCAATTTGATCCCATAATATTTGGCAAAGTCCCTCACTTCTTTGGCAACAAACGAAGTACCTTGGTCTGTAGTGAGAGTTTGGGGAATGTCAAATCTGTGTATAATGTGTTTCAAGATGAAATCAATTACCTCATTGTGAGTTATGTTCTTGAGCGGCATGACCTCGGTCCATTTGGTGAAGTAATCTGTTTCCATCAACATGAAATGATGCCCTTTTGAAGATGGAGGATGAATTTGGTCGATGAAGTCTAAACTCTAGCCTCGTAACGGCCATGGTTTGATAATAGGATTGAGCATCGATGCAGGTGCTAGCTGAATATTACCAAACATTTGACAAGATTCACACCCTCTATAGTATCTAAAACAGTCCTCAGTCATAGTCGGCCAATAAAAACCCGCCCTTTTGAGCATCCAACTCATTTTCGAGGCCGACTGGTGGGTACCGCAAAGCCCTTCATGGACTTCACCTGCAGCAACTCTAGCTTGATCGGAGTCCAAACACTTCAAAAATACTCCATCAATAGTCCGGCGATACAACACATTGTCAAGCAAAACAAATTTGGAAGCCTGTCGCCGAACCTTTCGATCAACCTTTTAGCTTGGATTTCTCAAATATTGAACAATTGGGATCCTCCAATCATCCTCACTGATTAAAGGAGCAATGGCCAAATTCCTACTAGAATTGGCCTCGAGATTTCTCATTTGGACCTGCCCATGAGTGCTAAACCTTCCTGACAACAGTCGGTCAGACCGACCATGTTGGCCCGGTTCAACCGACTATTGCCAGTCGCATGGCACGGTTTGGTCTAACTGTCCCTGCATGGTCGGTCGGACCAGGAACACAAGGGTGGTATGACCGTGCTTACATGGCCAATCAGACCGACATCAGTACCCTCGGGTGCTACATCATCTTCAAGCATCAAATTTTCTCGTGTGCATAATTTACCTTTCCTAATTTGATAGCTTGATGCTTGTTGAGCCAAGTCATTTGCAAGTGAGCTGGCCTCTCTAGATACATGAGTAATCTCAAAATCATTAAAGGTATCAATTAGGTCTAAACACTTATCCAAGTAGCTATTTAGTAGACTGCTAAAACATTGAGAAAGCTTGGCTACTTGTTGCACAACTAATAAACAATCACCATATGCGTGAACATATTTCACACTCATAGAGTTTAACAACTCAAGACCTAGCAATAGGGCTTCATATTCGGCTTGATTATTAGTTGAATGAAATTCTAAACGGGCCAAGGTTTCAAAGTACATACCACTTGGTGATACGAGCATCACTCCAACACCTCGACCATTTTTGCAAGCTGAACCATCAAAATAAAGTTTCCATGGTAATACTTCAATCAAAGCGACTTCATCGCCCCAATTGACATCTACATGGTGATCTACTATAAAATTAGCAACGACTTGGCTTTTCATAGCTCTCAATGGTTCATAAGCCAAATCATATTCAATTAATGGATACACCCACTTGCCGATTCTACCACTTAGAATCGGCTTTTGCAACATGTACTTTATGACATCTGTTTGGCAAGTGACAACACATGTGCTAGGGAGAAGATAATGACACAATTTTGTACACGCATAATAAAGGGATAAACACAAACGCTCCACAAACACGTACCTTGTCTCGGCATCTAGAAGTCGATGACTCAAGAAGGTGATGATGTACTCTCTTCCTTCAATGTCTTGAGTCAACATGGCTCCAATCACACTCTCCTCCGTGGCAATATAAAGCCGAAATGGAATCCTGGCCTTCGTCACCCTTACTACTAGTGGCGTCGATAAGCACTCTTTGATTTTCTCAAAGGCGCGTTGCTGGCTTGCCCCCCAAGTGAACTCGGCTTCATTTTTTAGCCGGAGTATCGGGATGAAAGCATCAATTTTGCCAGACAAGTTAGATATAAAGCATCGCAAATAATTAACCTTGCCTAGCAGTTTCTACACATCTTTCTTACATGTCGGCACTACACATCCTCTAATTTTCTCAAGCCTCTTAGGATCGATTTCAATGCCTCTTTCATGAATCATGAATCCCAAGAACTTACCCGCCAACACGCCAAAAGCACACTTGAGCAGTTTCATTTTTAAGCCATAAAGGTGCATTCTTTCGAAAGCAACTCTTAAATCGGCGAGGTGGTTCTCCATAGCATCCAATTTGACCACAACATCATCTATATAAAACCTCTAACATAACTCCTAGCAAGTCATGAAAGATGAAGTTCATGGCATGTTGGTATGTGGCACCAGCATTCTTTAAACCAAACATCATTACTACCCACTCAAACAAGCCAACAAAGCCAGGGCAGCCAAAGGCCATTCTAAAAATGTCCTCTTCAGCCATAAAGATTTGATTATAACCAGTGTTGCTGTCAAGAAAACTTAGTACCTTGTGTCCCGAGGCATCGTTGATCAACATGTCAGCTATTGGCATGGGATACTCGTCTTTCAGAGTGGCTTTGTTCAAATCCCTGAAGTCGACGCAGATGCGGATCTTGCCACTCTCCTTCTCGATGGGCATGATGTTAGCGACCCATTCCACATACCTGCATGGCTTAATAAAACCTTACGCTAATAGACGTTCAACCTCTTCTTTAACTCGGTCATAGATGGCCGAATTGAAGTGGCACGACGGCTGCTTATAAGGCCTAAACCTAGGTTTGATGGGGAGTCGATGCTCAACAAGCTCTCGGCTTAACCCGGGCATCTCGTTGTAGTCCCATGCGAAGTAATCAACATAAGATCGAAGCAGTTTTATTACTTCGGCCTTTACATCATTACTCAAATTCTGATTTACAAATGTCGGCCTTGGAACACTACCATCTCCTATGTCTACTTGTTCCAAAGGATCGGCCGACGAGAAGCCTTGACCTAATATTTCTACCTCGCTAAAATCTTCAATGGCTTCAGCGATACCATCTTGAGAAGACCGATATTGCTCCACGCGAGATTTTAGCCAATCAAGATTAGCGCTAGACATTCTGCTACCTTAGGCACAACCGAGCCACACCGGCTAGCTTTACGGAAATAGGAACAAACCTCCCCTCTGATACACTAACAAAGTCGTAATCCGAGAGGTCCAGTCCCGACAAGCATTCTATCTCATCGTGGGTGGCGTCGCCGGACGCATCGGCCAAACTAACATGGGCCGATGTATCGGCGTGTACTATCTCGACTTCGTCACCATCCCATTGTATTAGGTGCTAGTGCAGGGTAGACGGCACACACTGGTTTGTGTGGATCCAATCATGCCCAAGCAATACATTATAATTACCTTGCACGTCGATGACGAAGAAGACGGTAGGTAGCGTCTTGTTCCCTACTATCATTTCTACAAACAGCACGCCTATGGCCTCTGTCCTGTCGCCGTTGAAGCTATTGAGGGTAACATTGGTGTTCTTCAGGTCGTCATCATCTTTGTCGAGCTTCCTCTGAAGGGAGTACGACATTAGGTTACCAGTTGCGCCACCATCAATGAGCATCCTCGCGATAGGCCTCCCGTCGATGTGGCCCCTTATGTAGGGAGGTCTCGGGTGATGGATCGTGTCTTTGGGCTTCTCGAATACGGCATCCCGCGGGCCAAGGTCTAGCTATGCGATCCCAGCCTCCTCTTGTAGTGGAGCGAACTCGAAAGGTAACATGACGACGCTGATGTCCATCGCTTGAGGAGCGGGCCCCTCGGCGATAGGAGTGTAGTCGTCGTCGAGAAAGTCATTGTTATCGGAGCTAACAACGGGGGTAGAGTCATCGATCATGACCGGCCTAGGTCTCTAGACTTTCTTCACGGTGGGCTGAGGATGGATTTCCTCAAAAAGTGTGTCCCGTGCCTCCTCGGCCTTCTCTTCTCGTATCTCTTGTGCCCGCAAGCACTGCAACCTCCTCTTTTGAGACTTGGACATCCCCGAGGGCGCCTTTGATGGTTGAGGATGGGACTTGTCCGTATTGGCCTCGAATGTCTTACGCTTGCCATGAGAGCTCCTCTGCTCCTGGTCGGTCGGACCAAGCATGGCGGGCCGGTTAGACCGACCTGTGCCAAAAACCGTCGTAAGGCCGGTCGGACCGGTCACAGTAGGCCAGTTAGACCGGGCTTCGGTCGGGGCTCTGGTCAAGTTAGGAGATGCGTCTTCGCGCAGTCCCATTGGGGCACCCTTTGGGATTGAGACCTCCTGGGATCCCACCCTGATGACTATAATCTCTGAGGCGTCTTCACGTCCATCCCTTCTGGTGCCATCTCGCGGAGCCCAATTTTGAGGTACTACGGATAGGCGATGAATAATATTATCATCCTTCATCGGCCCCCAAACCTGCCACTCGAAAACACTAGAAGGAATCTGAGTGTTAGTAGCTGGACACTGCCCTGAGTTCTCCGGCGGTGGAGGCCAAGTTGGAGCCATCGCCTAGCAGTAGGGTGGTGGCATCGAAGGCTCTAGCGGCCTTGCCCACTGAGTGTCGAACCCGTTGGCCTGTTGGAAACTCGACCACGTCGACGGTACCTCAGACCAGACCAGCGAAGGGTCCCACTAGGCCGGAGGTAAACTTGCCCATGGCAGAGACAGGTCCAGCCCCTGGAGACTGAATCCATTTGGAGGTTGCAACCTACTCAGAGGAGGTGGGTCCGGCCACTGAGGTCCGAATCCCCCCATAGGTTGGAACCCATCCGGAGGAGGTGGGTTTGGCCACTCAGGCCCAAAGCCTCTCGAAAACTGGGGCCAAGCCGGAGGAGGGTTCGACCACTGAGGTTTGAACCCTGCCGGAGGCTGGGACGAACCTGGAGGGGGGTTCGGCCACTAAGGTCCGAACCCTACCGGAGGCTGTATCCACTCCGAAGAGGGGTTCGAGCCTTGAGGTCCAAACTCAACCCTCGCGGGGCTCGTTCTCCTAGGGGGTTTCGACCATCCCGGAGCCCGTGGGAGAACACCTCTCCTCTCGGACCTTTGCCAGTGCTTGTGCAAAAGCATCTTTTGAGTCACCTTCGGCCTTCTGCGGTGCCTGTCCGAAGATGATGGCTTAATATTTTCTTTCCACACTCCTACCTCCGGATTCTTTGGTATGAGTGTGCACGTGCGAGTGTCTCCGATTAAGACCGCTTTCCCTTTAGCCAACTCGGCTTGCTCCGGCTAAATCAACACCTTCTTTCCCTCGAGCTCAACGTTGTTCATGGGAAAAGGGTCTCTATCTAATTTCATCTTTGGATTTTCTTCTATTTTCAATCGTCCTTCCTCTATGGCCGATTGTACATGCCGATGAAAAACATTGCAATCGTTAGTGTAGTGAGAATATGAATCATGCCAATTGTAGTAAGGATGCTTTTTTAATTCGTCAGCGGATGGAATGACTTGCCCTTTCGGCAGTCGCAGATGCTGATTTTTAAGTAAAAAATAGAATATTTTATCGCACTTATACACGTCGAACGAATATCTAACTTCGTTAGGCCGACTCCTAGAGGGAGATGGCCGCAATTCGGAGCAGGTGACAGGTTTAGACTTCGCGCTCCAAGTCCATTCGGCCGTGTATGTATCGGCCGGATCTTCTTCCTCTTCGGATTCTCCCTCGTTAGAGTGCTACATAGTGTGGATTTCAGTCCTTGGCTTATTAAAAGTTTTAACGAATTTTCTATCTTTGGCTCGACCTTCCTGGACCAGAGCCTGTTGCAAGACTTGGCTAACATCTAGAAGATTTTGGTTATCCATCTGTTCCTTAATTTCTGCCCGCAAGCCATTAAATGTGAGGTCTGCTAGGTCCCTTTATGATATGTTTAGGCTAAAACATTTATTCCTAGTGTCTCTAAAGCGCTTGATAAAACACTTTTGTTAGATTTTTGTTTAATTGCCGTGAGGTGTGATAGCCTAAGCTCGGTCTCGCATGTGTAGAAATAATCATGAAATCTCTGCTGCAATTAAGCCCATGTATGGACGGAGTTCGGCGGGAGCGCCAAAAACCATGTAAATGCGGTGCCAGACAATGATAAGGAAAATATCTTGAGTTTCGATGCGTCCGACCTGCTAGCTTTGCCACATTATGCTAGAAATTGGCTAATGTGTTCTCATGTGGATTTACTACCCTCGCCGTCAAATTTCGTGAAATCTGGGACTCTATAACCGCGAGGGTACGGAATGGTGTCAAAGTGGTCGGGATATGGTTTCCAATAAACCCTAGCTCTATCCCGAGGTGTAAAGCCGGTGCATTCCCTAAATAGCGCGCGAATACGTTCCTCAATATCATCGTGGTCTAATGCTTGCGCACGTCTTTCATGTGGTGGCAGGATGTGTGGCGGTATATTGGCATGCTCTGGCCTATGCTGCGGTGTGGGTGCGTGCAGTGCGAGCGGCGGCGGTAGAGCAGGTATGGGCGCATGCGGTGGCGGCACTTGATAAACTGGGTTTGCCTGACCATAAGCGTAACTATGTGTTTCGGCTATGGATGATGTAGCCGGAAATGTGATGGTTTTTCCAGTATTGTCGTCGGTTCTACTATCAATATGTTGTGCTGGCGGAATACTAGTGATTGGTGCTGGTGAATCGACCTCAGTAAAACCGAATCTTCTAAATACTGCTGCCACTTGCGAGACAACTGCGGGTTCTAGTTTGTTGGCTAGCGAGGCGCTAACCACCTGATCAACAGACACAGCTATTCTACGGTTGACTTGTGAGGCAGATAATGGGGTGATGATGGGCGTACCTAGGTTAGGTTGAGGTTGTCGCGCATGACGAAGCCCGAGCGTGTCTTTATGCAATCTCTGAGCATTAGCTCTTTGAGTTTCTTCTTCCTCACTTCGATCTTTGCTCGGTCTTCCTCTGATATGTCTGCCATGGTGGGCATCATAATGTTGCGGTCGTCGATGTCCGCGCCCCCCATAATGTTCTTTGGTGGTGTAGTGGATGTAGACGTAGTAGAGGTACTCGTTGCCGATGTAGAGGTAGTAGTAATGGTTGGCGATTTCCCCAGCGGAGTTGCCAGAAAGTGTATTGACGCAGAAATACACCCCCACACTTGGGCCGGTTCGACGTCCAAAAGTATCGCAACGGTACCGACGCTGCATTCTGACTACCTTGGATAGTGACAAGGGATTTGGAGTCACCAGGCAATCAGATAAATAATTTATATTTCAATCCAATTGGCCGAAAAGTACTAGTAACAATGTAAACAGTAGCAAAATGATTAAAATACCTAGAATTGGCCAATTCAGAGGCCGATTCGGAGTTACAACGAAGATTGCCCGAAGGGTCCCTAGGGCACCTTCGGCCTCAAGCCCCATCGGACCAGAGGCATGACCTCGGTTGGACCGGATGTGCGGAGGGGCTTCGGGAGCGCGTCCCGAAGGTAGCTGCGAGGTGGGCTCTAGCGTTGTGCGGAGGGTCCCGGTCAGACCGGTGAGGTACTCTCGGTCGGACCGGCGAGACAGGCTTCGACGCGTGTGGGCTCCGGCACATAGAACTTCGGTGAATGGGGCTTCGGAGAAAGGCTTTGGTGCGGTGCGTAGGATCCCGGTCGGACCGGCGAGGCGCCCTCGGTCTGACCGGCCATTGCCGAAAACATCCTGACGAAAGGGCTCCGGTCAGACCGACTCTGCGACACCGGTCAGACCGGTGATAACAGATCTGATCTGTTAAAATTCGTATGGCCTAGTGAACAAGATCCGATTGCCTCCCAACTTTGCTGAGGTGTTCGGAGAGACAATTATTCTGCCAAGGTAATAAGAGATCAAACACAATTCGGCAAGAGGGCCGAATTACCGAGTAGGGCGATAAAAACTGATAAAAAGGGATAGCAATCCGTTACGTGGATTAACATGAGGTTCACACGCAAACCAGCAAGGGTTACCATGATTACGGATGCAGCAGACGGAGGGCTTCCAAGCAAACCCATGAAGATGCGGAAAGTAAATGAAATAAACGCGATTCAAAGCTAGGACTTTGGATTTTCGAGATTGGAGAGAAGACCCTTGAATCGGCTTTTCCATAATATTTATAGAGGGGTGGGCTGGTTATCCCTGGCTAGAGATAGAGTAAGATTCAGCCAAAATTCTGTTAGGATAACATTTGGGTGAAAATAGCTCGAATCCTACTCGGATTCATATTCTGAACCAGCCTACCTTAATCGGTCAGACCGGCCTTTGCCAGGTTTGGCACATTTTCGGTCAAAAATACCATTTTTCAGTATTTGCCTAGTTTGACCATTAATGCCATTTTTTGCTATAAACACATGTTCATATTCAATTTACTATAGGAGGTAGCTGACCCAAAAATAAACAGCTCTGAGAAAGTAAACAAACTCTAAATAGCATCTACAAAGATGATGATCCGGAAACTAGTGAAACAACAAACCTGAAAACAGAGAGAAGACCTCAAACAGAGTTACTCCAGAGAAGACATTTTAGAACTTAAAACAAACTAGATAACAGGAGGATAAAATGCATCAAAACAATTCTGAAGTATTACATCCAATCTGATTCTGAACTTAAGCCATGGTAAACTCAGGAGAAACAAAACAGATTCACAGTTCACACATATTTAGCATGGAATACACTACTTTAAAGGAATAAATTCACAAGAAATCAATTGAGATCAACAGAAAATTTGAATAGGAAACTTACAAGTTCAATCGCTGAATGCAGAACCGGACCCCTTACTCGGAACAGTATGTGCCGAAAAGCCTGTAGCGATTCTGAAAACCGAGTGCAGCGCACTGTATCAAATCAGGAATTTCATCTCACAGAATTTCTTTGGTGTTTGATCGATAAATCTGAGCAAATTTTGATTCCTACAGGTTGTACTGTTCGGCCAGGAGGTCAGGGGATAAATATCCTACCTTCCCAAGTTCTAGAAGCCACAGTTTTACACTTTGCCCCTTAGAAAATTCTGAAATCACAAATCTGAAAATACCCTATTAGACCCTAAAAGAAAAATTACAAAAGGACTCTTCTTTTTAATATATTTTCAGAGTGAACCCACTAAAAAATATACCAAAAGGATACACTTTCAAACTGAAAATTTGTTGGCGTAAAAGATTACGCTAACAGGTTTCTGTAGAAAAGAAACTAACAAACGAAGTGTTTGTGAAGCAAACTGTTCTAAGCCTCCGAAAGGATAATAGCTTAGAATAGTTCGAAAGTGTGTATTGAATCACTTGTATTCGGTCCCTATTACAGGGTGAAATGAGGGGTATTTATAGGCCCAAACATTAAGGAAAAGACCTATTTACCCCTCTATTACAACCGACATTAAGGAAACTATTCGGTTTCCTTAATAGGGCTAAAATGGTAAAAAACTAATCTAATAAGAAAGAAGATAAGTCTTCCATCTTAGCTGGCAGAAAAGATCTTGAAGGGCTTTAGTTCGAAGACATACTTCGAACCAATGCCTGTCTTCGGGCTTCGAACGGGGTTCCGGGTATCTTCGAAGATGATCTTCGGAGAATCTTCGAACTGGTTGACTGCCTTCATGCATCTTCGGCAATAACCCTGAAGATGAGATATTTTCCCCCAACAGTAGCCCCTCGAATACGCTTCTCCGTTCGACCTGTAACGTTAGGAGAGCAGTATACGGAAAGAAAAGATAACCAATCATAGGGGTTATTGGTTTTTATTTTATCTCCGAAATGCATGAAGATATGAACTTCGAATTAGTCTTAAGGTAGTTACTTTTCGAACTATCTTAGAATTGACTCAGGAAGTTCGAAAGTCTTTTTAGACTTAGAAGATATAGCCGTTAGTTTCTGTTTACAACGGAAACTGTAGCAGGCGTTAATTTCGCGAAAGAAGTAACGGCAGGAATGCGAAACGACATGGATTAACGGTAAGAAAGTGAAGTTTAGGCTATAAATTAAGGGCTTAGAAGTTACCCGGTTACCTTTTCACCGCTTTCTCACAATCAAAAGATTCCTGAGCCCCTTGAGTTCTTAAACCCTAGCCTCCAGTTCCTCCAAAGCGATCCAGAGATTGCAATGGCGAAGACCAAGGGATCAACGCCTCCGTCGATTGTGGCTCGGCAACAGGCGGCAGCAGCGGCAGCAGCAACGTTGGCGGCGATACCTTCGGTGGCCGCAGCAACATCTATGGCGGCTGTAGGGGGAAACCCCCAAATCTCTGCTGACCAAGGTTTGTGCCCCCCGTCAACCAAGTATTTAGATCAGTCCTTCCAGTTGGGGCCTTCGACCTGCAAAAGAGAGTCCTTGACAATCACAGTAGGAGGGAATATCGGTGCGGGAGTTATGATTCGGAAGCCGGGGAAAGAAGTAATTCCAGTGCCAAGACCCGGAGAAGTGGTAGTGTTCGAAGCCTTCTTCGAAGCAGGCTTGGGTCTCCCTGCAGTGGACTTCTTGGCGGAGGTACTCGACCTATTCCATATTTCCATGTAACCCTCCCCCAACTATCTCCGAATGCGGTAGCTAGATTAGCTATCTTTGAGTGGGCCTTGAGAGCCGAAGGATGTGAAGGAAGGGCTGAAATCTTCGCTGCATTACATAGAGCAACCTGCCAGCCGAAAACCTTCGTAACTCCCGGAGGTGAAAAAGTAGTAATATCTTTTGGCAGTATCAACTTTAGACTTCGGGATGAGTATGCCCTTCGCTTTCCTGCTAAAGCTATCAACGCCAGATGGTACACCGATTTGATTCTGAAATGGTTCTATGCTGAAGTTGGGGCAAGCAATCCTCTGGCGGGACCGCTTAAAGAAATCCAATTCCGAAAGGAAGCTTTGGTGCGACCCGACGAAGGCCAATTCGAAGCCCGTCTGAACCTGCTTGAAAAAGTTAGCCGAAGGCTTAGTATGCGAGACTTGGCTGAAGAATTCATTGGTCTTCAAATTCCTCCACTGATGGCCAACTGGCCTATCATCTTCGAAGATGACTCTGAAGGCGGTCTTCGCAAAATTAACTTGACTTCAAGTCCTACAGGTAACTTCGAAACCAACATGCATTAAACATATTTACTTCGAAGAAAAAACTAACTTGAATTATTTATTTTTCAGTTTCTTCAGCCCCTGTTACTTCAGAACAGATTATAAGGGCTTCGAAAAAGATCTTGGGTGCTCCAACTCCGACTGAGAAAGAGTGGCGAATTAAACTGGTTGGGAGTTGGGAGAGATTTAACAGAGTATGGGGAATGCTGAAACTCACTCCTCCCCCTCTGATGGATTGGGCGCCTTTGGAGAAAGGGCCTCAGAAAAGGAAAGCCGAAGCTGGAACTTCAAGTTCAGCAAAAACTCCGGTGAAGAAGGTGGCTCGGAAGCCGAAGAACCTCGCACCTTCAGATCCTACACCTTCGAGCTCAAGAGCTTCGGTTTCTGACTCCCAAGAAGAAACGGGGAGATTGCTTGTGCACCTGATGGAAGAGAATGAAACTCAAAGGGCCGCACAAGCCGAAATACCTGCGAACGTACCGGAGTCCGGAGATAATGTTGATCAACCAAGGACTTCGGTAGTTCAAGAAGATGCAACTCAGGACGGAGTTCCTGTGAATGAAAGTGGGGTCGAAGTCACTATGGCTTCGATTCCCGAAGAAGCAACGAGGACTGCCCAGGACGATGCTCCTGTAGTCCAAGATTTAACGGCTGATTCGGATGATGACTTCATTTTTGATCCTCCGATCAGTCCAGTGCTCGATCTCCCGGAGAATGTCGAAGGTAGATTTCGCATAATTCATATCAATTTATGCAAAATTATACAATGTATAATATTTTTTGTTTTTTCAGAGCCTCCTGTTGTCGAAGTACCTCACGAAGATACAATTCAAAGGCCTTCGACAACTTCGGAGCCACACCCGGAGGTTACTCAACAGGGGCCTGGAAGAGGTAAAAGACACATAGAGCCTCTCCCTACTCAAGGATCGACTTCATCTGAGTCAACAGATGAAAGTGAATCAACTGAGGGGGGGCCATCTTCAGAAGTTCCAAGGGCCTCGGAAGAACTCTCCGGACCTTCGCTAAGCAGAGCTGATCAGAAGGCTTCAGTAATGCTTCCTCTCATAACTCCTTTTTTGGAGGAGAAAACCGGACTTGGGACTTTGGTTAAACCTTTGGGTCAAGCCAGTCGCAAAGTCGGGGAAACAGAACTGGTAGCCCTTTTAAGCAGAGCGAAAAGTTCGGAGCTTAACATTGCTGTAGAAAGAGCAGCTTATCAGGTATAAAGCATCTTCGAACCAAATAGCAAATTATATATGAATAATTTCTTATTTCAGTTTTTCTTTTTTCTTAGCAAGCAGTCTTGGCCCGCGCTGCAGCTTTATCGGGCGAAAATGAAATTGCTCAACTTCGGGAAGAAAACGAAGCTCTTCAAAGAAATTTTAACTTCTCCGAAGGTCGAGTAGCTCAGATGGATAATATAATATTAGCAGAGCGAAGGGCCAGGCAAAGCTTGGAGGCTGCGAAGAAAGAGCTCGAAGCAGAAAGAATTGTGCTTCGAGCAGAAATTGAAAAACTGCGGAAGGAGGATGCTGCTAAGGGGTCCGAACTTGTGAGGGTCCAAGAAGAGGCTAGCCAACTCCTGACTCAAAAGAATACTTTGACTACGGAGAATGCTAGAATTTCCGGAGTTCTAGCAGAAACGACTTCGGTCAAGGATGCACTTATTGAGGAAAAGCTTAAGTCTGAGAAGGTGGCTTCGGAGGTCATCGAGCAGATGCTGGGTGTCTTGGAGTACTTCGGTACTACTGGATCACTACCTTCGGATGACAATGTGACTCTGCTGCGCCGGTTAAAGAGGATCCAAGGAGCAGCGAAGCAAATGAAGACGGCAGGCATGCGTTATGGAGAACTCTCCGGACAAGTGTCTGCCCTTGGATTACTTCGTTACTACGAGGATTTGGGCCGAACAATCACTCCGAGCGCAGAGGGCTCCATCACCTTCGACGACGCAAGACTTTTGAATCCTTCCGAAGGCGTGACTGCCGCCTGGCGAGCCTTTCAAACTTCATGGAGAGCCGAAGGTCGTTCTGCGATCAAGGCTTGGATTGACGAAGGCCAACGTCAGAAGCAAGTTCGGAGCCAAGCTTCGAGCAGTCAGCCTCCTCCGAACCCGCAGGTTTAGGAATTACTTAGGATTTTTTGATTATGTAAAGCTCATGCTTGTAAACATTTATCAATGAAAGTCTTGTTTGTCATATTTTTAGGCTTTGCCTCTTATGGAAGATATCGAAGTGTTAGAGCTTAACAGCGAAGTTCGCTCATTGTGGAACACCTTCGAACTTCTAAAGAGTTATAAGCGTCCTCGATTTATTATTCCTCGAGATGACTCCGGCGTAATTGCGCCCGAAGTAATCAAAGACGTATTGTCTTATATTAAAGAGGAAGATAAAGAGGTTGACGCAAACACCTCGTCTTCTGAAGACACTATTTGGTCTGAAGATCTTAGAAGCTGGGAAAGAAGCCCCGAGCGGCTTCGAACTTGGGCCGAGCTTCAACAAGAGCAGAAGGATTTTAGAGCTTCGAGGGGAAGGAAGAGAGTTAAACGTAAAGTTCTTAGAACTTCCGATGCTGGAACTAGTCGTTCCACCCCTAGCTCTCGGGACCGAAGAGGTCTCCGATTCCTTCTTGGTATAGATACCAATTTTTCATAGTGTAATCTGTAAATACATTTATTTCAATAATGAATGCCGATTTAAAATTGTCTCCATATTTACTAGCCCCTCTTTGGGTATAAGCAACTTTGAAATGTATTCAAAGATGGTTATGCGCAAAGAAAAACTTCGGAGTACAATTTTTTGGGGGTTCGGAGCCCCTCTGTCATTTAAAGATCTTTTGAAATCTTATGAAATGCCTTCGACTTTTGTAGTCAGAAGAATGGTAACTTGGTACCTTTGTTTAACGAAAGAAATCAATTGAGATAACTTCCAGGACACTTCAGTGTCTTAAGAAATTTGTCACTTTGGACTTATGTTAACAGACATTCGAAGCTCATGGCTCAAATGCTGTTTTGCTTTAGCCACCTTCGGCTTGTCTTTGCGATCCTTGACGAACCAATGGTTCGGAGTTTGCGATGGTCTCTTTGGACTCTTTTTACGGATGTCTACCAGCCAATGGCTTGGACTCCGTATAATTGTAGCCACCTTCGGCTATTTTTGCAGAAGTCTACCAGCCAATGGCTTGGACTTCACAGAATTTGTAGCCACCTTCGGCTATTTTTGCAGAAGTCTACCAGCCAATGGCTTGGACTTCACAGAATTTGTAGCCACCTTCGGCTATTTTTGCAGAAGTCTACCAGCCAATGGCTTGGACTTCACAGAATTTGGCCACCTTCGGCTCTTTTTTACGGAAGTCTGCAAGCTGCAGCTTGGACTCCATAGATTTTGGCCACCTTCGGCTCTTTTTACGGAAGTCTACCAGCCAATGGCTTGGACTCCGTAGAATGTGGTTTTGGGCTCTTTTACGGATGCCTACAAGCCGTGGCCTGGGCTCCGGATTATGTCAGCCACCACACCGGAGGCTTCGACTTTATGGGTTCGAAGTCCGGAAATACAGCCCAGCTTAATGACACTTCCCTCTCGGTCGACCCCGCGGTTCCAGCGCGTCCGCTCGGGAAGCTGGAAGTCTATGAGGGGAAGGCAACTATCAGGGTGTATGCTTTATTAATTTAGAGGTGATTACAAGCGAATTACAAGGAGCCCTTATGCGAAGTATCGCTTTAGGTGCTCCGCATGCCAAGTATGTGCTAACTCTTCACTTTCTAAATTAGCTAATTTGAATGAACCAGGGCGCCCGGAGCGGACAATTAGATATGGACCTTCCCATTTATTGCCTAACTTCCCTGGTGCTATAATGCTTCGTAGAACAAGATGACCCGGCCTTAACTCGCTGAGCTTAACCTTCGGGTCATACCAAGTCTTCGTCTGCTGATGATACTTTGATAAATTAGCTACAGCCCGAAGTCTTGTTTCTTCTGACAAATCTAACGAAGCTTGTCTTTCTTCTTCAATGTCCGGTTCGGTGCTGCGGAATGATCCCCCTTTGAGCTCCGTTGGAGTCATAGCTTCATCTCCGAATAGTAGTCTGAACGGAGTAAAACCTGTGGACCTTGTTTGCGTAGTCCGAATGGACCACAGAATCTTCGGAAGCTCTTCGGTCCACAGTCCCTTTGACAATCCTACTATTCTTCGATTTAGCCCTGATAAAATATTTCCATTTGCTCGCTCTACGGCTCCATTTGACTGAGGATGTCTCACTGCAGCAAAACATAGTTGAATGCCTAGGTCTTCGCAAAACTTCCTGAAGGGTTCTGCGTCGAACTGTGTTCCATTATCAACTGTGAGATATCTAGGCACTCTGAATCGGCAAATAATGTTCTTCCAGAAGACTTTCTGTACATTGTTCGAAGTGATAGCTGTTAAGGGCTCTGCTTCTACCCACTTAGAAAAATATTCAATAGCTACCACTGCGAACTTCAGATTTCCCTTTGCTAACGGAAAGGGACCAATTAGATCCATACCCCATCTGGCCATAGGCCATACCGGAGCAATGACTTGAAGAGCTGTTGGTGGGCGATGACTCCGTCGACCCATCCATTGGCATCCTTGACAAGTGCGGACCAAGCTCTCCGCATCAGCTGTTATTGTGGGCCAATAAAGCCCCTAGCGAAGTGTTTTTCCTGCCAGAGCTCTAGGGGCTAAATGGCTTCCACAAAGGCCTTCGTGAATTTCTCGAAGAATTTCTTGGCCTTCGGCTTGAGATATACATCGGAGTAGAGGGGAACATACTCCGGCCTTGTATAATATACCGTTGATTAACTGATAATTTCTTGCTCTGAGCTTTAATCTTGACAATTGGGGCTCTTCGGGCAAATTTGTTCCTCCTTGCAAGAGTTCTATGATTGAATCTTTCCAATCTGTACTAGGAATGCAAAGAATCTCCGCAGAGGCAATTTGTGGTACCGAAGGTATATTGAGCTCCTCATAGAAAGCTTCTTCAGGCACATCCACAGCTCCGGCTGCAGCCTTCGCTAAAATGTCCGCTTGCACGTTTTCAGCTCTTGGTATACTCCGAATGGAAATACCCTTGAAGTGTGCTTCGATTTTGCGGATTTCTTCTAAGTACTTGGCAAGCTGTGGATGCCGAACTTGAAAACTTTTGTCTACGTGCCCTGCTACTATCTGAGAATCTGTTTTTATAATTATCCTTGTAGCCCCTAGAGCACGTGCTTTCCGGAGTCCCAATAAAATTCCTTCATACTCCGCTATATTATTGGTAGACTTAAAGTTGAGTCTTGCGGAGTACATTGCTCTTTGCCCTGACGGTGAAATCAATACTGCCCCAATGCCTGCTCCGGAAGCTTGGAAAGCCCCATCGGAGTAAACAGTCCAAACTCCGTCATCTGATTTCTCCGGAGTCATCTTCGCAGGTGGAGTCCACTCTGCTACGAAGTCTGCTAGGACTTGGGATTTGATAGCTGTCCTTGCCAAGAAAGATATGCCGAAGGGTGCTAGTTCTACTGCCCACTTTCCAATCCTTCCAGTGGAATCTTTGCTTCGGAGCATATCTCCTAAAGGATACGAAGTTGGTACAATTACATTGTGAGCCAAAAAATAATGTCTTAGCTTCCTCGAAGCCATTATCAGAGCATAAACGAACTTCTCAAGTTCGGAGTATCTTGTCTTCGCTCTTGACAATGCTTCGGATACAAAATAGACAGGATTTTGGACCAACTTCCCATTGAAATCCACTTCTCTGACAAGGACTGCGCTGACAGCTGAACCTGTAGCTGCAAGATACAGGAGTAGGGTTTCGTCCGCAATAGGCACCGTGAGTGTGGCAAGATTGCTGAGATAATCTTTAATATCTTCGAAGCTTTTCTGACACTCCGGTGTCCATGCAAAATCTTCGGACCCTTTCAAAGCTTTAAATATTGGCAAACTCCTCTCCGCAGACCTTGATAAAAACCTGCTAAGTGCGGCCAGACGTCCAGTCAGCTTTTGCACTTGCTTTAGATTCTCCGGAGGAGCCATCTTCTGCAGCGCAGTTATTTGAGTAGGGCTAGCTTCAATTCCCCTGCTTGAAACTAAGTACCCTAACAACTTTCCAGCCTTAGCTCCGAATATACATTTTTCGGGGTTAAGACGGATCCCACATGCCCGGAGGCTATTGAACGTTTCTGCTAAGTCTAGGCTATGTTGGTGCTTTAAAGCACTCTTTATTACAATATCATCCATATAGGCCTCCACATTGCGACCTAGTTGATGACCTAGAGCCTTAGCAACTAATCTTGAAAAAGTAGCCCCGGCGTTTCTTAGGCCGAAGGGCATTCTTACATAGCAGAAGACTCCCGAAGGAGTTACAAAGCTCGTCTTGATTTCATCTTCGCGCTTCAACCATATTTGATGTTAACCAGAATACGCGTCAAGGAAGCTTAGTAACTCCGAACCTGCAGTGGAGTCAACTAGTTGATCAATTCGGGGCATGGGGTAGGGGTCACGTGGGCATGCTTTATTCAGAGATGTGAAATCAATGCACATGCGCCACTTCCCGGAAGACTTCTTCCTGACGAAGACTGGGTTGGCTAACCATTCTGTGTGGGCCACTTCTCTGATAATCCCAGCCTTCAACAATTTTTCAACTTCGTCCTTAGCTAGGGCAGCTCTCTCTACGTACATCTTCCGGAGTCCTTGTCGAACAGGCCGGGCCTTCGGGTTTACAAGTAAACTGTGCTCAATAATATCCCGATCGACTCCGGTGATATCTTCGTCAGACCAAGCGAAGACATCCAAATTTTCTTCCACGACTTTTTCCAAGGAGGTTGCAACTTCAGGAGGTAAATCTTTACCAAATTGAAAAGTGTATTCTTTGCCATCTTTAACAATGATCTTTGTTGCAATCTCTCCTTCAGGACTTGGTCTCGGAAATGACTTCTTCGAAGCTTCGGAGGAGGCTGAAAAAATTTCTTCATTATCTTGGACACTATTTACTTGCCTCGGATCAAGAGGAGGACCGTGACCATATTCTGCCCTCCGAGCCATGGCTTGATCTCCGAAGATTGTTAGGACTCCTGCTTGTGTGGGCATCTTCATGCACAAGTAGTTGTGATGCGCCACAGCTCCGAACTGATTCAACATGCCCCGTCCGAAGATGACATTATAAGCGTACGGGGCATCTACCACATCGAAGATAACTTCTTCAGTTCGGGCTAATAAACCTTCTCCGAAGGTTACTTCCAGGCCTATCTGGCCAAGTGCATCAAGCGGAGGTCCTGCGAAGCCTTGCAGAGGACGAGCCGCTGGGAGGAGATGCTTCCTGGAAATGCATAACTGATCGAAGGCTTGCACAAAAATGATATCTGCCGAACTACCTCCGTCAATTAGCACCCTTCGGACTTCAGTCCCTGCAATATCAGCAGTGATAACCAATGGATCTGCATGCGGGAACTTAATACCAGCTGCATCCTCCGCAGAGAAAGATATTGGAACATGAGACCACTCCGGCATTGCAGCTGCAGATGACGAAGTCCCAATATGAACTACTTCCCGAACGTACTCTCTTCGCTGTCTCTTGGACATGCTTCCGAGGGTACCTCCTCCGGAGATAGGGAGAACTACTCTCTTTCCTCTATCTTGCCCTTCCTCTTGCTTCGGAGGTGGCATAACATTGGCCACCGGAGGGTGCCTTGCAGCATCAAAGTTTTCTATCCGCGCCACAGCCTGGACCGGGTCTGGGCGCGCTGCTGCTGGACTTCGGTCGGTACTACCTCGACCTGAAGTTCTTTCCAAGTATTCTCCCCTTAGGGTAAGGATAGCCTTGCAAGTGTCAGTTGCATGGCTTCGATTCTCTCCATGAATACAGCAAAAAAGGGTCTAGCCCTTGCCAGCCGTTTTTCCTGGCGGCCTCCAGCCGCTAGACTTGTTCCCCGCAGACTGTGGAGCTCTCTGTATAAACTTCTGCGGGGGTGCAATATTCAAGACTTCGGAGTGAGGGTGCTTTTGCCCTCTTCTTCGATCATGTTGCACTTCGAAGACTGGTTCCTGCGGCTGTGCCGAAGTCTTCACCTCTGCTTTAACTTCTTGCAGTACTGTCGAAGTAGCAGCAGTCCTCCGAAGCCAACCCTCTTCTGACCTCGCACACTCCTCGAAGTATGACATCAGCTGTGATACTGTGGTGATGCTCTTCCGATGCAGTTTATCCAGAAGGCCTTGATGACTGACGCCTTCCCAAGCCGCATCAACCACTGAGGATGTGGACAGCGCCCGAATTTGCGACTTCGTATGAGCGAAGCACTTGAAGTACTGCCTCAATGTTTCTCCGGGGAGCTGTTTCACTTGGAAAAGGCTTCCTGTTGACATAGGAGGCACGAAGGTGCCCTGAAAGTTACTTATAAACTTCCTCTTCAATTGTGACCACGAATTGATTGATCCTGGCTTTAAAGACCAGAACCATCTCAACGCCACTCCTTGAAGAGCTAACGGGAAGCACTTCGCCATAGTGTCTCTGACTCCGCCGCTAGCCTCGATCGCTAGGGCATAAGAACGCGCGAACTCTCCGGGATCTTCATCTCCGGCATACTTGCAGAGCTTCGAAGTTTTAAACTTTGGATCAAAGCGAACCTTCTGCAACTCAGGATGCAACGGAGATTCATTGTCGTAGGAGGCATTCTCTGGGGCTTCGGGATAACCAAGATCGTCGTCTTCGGGCACTTCGGGGATAGCTGGGGTGGCTTGAAAGCGAAGCCTGTTCGCAGCCTCTTGTCGCCACCTCGCTACCTCAGCTTGAAGGTTGGCCATTTGAGTGGCCATGTCTCCAAGGCTATCTTCATCTCCTCCGGAAGGACCTTCCGGGTCTTGAGAACTGGTATGATCAGTTCGAATCGGGATGGAGGGTGGCGGAGTGACTCCGGGCGGTCGGAGTATGGAAGGGGTTGGCGGAGAGGTTTCGTATCCTCGAGGGATAGAAGCCCCTTGCGGAGTTTGAGGTGGAGGGATAGTCGAAGACCCTCCGACTTCGACTGTGTCGAAGGGTATCTCTCCGGAGATCCGAGAGGACCTCCGAGTGGGATTGCGAGGTGCGCTCCGCTTAGGAGGCATGATGTAAGAAGTTGGTAGAGAACAAAGTTTTTCGGACTAGGTTCCCCACGGACGGCGCCAACTGTTGGCGTAAAAGATTACGCTAACAGGTTTCTGTAGAAAAGAAACTAACAAACGAAGTGTTTGTGAAGCAAACTGTTCTAAGCCTCCGAAAGGATAATAGCTTAGAATAGTTCGAAAGTGTGTATTGAATCACTTGTATTTGGTCCCTATTACAGGGTGAAATGAGGGGTATTTATAGGCCCAAACATTAAGGAAAAGACCTATTTACCCCTCTATTACAACCGACATTAAGGAAACTATTCGGTTTCCTTAATAGGGCTAAAATGGTAAAAGACTAATCTAATAAGAAAGAAGATAAGTCTTCCATCTTAGCTGGCAGAAAAGACCTTGAAGGGCTTTAGTTCGAAGACATACTTCGAACCAATGCCTGTCTTCGGGCTTCGAACGGGGTTTCGGGTATCTTCGAAGATGATCTTCGGAGAATCTTCGAACTGGTTGACTGCCTTCATGCATCTTCGGCAATAACCCTGAAGATGAGATATTTTCCCCCAACAAAATTTAAACTAAAACAAGACACAAATTTATTGAATTAACAAAAACATTTAAACTTTCGACGGTTTTCAGCAAAAACCGACAAAGCCTCTCAACCCTTCGACTCGTGACACCGCTTCGTGACTCCGAGCGCCAGCAAGCCACTTCCACTCTAGATCCCCTCGAGCCACCTGAATGCTTGTCCTGGCCTCCCTCTCGCAAACCCGGTCGACACGCCGTCTCAGTCAGCCGTCTGTCCAAGTCTTGTGCGGTCTCTTCGTGCACTCTTAAGATCTTCTCCAACTTCGCCCAGCCTCCCTGATCCTCCAGAATCGAGCTCCCCACTTGACCCTTGATCACTCGCCGTCGATAGTCGGTCAGCATCTCCACCCTGCACATCCAAGACAAGCCAAAACAAGAACGCGACGCACTGCCGAAACCCTCAGCATCCAATCCTCCATTTCACATCGAAACCTTGATGCACTCAACCAACCTTAACCACTCAACCGCTCAGACGCTTATCCTTGTCAATCACTCATCATCCAGACCAAAACCACCCTTGGTTTCACACACGTACATCTTTGTTTGTTTGCGATGTAAACTATCTATCCGTCACGTCGTAATCACGGTAAGCCTTGTTGGTTCGCTTGTGAATCGTCCGTTTCATCCACATAACGGATTTCTATCGTTTTATCGGTTTTTATCGGTGATTCGGTCTCTTGGCCAAATTTCCTTTGGTTTCTTGGTGTTTTTTGTAGTGTTTCATCCCTCCCATCTTCTCCAAGGAATCTTGTTACAATTTTCCCATGGCAAGACAGTTGCCGGAGCACATAAATCACTTTCCAAGTGTTGTCGGTCTGACCGGCGAGTATCGCCTGGTCCGACCTGCCTGTGCCGGATCTGTCATTCATTGCCAGCACACGGTGGTCCGACCGATGATGCATTGGTGGTCCGACTGGTGGCTCATAGGCGGTCTGATTGATGACCAACAGTTTACCCCTTGTTGTTTTCTTCGTATAGTGGTGCATTCATCTGCACCTTCATCGGTCTGACCAGCTCTGTTTGGCTGGTCCGACCGACTTCTCTGTTTTCGTCCAATTGGCTTTAATTGGCTGATTAGATTTATTTTCAATATATTATTCATACTTCGGTTAATTGAATTAGTATGATAATTTGATTGTCTGGCGACTCTACCCTCCCTTGTCACTATCAAGGGTCGTCGGAATGTGGCGTCGGCATCGTATTACACTTAGGGATTTATCTCTAAGTATCCACACGTTTTGGAATCGTCGGATCAACGTCAGTGGGTTTGGCGCTTTGATCATTAGGTTTTAGTGTCAACAGCAAGAATAAAACTAATGAATTAGTTACCTATTGTAGCAGTAGTACATGCTGACAAAGTTTTCCATTGTGGAGATACTTTCCCTAGTCGGTGGTGTGTAGATAAACAGATGAACATGGACTGGCGGTACGCCTTAGTCCTAGCTCCATCCAACAGGAAAAAAAGCAAGCAACCAAATAGAATAGCGAAGCAATGCGTGCTCAAGCTAGTGAAAACAACAAGCAGTAGTGCTAGATATAAGAAAAATATGACTTGGCGGCTAGCTCGCACGTAGTAGAGGAATACAGGTGCAAAATGAAGGTTATGCCCAAAGAAATTCAATGAATCGGAAGTTCCGATAGTGAGTATCGGAAGTTCCGATTAATTTCTGGTCTCGATATAGAGAGCAATTGTTTCTTCGGATGTTCCGATATTCTATCAGAAGTTCTGATGAGCCGGAAGTTCCGATTCAAAATCGGGGAGTTTTTGTACTTATCGGAAGTTCCAATATGGTATCGGAAGTTCCGAGGTGGGCAAAAATAGATTGGATCGGTTGCATGTCGTACTGAATTTAGAGACCTGAAAATACCTTGTCGGAAGTTCCGATCCAGGATTAGAAGTTCCGATGTGGGGTATCAGATTAGATCTGTTACGAATATGGATTAGTTGTAACTAATTTGTGGGTTCCAAGATGTGCACGACCCAGGGGGCTTTCAGTCCTATATAAGGAGTGGAGGAGGAGGTCTTGGGACAAGGAATAAGCCTAGATTAGACCTAGCCACCCAAGAGTTCTCTCCTCCCTTTCTTGATCTCATGTACGGTGCTAGCATGCTGTCGTGGGAGGAACTCCATCCTTGTATGTGTGGACTCTGTGGAGACGTTTCTCTATAAGTGAGGCTCGTGGCCGTCACCATGAGGAAGGTGACTTCTTCATTGATTGGATTGGTGAGGAACGGCTGGGACAAAGCGAGGATAGGCTTGGCGCGCTTCATCAACCTCTTCTTCCGCTGCACCTAGCACATCAAGTGCTAGAAGGTACCGATCTATGATCTCACACATGCATGCGCCTAGAGCCATAGGGCGAAAATTTGAATTTGCTGGCTAGTGTAGCTCCCTTATTCCCCAACACAGAAAACCTGGGCTAGCTACACGCACGCCAACCAAGAAAAGGCAAAATAGGTGGACGACTAAGGAATCAAGGCAATCCAGAAAACTCCGATCATAAGAGACAAACAGGCGATGAGAAAATATGTGACCAAATAAAACTCGGCCAGAAAAATAACTCATTGGAGAAACTCTACTGGCGGCGACACACTAGGAAGAAGAAGGAGAAAGAAAACCAAAATAAAGTGACCCAAAGTTTTGAAATGAAAAAGTAATTTTCTTAATGGTTGAGGAAACCCTAGAGGGTTACATACCCTTTTATAGGCAACACTCAAAAAATAAAAGACGGATTTACCCCTAGGGTTTTCTTACACATGCAAGGCCCACGGGGCTAAAAAAGTAAAATCCTATTTCTAGGCAGTTTGTCCTGATGCAAATCTTTGGTAGCATCTACGACTTCTCATCACGACCTTTAGATCTGGATCTAACAATTTTGAGCCGAAACCGACAAAGCCTCTCCAGATCTTGACACGTGTCACCAATCTCATGAACTCGACCATCAGCAAGTCTCTCCCTCTCTCGATCCCTCGAGCAGCCTTGTCACTTGCATTGGCATTCCTTTCGCCTAACTTGGTAAACACGTTGTCTTGATCAACCTTCAGTTCATGTCTTACTTCATCTCTACATGTATGACTGAGATTATCCTCAAGTTCACATGGCTTCCTTGATTGTACGACAACAAGCTCCCTACTTGACCCTGATCACCCATCGTTTATAATCGAGTAGCATCTCAATCCTGCACATTACGAGACAAACAAACATGTCTCTTCCACACACACACCGAACCCTTCGGTGAACTCATCAGTCAAGCACAAATCCAAACACTGAACCCAACAAGCTTGTCAATCACTCATCACTAAAACAAAACCAAGGTACATCTCAACTGGGTTTCTCAATCTCCCTGTTGATAAGTGCACTAACAACTCCCACAAGAATCAATATGAATTTGAGATTCAGCACACAAGTGACAACAAAAAATCAGAAAAGAGCCAAAACATGTCACTTGATGGTAAATTTCTCCAAACTTGTTACTCCCCATTTGGCAGAAGTATGAAATAAATTCTCCTTCTTTGGCAATGCAAGCATTAAGGTCACATACTGATGCAAAAAGGGTGGTGTGAGGAAGGAGTGTAAATGCAAGCCTCTTAGACATGATTAACATCAATTACAGTACAAAGCAAACATTTGCATTGAATATTGTCTTAAAGTACTATATGAAAAGCTCAAGTGAATAGTATCCAATTAAAATCATGAGCAAGCAGTTTTCAGAATTTTGCAAACAAAAGCATCACCACTCAGACTGGCATACTAGGCATGATAAGACATGAAGTGCAAAAGCTAGCAAATATTTACCTAGATAAGCTTATACGAAAACATGGAGCTTCAGCAAACTTGTTATACAATATTTTCAAGCTTTTTGTTTCCTTTTTCTTTTTGATTTAGTGTAAGGTGTTATTTGCTTATCAACCTTATACTAACCGATCAAGCTAAGCCTAGGTCAAGCAAAGACCATCAGAAACTTAAAGCATTGGTCTTAGCATACACTGCATTATCCCAGTTCATACCAAAGTGCTTTGGTAAGCAGTCTAGAACAAAGCAGTGCGACTAAGAAAATCCAATGACTCTTTTCAATTTAAGCACAAAAGGCATGGATATTTCTTTTCAAATTTTTATCACTTGTGAGAGCATAGTTTCCATGTAAAGCATATAGATGTCCAAGTTGCATGTTTACATCCAAGTGAAAAGGGACTAAGCGGTGATCATGTTTTAAATTTTCATAATTAAAAGTCATGCTCATGACAGATATCAGATATATTCAATAGAGAAAAATCAACATGATCAAATACAATAATTCAAAGGCATATATAAGCATGTGCAAGTAAAAGTAGTTAATCATATAACAGAAGCTTGTGAATACAATAACAAACAAATCCCTCTCACAAAATGCCATAAGGATGACAAACATCACGCTCTCCTCTCAAAAATGCAACACGTGAAGCATCAAGAGGCTGGGTAAAAATGTTTGTAAGCTGGTTCTGGGTATCAATGTATCTCAACTCAATATCACCCTTCTCATTGTGGTCTCTCAAAAAGTGATAACTCACATCAATGTGTTTGGTTCTAGAATGTTGAACTGGGTTGCTGGCTAAGCTAATGGCACTAGTGTTATCATAAAGAAGTCGAATACCCTTAAAATCCAACACAAAATCCCGCAAAGTAGAAACCATCCACAAAATCTGAGAACAACATGTAGTAGTAGCTACATATTCAGCCTCAACTATAAACTACGCAACACTAGACTATTTGCGAGAAGACTAACACACAAGAGAAGAACCCAGAAAATTAAAAGTACCACAGGTAATTTTCCTATCAATTCTACAACCAGCAAAATCAGCATCAAAAAATCCTCTAAGACACATCGAAGATGATGCAGAATACCAAATGTCAAATTCAAGAGTTTGTTTGATGGGGGATTGGTCCTGATCTTCCGCTAGGTAATGATAACTTAGATTGGTGGAGAATCTCGACGTTGATGATCCAAGGCTCCGGTCTGGTGGATCAAAACCTTGCAATCGCTACACCACTGTCTCTGTTGGTTATCAACCACGCAGGGCGCGATTGACCTCGCCACGAAGGCTAATTCTTGCAAGTGAACCCAAGAACACAAGCAAGAACAGGAAGAACACAGATAGATTACCAAATCACAGATAAACTATGATGAGGAGAGGTTTCACAAACGCTGATGCAGCAGCCAATCGGTCCGGTGCAGGGGCGGGATCTAAACACACAAGTGTAGATGCAAACAAAGCAAAACCTAACCCTAAAGGCGGCTGGTGTGAGTATATAAGGTGTGGCAGCCTGTAGAAGGCGAACAGACAACCTGTAGAAGGCGTACAGACTCAGACTATGGGCCAACACGGTACAAGGTCCAACTCAGCCCAATTCTGTCACGCAGGACTGTTTCAAACACACAGGACGACTCGAGACTCCAGATGAGGTGAAACTAACGGCAAACGATCCGTCTTCTCCTCAGCTTTCCAAAAAGTCCAAGAACGCACCAATCGGACATCGTATGAGGAAGTTACGCCCATTTTGGTGCATGGTGGTTGATGTAGTCCGAACCAGCGAATTCTTGACTTCAAATCATCCGTGCGACTCCGTCTTCAACTCCAACTCTCCTATTCCATCTCCCATGTTACTAAGCAACAAAATATCACTAGTATTCAGTAGCATCCCATCCAAACAAATATTAACATAGTTGCTAAGGAAAGAATTAACCTCATGGTTCAAGCGATGGGCACGGGCGCGTGTGATTGGTCCCTGTAATTTAATTGTAGGTTGATGGTGCATGTGAGTATCATGTTGGTACAACTGTGTATCATGCTGATGCATGTGAGTATCATGTTGGTACAACTATGTATCATGCTGATGCATGTGTGTATCATGTGAAGTGATGTCCGCATCATCCTCCCCTTCTTGAATTGGAGTCGTCCTCGACTCAAGCTCATCATCATTTCCCAAATAGGGCTTTAAATCTGAAATGTTAAATGTGGGACTAACCCCAAAAGCTGCAGGCAACTCAAGTTTATATGCATTATCATTTATCTTCTCAAGCACACGGAAAGGACCAACAGCACGGGGCATCAATTTAGACTTTCTCAAATCAGGAAAAAACGATCCTTGCGCAAGTGCAACCAAACAAGATCACCCGGTTCAAATGTTATCTCTTTTCTACCCTTACTACCATAAGCACGATATTTCTCATTCATTTTCTGTATGTTTGCTTTAATAGTTTCATGTATCTTAAGTAATAATTCAGCACATGTAGTAGCATCAAAATTCAATTTTTCCGATGGTGGCAATGGTAGCAAATCAATAGGAGCACGCGGATTAAAGCCATAGACCACTTGAAACGGACTTACCTTAGTAGTGGAGTGTACTGACCTATTATATGCAAACTCAATATGAGGTAGACACTCTTCCCAGAGCTTCAAGTTGGTCTTCAAAACAGCCCTCAACATGGTGGACAATGTACGGTTGACGACCTCCGTTTGCCCATTCGTTTGGGGGTGACAAGTAGTAGAAAACAGCAGCTTCGTCCCTAGATTATGCCACAACGTCCTCCAAAAATGACTTAAGAATTTAGCATCACGATCTGAAACGATGGTATTGGGAACTCCATGCAAGCGTACGACCTCTCTGAAAAACAAATCAGCAACATTGGTAGCGTCGTCGCTCTTGTGACAAGATATAAAATGCGCCATTTTAGAGAACCGATCTACCACCACAAAAATACTATCTCTCCCCCCTCCTAGTTCTAGGTAATCCTAACACAAAATCCATAGAAATATCCTCCCAAGGTACACTAGGAACGGGCAGAGGCATATAAAGACCATGTGGGTTTAGACGGGACTTAGCTTTATTGCAAGTAGTGCATCGTGCCACATAGCGCTCAACATCTCGTCGCATCCTAGGCCAATAGAAGTGTGTGGACAACACATCTTCAGTTTTCTTTGATCCAAAATGACCCATCAAACCACCACCATGTGCTTCCTGCAATAACAACAAGCGAAGAGAGCTAGCCGACACACATAACTTGTTAGCACGAAAAAGATATCCATTATTCAGCACATATTTGTTCCAAGCACGGTCGTTTGTACAATTTGCAAAAGCATCCTTGAAGTCCAAATCAGTAGCATACATGTCCTTCAATGTTTCTAAACCAAAGATCTTATAATCAAATTGAGAAAGCAATGTATAACGTCTAGATAAAGCATCGGCAATCACATTATCTTTCCCTTTCTTATGCTTAATGATATATTGAAAAGTCTCAATAAATTCTACCCATTTAGCATGTTGTTTATTCAGATTTGCTTGACTACGTATAGGCTTCAATGCTTCATGATCCGAATGAATAATAAACTCCTTAGGCAAAAGGTAATGTTGCCAAGTTTCAAGCACACACACTAAGGCATATAATTCCTTATCATAGGTAGAATAATTCAACTGTGGGCCATGTAATTTCTCACTAAAATAGGCCACGGGTTTACCTCCTTGTAGGAGCACACCTCCTATTCCAAAACCACTAGCATCACATTCTAACTCAAAAGGCTTATTGAAGTCGGGTAGCTGAAGTAGAGGTGCATGTGTAAGGCGATCCTTGAGTGTGGCAAAAGCTTGTTCTTGTGCTAGTTCCCAAGTTAAAGTAACTCCCTTCTTGGTCAACTCATGCAAAGGACCGGCTATGGTGCTGAAATCTTTCACAAAACGCCGGTAGAAACCTGCAAGACCAAGAAAACTACGTACTACAAGGTTAGTTTTAGTTGCAAGCATGACACGTGCTTTCAGATTAACAACTTGTGATGAAGAAGGAGAAGCAACTTTATCTTTTTGTTGCCTCGAAAGTGTTTTAGCTACTTGCTGATTTTCAGAAGGTTGTTTGCTCTTTTATGCATCCTTAGCATGTTTTTCTTGTTCAAATTTCTCAATTTCAGCAGGAGTCATAGGAAGCAATGTAACATTCTTTCCTTTATACATAAATGTGTACTTATTGCTCCTACCATGGCGTGTAGCATCAGTATCATACTGCCAAGGTCTACCAAGTAATAGAGAACATGTTTGCATTAGTACTACATCAAAATCAGCAACTCCGAAGTATGTACCAATAGAAAATTAGATGTGAGCAGTTTGTGTTACCTTGACCTTACCGCTATTGTTGAACCATTGCACATGGTAAGGGTGTGGATGAGCACGTGTGGGAAGTTGAAGCTTCGTTACCATGTCGTGGCTGACCAAATTGTTGCAACTACCGCTGTCGATAATGACACGTACACGGCGGTCATTGATGACGAAAAAGGTCTGAAACAGATTGTTCCGTTGTGCCTGGTCGTCCTGGTCCATGTGAGTGCTCAAAACACGTTGTACAATAAGTTCTTGGGTACCGTTGTTATCTGCCATGTTAGTGAAAATACAAACAACAAAGAATAATCCTTATGAAAAGCAACTAGGTGGGGTGGTGGGTGTGTGGTGGAAGCAATCCGTCAAGCGCCTTACCCAAGCTTGCAAGTGTTCTTACCACACCGCAGTGAGGTCACCGGCCTACAGGTGATGAACCAAGTGGAGGGTGGTGTGCAATTGCAAGAAATGATCCTGTCCTGACGAAGAGAAAGGTGTAGCTTGGAAGGCAAAGTGAGTAGCAAGGAATAGCGATAGTAATAACAGTTAAACCAAGTTCAATAAGTATTCTCTAGTACTCGTCAAAGTTGCTGGCCTTAGTGCACCCAAGGTGAAAATTCAAATAGTAGAGGGAAAACTATGTGCCCAAAACTCAAGTGGAGGCAAAAATAGGCCAAATTCAGCTCTCTGCAGATCGGACAAGGGATCGGACAAGGGTATGTGCCAATTTTTTTTCTGCCGCTGATCGGACAAGAGATCGGACAAGGGATTGGACAAGAGATCGGACAAGCAGAAACTGCCACTGCCTGCCGCTGATCGGACAAGGGATCGGACAAGAGATGCAACCACAAAAATTGGCACCTGCAACTGAGATGGGATGTGGTTCACAGAAATTCAACAAGTTCGCTGAACGGCGAGCAAAAACTTTGACCAATTTTTTTCTTTATCTTCCTGATTTTTTTTGGTTATTCTGGTGAGGGCTAACAGGGGAACCATGTTAGGGTACCCCCCAAATTGGGTCAGGAAGACGCTCAAAAAATTTCAGATTTTTCTGCCAAACGAGCGAAAAGTTATGCCAGTTTTACCGAAGGGGGTCACAAAGACTCGATGTGGAAAACGAATAGGGTTGTGGGGGGGTTTCGGGTGGGGAATTTTTTGAGACACAAGACCAACTACTACTCAAACGACACAGAGGGATTACTAAACCAGCAAAAAGACTCGACCAAGAACATAAACTCAACAAAGTTAAAAACTGAAATTAAAATTGCAAGGCACAAAGGGGTTCTCGGTGGGGATTTTTTTTGGTGCGGGTTTTCTGGACTCTAGGTAAAAATAAAAGCAGATCGAGATTACCTAACGGGAAATCTGTGCTCTGATACCAACTGATGGGGGATTGGTCCCGATCTTCCGCTAGGTAAGGATAACTTGGATTGGTGGAGAATCTCGACGTTGACGATCAAAGGCTCCGGTCCGGCGGATCAAAACCTTGCAATCGCAACACCACTGTCTCCGTTGGTTATCAACCACGCAGGGCACGATTGACCTCGCCACGAAGGCTAATTACTGCAAGCAAACCCAAGAACACAAGCAAGAACAGGAAGAACACAGATAGATTACCAAATCACAGATAAACTATGATGAGGAGAGGTTTCACAAACGCCGATGCAGCAGCCAATCGGTCCGGTGCAGGGGTGGGATCTAAACACACAAGTGTAGATGCAAACAAAGCAAAACCTAATCCTAAAGGCGGCTGGCATGAGTATATAAGGCGTGGCAGCCTGTAGAAGGCGAACAGACAACCTGTAGAAGGCGTACAGACTCAGACTATGGGCCAACACGGTACAAGGTCCAACTCGGCCCAATTCTGTCATGCAGGACTGTTTCAAACACACAGGACGACTCGAGACTCCAGATGAGGTGAAACCAACGGCAAACGATCCGTCTTCTCCTCATCTTTCCAAAAAGTCCAAGAACGCTCCAATCAGACTTCGTATGAGGAAGTTACGCCCCTTTTGGTGCATGGTGGTTGATGTAGTCCGAACCAGCGAATTCTTGACTTCAAATCATCCGTGCGACTCCGTCTTCAACTCCAACTCTCCTATTCCATCTCCCATGTTCCTAAGCAACAAAATATCACTAGTATTCAGTAGCATCCTATCCAAACAAATATTAACATATTTGCTAAGGAAAGAATTAACCTCATGGTTCAAGCGACGGGCACGGGCGCGTGTGATTGGTCCCTGTAATTTAATTGTAGGTTGATGGTGCATGTGAGTATCATGTTGGTACAACTGTGTATCATGCTGATGCATGTGAGTATCATGTTGGTACAACTGTGTATCATGCTGATGCATGTGTGTATCATGTGAAGTGATGTCCTCATCATTGTTTGAGATACCTTAGTATGCGCTTCATAGCTTGACGATGGGAAGATCTCAGGGATTCTCGAAAATGAGAAAATAGACATACTGCGAAGTGTATGTCTGGTCTCGTGGCCGTCAAGTAGAGGAGGGAGCCGATCATGCTCTAGAACTCCTTCTGATCCACTTCTTCACCATCTTCATCTAGGTCAAATGTCACTAAAGTATCCATAGGAGTGGCTAGTGTCTTCACATTGCTCATGTCAAAGTCGTTCAGCAGGTCTTTGGTGTACTTCATTTGATGCACGAAAGTAACTTGGTTTCTCAACTTCCTAACAGACTTCAATCATCTTTTAACATGTTTTGATGACTTGGCATTATCCTTAGCATTGTTCACCTTGACTATCACAACTTGATTGTCACAGTTCATAAGGATAGCCGACATTGGTTTTTCAACCACGAGCAAGTCCATCAATAGTTCACGCAGCCACTCTACCTCTGCAGTTGCTATATCTAAAGTAGTAAGTTCTGCTTCCATGGTTGACCAAGTCAAAATGGTCTGTTTGCAAGACCTCCATGATATTATACCACCTCCAAGGGTAAATACATACCTAGTCATGGGGTAAAGTTCATCAGCATCAGATATCTAGTTTGAGTCACTATATCCCTCAAGCACAACGTGGTGCCTAAAATAGTGAATCTCATAACTCATAGTACATACCAGATAGCGCATAACCCTTTCAAGTGTATGCCAGTGATCACAACATGGGTTGGACATGAACTAGCTCAATTTTCTCATAGCAAATGATATGTTGGGTCACGTTGTGCTATCTAGGTACATGAGTGAACCGATTATCTAAGAATATCTCAGTTGATCTTTAGCAATTTTCTTGTTCTTTCGAAGTGTCACATTGAGATCATAAGGTGTTGGAGAAGGCTTGTTGTATTTATAGCCGAAACGGCTCGAGAACTTCTTAACATAATTGTTAGACCGAAAAGGGCGACCAGAGGGGGTGAATGGGAGCTTTTAAAATTTCAGGCTAAAAATAGCCTTTTGTTTTCAAAACAGTCTCCTACGGAACAGGTTTCGAACACACCCTTCGGAGGTCTGTTTTGGAGGTATTCTACAACTCCAAAACTAGGCTTCGCGAAGAGAAAAAGTTTCGAAGTCAAGAAGACTTCGCTCACACCCTCAAACCCAAAACACAACTCTGCTAGGAAATTGCAGGCTTTGCTCACTAGGTGCCTTGAAGCAAGCTTCACACTACGCACTTCGCAGAAGTAGGTTTCCCTCTATGGACTTCGAACAGATACTTAGCACTAGAAACTGGTACTAGGCTTCGTGTTTCGAAGGCTTAAACACAAACAGAACCGATTTTGCTGAGGGAAGAAAATAGGCTTCGAGAACACACTACTCAGTGCTTTGCTAGTAACAAAGAGGGGTCGCCTCAGATTACACAGAGCGAACTCACACTGAATAGCACACACTTCGTACCAACAAAACACTCACACACTTCTCTAGAAAAGAAACGGAGCAAAAACTATGGCTTGTACAGAATGAAGTGGAGCACAGAGAAATCAACACATGCACTGCAAAACTGGAATACAAGTTCAAGCAGAAAATGAAGAACGGAATAAAAATTTCATTGCATGAACAGGTAACACAAAAAGACTCACATGACTGAGTACATGGAAATTGCGGCTAGTTCTGGAGTTCTAGAAATAGTCGCCTAAAGTGTTGCCTAGACCTATTCTGATGAGGACATCGCTGCCATTGATACAACCACAACAACAGCCCCTTCACCGCCTACACCTAAGCAAGGACCAATGACACGCGCCCGTGCACGTGAACTTAATTATATGGTGAACTCGTTCCTAGCTGTTCAAGTTAATTATTTTTCCAATAGGGTACTATTAAAGCCTTGTGATGACTTTATTATCCTTAAGTGCTTAGGAATTGAACCAGCTAGGAGTGGAGAAGGCAACAATGCAATAAATATTCGTACTTCCAAAGGGACTCTTGTAACTACATAAATCCAAGATTAAATGGAGCATATCTTTCAACTCCCAAGGTTGTTTAAAGCAAATAAGTACTTGTTGGAAAGGTCTCTTCGTCTACTTTCCAACGGATCAAGAATCAATGGCAGAGGACAGACGAAACATCTAGAAACTACCGAAGAACACTCGTGACTCCATCCTGAGTTTCTAGTTTTCCTTTTAAGCAAGTAGTAGCCACAAAAAGAACTCGGGTTTTGTTTGATGTAAGTTAGCTGCAACTACTTCCTTGTAAACGCGTGTGTCGGCTAGACCGCCCGATTACTTGAATCAAAACTCCAACTTCTATCATATCCGTGAGTGTTTGCTTGTTATCTTGTTCTTGCTTGTTCTTCGATTGCTTGTAGGTTCAAGGCTGATCTTGGTACGACAAGAGCAGCAACAACCAGAGTCGGTGTAACTATCGCTAAGACGCAGCATCCTTGTGGTTGTTGTAGTCGGGTAGCACAACGTCGATCTCCACCCACAAATCGTAGTTATCAGGAGATGGTGTACCTGTCGCTCAAGGCGCCACACCATCTTGGTTGTGGTAGTCGGGCAGCCAACGTCGACCTCCAACAAATTCACCACATCCTCCATCTCTCATCGAAAGATCGGGCTCCCCGTACCCATCGGGTCCATTATATTCAGCCTTCACTATTTATAGGCACTATTCAGCCCTGTGAATAGACTACTCTACCCCTAGGGTTTACACTATTTTTGTCTTAGCAAGACAGGGGGTACAGATGATAGTCTACTTTTCTAGAGGCTTCTTTTGTCAGCTTCACAGAGGAGACAACATCAGCTTTTGTAGAGCTAACACTATCAACCTTTGATGATTTGGAGTCTTCTGAAGCCCCCTTCGCACGCGAGGTGTGCAGTAGCTTTGGTGACACACTTGAACTCATAGGCCTTCGCTTCACCAAGGTCAGCCTTCAATATAGTGATGGTTTTGAGCCGAAGCCGTCAAATCTCTTGAGCCTTCGCACCATCACCTCCAGAGTGGACCACCATGGCTTCGCAGCTACTCCAAGCTCGAACTCCATCAGTCCGTGTATCTAAGTCCCTCCGTCCAAGGCCTCCCCACGAAGCATATCCATAAGCACCCCTTCGCAGTGTCTCGGCTCTAAGCACACTCTACGAAGACCCTTGTCCGGACCATACCTTTGATGCACTTTGTCTTCCGAGACCTTCGTCAGGTGTCCCTTTGAGTGCCTCCATCCAGAGCACACTTCAAACGTCTTGCCTCAATGTTGAGGACTTCGTCCACCATACTCCGAAGTTACTCCTTTCGGAGCATCATTCGAAGTGCCTTGCCTCCGAGGACTTCGCCTCGGGGTACCTTCAGTCGGAGCCACCCTTTGCATTTTCTACCTTTGCCTGGCGCACTTTGACCCGAGGACGGACCTCGACCCCACGCAGCCTTCGTGACAGAGCTCCCCACTCACCTTGCATCAAGCCTCCCGCTTGACCCAGGTTCACTCGCTGCGAACCATCTGTCGCCTCCGAAATCACCTACACACCACCGACAAATAGACAAGTGTTTCCAGTACCCTGGAGACCTCTGCGGTAAATAACCTTCGGTACACACTCCGGTGTACCGCCTAAAGTACCGAGCCCTTCGGTACCACCAAGTCATTGTACTCTGTCAGAACCCTCCGACAGACATACTCCACTGGACAGCTGCAGCCAGCTACATCCGCACCCTTAGGAAAACACCTCCAAACCCCTTTGGAGGGACCCCTTCGCCTAGAAGGCAACTTGTCAATCACTCATCACAGACTTGAAACTAAGGTACATTTCAACTTGGTTTCTCAATCTCCCCCTATATGAGTGCATTGACAACCAAATTCAAGTTCAAGTGAATTTGAAGATTTTTAGCACACAAGTGACCATAAAAACTTAGAAAAGAGCCAAAAACTTTTCTTCCTTTTTGGTAGTAAAAATTTTCTCTCCCCATTTGAGCTTCACCACTTGACTTCCCCCTTAGGTAGGCAAACAAGGTATTTTTCTCCCTCTTTGGCAATGCAAGAAACAAGGAGCATAAAATGCAAGGCTTCAAGATGATGAAAAAGTATGACAACATCCAATGCAAAAATATGCCAAAGCAGATTATCAGGCTCAAATGCTCAGCTCTAGTGAATATATTCCATATTCAATGTTTGAGGCATGGATTTTTCAATTTATGAAAAGAAAAATCATCACCACTTAGACTAGTCATCTAGACAAGTGAAAGAAGTAACTACAAACGCTAAACAATTTCTACCCAGAAAGCACGTCCAATATACATGGTGCATTTTGCAAACTTGATTAGCAAGTGATTTAGACTTTGCAATTCTTTTGATAATGCCAAATGTTATCTGCTCATCCACCTTATGCTTTCCAACCCTGCCAAGCCTAGGTCAAGAAAGACCATTAGAAGCTTAAGGTAGTGATTTTGGCAGACACTAAGTTATCCTAATTCATACCAAAGTGCAATGGTAAGCAGTCTAGAATAAAGAAGTGCGACAAGCAAACCCACCTGGATCTTTTCATTTTTGGCACATAAAACATGGATATTTGATTTTTGTCGTATAACATTTGTTGTATGATTCCATGAGTAGCAATATTATTCTCAAGTTTCAATTTTGCATCCATAGTAAAGGATTCTGTTTACTAGGCAGATAAAGGATAGCTAAAGCGATTCTGTGCTACACATGCTAAACACAAGACTAAGCAGTGATCAAGCTTTGAATTTGGTAAATTAAAATTATGCTCATTTTGAAGTTAGATATATTAAACAGAGCTGAGACATCATGATAATGACAATCATGCGAAGGCATATAAAAGCAACAAAATGCTTCAACAAATCATCATAAGGAACTCAATGCAACACACATAAAACATGCTCCCCCTCACAAAATGCCGTAAGGATGACAAATACCCAGTTACCCACGCAAATAAGAAAATCGGGATACATCAAGTGGTTTGGTAAAAATGTCGGCAAGCTGATTTTGGGTATCAACATATTGTAGCTCAATATCACCCTTCTCATTGTGATCTCTTAGAAAATGATATCTCACATCAATGTGTTTGGTTCTAGAATGTTGAACCGGGTTGTTTGCAATGCAAATAGCACTAGTGTTGTCACAAAACAGTGGAACACCCTTATAATCTAACCCAAATTCCCACAGAGTGGAAACCATCCATAAGATCTATGAGCAACAGCTAGCTACAGTAACATATTCAGCCTCAGCCGTAGATTGCGCAACACTAGACTGTTTAAGGGAAGACCAGCAAACAAGAGAAGTACCCAAAAAATGAAAAGTACCAGAGGTACTCTTCCTATCAATTCTACAACCAGCAAAATCCGCATCGGAATAACCACGAAGACACAAAGAGGAAGATGCAGAATACCGAATGCGAAACTCGAGGGTATGTTTGAGATACCTGAGAATTTGCTTTACTGCTTGGCGATGCGAAGCACGTGGTGGAGCTTGAAAACGAGTGCACAGACACACTGCGTAGTGTATGTCTAGCCTCATAGCAGTCAAGTAGAGGAGGGAGCCGATCATGCTTCCGAACTACTTCTGATCTACGTCTTCTCCATCCTCGTCAGGATCCAATGCTACAGATGTAGCCATTGGAGTGACGAGTGGCTTCACATCAGCCATGTCGAACTTCTTGAGTAGGTCCTTGGTGTACTTCATCTGGTGGATGAAGGTACCTTGTTTGCTTTGCTTGATTTACAAACCAAGGAAAAATGTGAGTTCACCCATCATGGACATTTCGAACTCCCTGCTCATGGCATCTGCAAACTCAGCAACCAAAGCATGACAAGAGCCACCAAAGATGATATCATCAACATAAATCTAAACTAGAAGGAAATCTTTGCCATGCTTGAGAGTGAGTAGGGTTTTATCAACAGATCCCATCAAATACTCGCGCTCAAGCAGAAAAGACTTAAGTCTATCATACCAAGCCCGAGGGGCCTGCTTGAGTCCATAAAGAGCCTTATGAAGTTTAAGGACTTTATGTGGGTATTTGGGGTTCTCAAAACCAGGGGGTTATTTTACATAACATCTTCGCCTATGAAGCCATTAAGAAACACACTTTTAACATCCATTTGATAAAGTTTGAACCTCGCGATGTCGCAAATGCAAGTAAAATCCTAATGGCCTCAAGACGAGCAACAGGTGAAAAAGTTTCAGTAAAATCAATCCCTTTTAACTGAGAATAACCCTAAGCCACAAGTCTAGCTTTTTTCTAACTACAGTCCCATCCTCCCCTTGTTTTTTTTTGAAAATACATTTAGTTCCAATAAAATGAACATTAGGTGGAGGATCTACAAGAGTCTAGACTTGGTTTCTCTCAAAATTTTTAAGTTCTTCATGCATGGCATTGATCCAATTAGAATCAGATAACACATGACTCAAATCTAAGGGCTCAAAAGAGGAAACAAAAGCAGAATCAATGAAATGAGCATGAGAACATGTTACCCTTTGATCAAGCTCACCAATAATCTGCTCGGGAGGGTGCATCCTTTCAATGTGATGAGGAGCTTCACGGAGGAATGCAGTCTCCCCCTCAACTTGTGCCAGTGAATGGTCGAAGATGACCGATGTTGAGGTTGTATCTTCAGGGCCTCTTGCCGAAGTGATCGAAGCGTGGTCGGCTTCGGGGGTCGATATCGAGGGTAGTAGAGGTTTGTCCTCGAAATCTTTGGGATCTTCATCTTCGAAGATGGTCTGCTCCATATCGTGTTCATTGGCCTATTCAAAAGAAGGGCTAACACAGGGGGTTGATTCATCAAACGTCACATCACATGACTCAATGACAGTGTTAGTTTCCAAATTAAAAAAACGATAAGAATGACCGTGAGTAGTGTATCCCAAAAAGATCCCGTCAGAAGAGCACGACTTAAATTTTGTCCAAATTTCCACGTTTTAGGATAAAGCATCTACCACCAAATACTCAAAGATGAGTAACTTTGGGTTGTCTCCCAAAACGCAGCTCATAAGACAACAAATTTAAATTGAGCGCAAGAAAATTCAGTTTGAGATGTAGCAAGTAGTGTTCATGGCCTCAACCCAGAATTTTCTAGGAGTCCTGTGCTCATCGAGTATTGTCGTAGCCATCTGTAACAGCCCAGAATTAAAAATAAAATAAAAATGAGGAAAATAAATTTTCTGGAATAAAATGATTTATTTAATTAAAGAAAACGCTAAAAGAACCCAAATAAAGCAAAACATGGAGAAATAATTCAAATCTGAAGTTGAAAATTTTATGATGGAATCCAGAAGCCAAGAAATATTTTTGAGAATTTTTACAAAATTTTAGCAACAGTGCTTCAAGTCTTAATCAAATAATTAATTTTCTGGAATTATTTTAATCAGAAAAAAAATTTTAATCTTATTGGGCCGAAACCCTGAATTCCCCTCTAAGAGCCATTTCGGCCCAGCCTAGTGCAGCCCCACTCACTGGCGGGTGGGACCTGCCTGTCGGCGCCGTCCCCCCCTCTCTCCTCTCCCGCGCACTCGGTCGGCCCCACCTGGCAGCCATCCGACGCCCCCTCCCTCTCGCTGCCATACCAGGCCCGCTTGTCATCCTCTCTCCCCTTCGCGCGCGCCCGCTGAAAGGTGGGACCCACCTGTCGGATTCGTCCCCTCCGATGGAATCACCCACCCATTTCCTCGCCGGAACCCTAGCTTTCAAAATCCGCCGTCGCCAGCCCCCATTCCTTAAATGGATCGCTCGACCCTGCTTACCATAACCTGGGGCCTCTTTCCCCTCTATTTGCCGACGAAATCGGGTCCGGATCGCCGGGTTTCATCTTCATGGAAAGTTCGCCAGAGCCTTTTTGGAACCCCCTCGGGTTTCCTTCAGTTGGCCTACCATATTTGCCTCCGGTGACCCCTATAAAAACAACGGCACGCACTGCAATCCTCCCACACCGAAACCTCTCGAGCCCTTCCCCTCCTTAGCCGTCGCCTTCATTTTTCTAGTTTCTCCCCTGCTTCGGCTCCGGCAAGCATTCTCCATCGACTCGGGACATCGCCGCCCTCGCCGTCGACACCGCCGGGATCTTCATCACGCGCCCTACCTCGGCATCGAAGCCGCTAGGCCAGACGACCGCCGGAACACCTTCGCCACTGCCAACCCGAGGATATCGCTGCCCTCTCCTCGTCACCGACCACTGCCACTACCCCATCGTCGACGTCGCTGGTATGCCAGGATCCCCCTTGTGCCGCTCTTTCCATTTCTGGCCTTAGACATGCCATAGGGCCTCGCCTTCGCTGGGGATCCGCTGCCGTTGCGTCGCCGGAGCCGGAGAAGAAGGGGTAATCAACTTCTTCTGCTCGTGCCGTGCCAGACGGCGTCTGGACCATTTGATCTTGAACGGAGGGCACAGATTAAATCCCCACCAGATTTAATCTGAGCCCTCGATCCTAATCAAACCGGTACGGGCTCATCTGAGCCATCGGTTTCAATTTAAAGTCTCCACGTCGCGCCCGCCCGTTGGATCCGAATCCAACGGTCCTGATTGGCCTGGTCCACGCGCGCAGTCAACGGTTCACGGTGAACCCAGTTCACCGTGGACCAGGCATTGTTTTCCCATTTAAAATAAATTCCAGAAAATCAGTTTAAACTTCAAAAATTCATAACTTGCTCAAATTAACTCCAAATTTCACCATTTTAATTCTGGAAAATTTGTCTTCTTATTCTCTACACTTTCATGCAATAAAAACAATATGTTTATTTGGCACATAATAATCATATAAAAAAATAAAGACAAGTCCCCTTTAGGATTAAAATCATATTTCATTTAAATAATCCAGAAAAACAAAGACAAGGGCGGGTTGTGTGACCTCTCGCAGTTAGTTTACTGTTATGTGAATGTTGTGTTATTCATGGCATGTAAGGACTATTGAGCGAGGTGGGGCTGACTGTACCCCTCGAGGTAGAAGATGATGAAAGATGATGCATGACTCATGTTTACTTTTCTGCAATAAATAACTTGATTACATTAATTGCTTTACAAATTATGCTTTTCCGCAAAAGTAAGCCACTACCTTCCTTGTCATTATCTTGCATTATAATTGCATTCGGTGGCTTGCTGAGTACGATTGTACTCACCCCCGTTGACTTACACCACCAGAGGCCGTCTACTACGAGGAGGGCGAAGGTTTGGAGTAGCGACCCAGTCAAGGCACAAAACTAGAAGAAGACGTTCATCTAGAGGATTGATTTTATTAGTTTCTCTTCATTTAACTCTTTTGTATTAATATGGTCTACGAACCATGATTGATTGACGTATTGTACGCAGTCGTGTGATGAACGTCTTGTATTTATTGATTTTCTATGGAATTTCAATAAATTCCCGGTTTTATTAAATCGGGGCGTGACAAGATGGTATCAGAGCCGACTTGACTGTAGGAAGCCAAATAGACCTGACCCTAGGACTTATATTAATCATATTTTGATACAAAACTACTTACCCTCTCATCTTCTGGAGTTTTGACAAAAATTTTCTCTCTCTTTTGTAGATGTCGGTCCACACCATGAGTGGAACTCTCCGCGATGAGGCTGGATTCGTCCGCGAGCTTCGCAGGCTCGTCGACTTCCTCGGGTTCATCCATGAGCCCGCATTCCACAGGATCTTTCCCGATGCGAACGAGAGCTACTGCGAGGTCACGGTCATCATCCGCCCCTCCCCCACGCAGCCTCCCTTCTACACCCATGGAGTCAGAGGACCTTCCTTTGTGGTGGCTAGCCAGCGTGCCGCTCTTCAGGCCCTCGCTGAGCTCAGATTGGTGTACGACCGCCAGCTCCACGACACCGTCTACCGCTTCATGCCTATGCGCACTCCAGGGAGTCACCGCAGCTTGTACGTCAGCTCCCTCACTCAGAACAACTCCGCCATTTCCCTCATGATGAGACTCTTGGAGGCTATGGACAATCTTCACAAGGAGGCCGTCCTCGACGCATATAGCCAGCACGAAAAATTTATGATGGAATCCATAAGCCAAGAAATATTTTTGAGAATTTTTACAAAATTTTAGCAACAGTGCTTCAAGTCTTAATCAAATAATTAATTTTCTGGAATTATTTTAATCAGAAAACAATTTTTAATCTTATTGGGCCGAAACCCTGAATTCCGCTCCAAGAGCCATTTCGACCCAGCCCAGTGCAGCCCCACTCACTGGCGGGTGGGACCCGCCTGTCGGCGCCATCCCCCCTCTCTCCTCTCCCGCGCACTCGGCCGGCCCCACCTAGCAGCCATCCGACGCCCCCTCCCTCTCGCTGCCATACCAGGCCCGCTTGTCAACCTCTCTCCCCTTCGCGCGCGCCTGCTGACAGGTGGGACCCACCTGTCGGATTCGTCCCCTCCGATGGAATCACCCACCCATTTCCTCGGCGGAACCCTAGCTTTCAAAATCCGCCGTCGCTAGCCCCCATTCCTTAAATGTATCGCTCGACCCTGCTTACCATAACCTGGGGCCTCTTTCCCCTCTATTTGCCGATGAAATCGGGTCCGGATCGCCGGGTTTCATCTTCATGGAAAGTTCGCCGGAGACTTTTTGGAACCCCCTCGGGTTTCCTTCGGTTGGCCTACCATATTTGCCTCCGGTGACCCCTATAAAAACAACGGCGCGCACCGCAATCCTCCCACACCGAAACCTCTCGAGCCCTTCCCCTCCTTAGCCGTCGCCTTCGTTTTTCCAGTTTCTCCCCTGCTTCGGCTCCAGCAAGCATTCTCCGTCGACTCGGGACATCGCCACCCTCGCCGTCGACACCGCCGGGATCTCCATCACGCGCCCTACCTCGGCATCGCCGCTGCTAGGCCAGACGACCGCCGGAACACCTTCGCCACTGCCAACCCGAGGATATCGCCGCCCTCTCCTTGTCGCCGACCACCGCCACTACCCCATCGTCGACGTCACTGGTATGTCGGGATCCCCCTTGTGCCCCTCTTTCCATTTTTGGCCTTAGACACGCCATAGGGCCTCGCCCTCGCCGGGGATCCACCGCCGTTGCGTCGCCGGAGCCGGAGAAGAAGGGGTAATCAACCCCTTCTGCTCATGCCGTGCCGGACGGCGTCTGGACCGTTCGATCTTGAACGGAGGGCGCAGATTAAATCCCCACCATATTTAATATGAGCCCTCGATCCTAATCGAACCGGTACGGGCTCATTTGAGCCGTCGGTTTCAATTTAAAGTCTCCGCGTCGCGCCCGCCCGTTGGATCTGGATCCAACGGTCCTGATCGTCCTGGTCCACGCACGCAGTCAACGGTTCACGGTGAACCCAGTTCACCGTGGACCAGAGACCGTTTTCCCATTTAAAATAAATTCCAGAAAATCAGTTTAAACTTCAAAAATTCATAACTTGCTCAAATTAACTCCAAATTTCACCATTTTAATTCTGGAAAATTTGTCTTCTTATTCACTAACTTTCATGCAATAAAAACAATATGTTTATTTGGCACATAATAATCTTATAAAAAAATAAAGACAAGTCCCCTTTAGGATTAAAATCATATTTCATTTAAATAATCCAGAAAAACCCTTAAAAATATATATATTAATTTCAGGGGACATAATGACTACATTACACTATTTATAAGCCAATAAAAATATAATGATTCATTTTGCCCATGTCATTTTATTAAATAATATTTCCAAGGCCCTTTAAGATAAATGATTAACTCATATAATAAAAATGCAATACTTTACAAAAATATCATGAAAACTTATATAATAAATTCAGAAGGCCTAACAACTTAAGTTCACTATTTTTACTACAATAAAAATAATAAGGGTATTTTATACCTTTTTACTTCATCTCTAAAAAGGGAAAATAAAACCCACTTAGGAAAAATAATTATAAAATTCCGAAACCTCTTTAAAGCTTAATCTTAAATATTTAAGTAATAAATTCATAGAACTTAAAACCCTAACTCCTTTATTTTAATCCAACAAAAACATGTATGCTTGTATTGTTGACTTTGGATTGTTTATTGAATGTCGTGTTTATTTTCCGTATCGAGAAGACTACTACGTCGTCGACGATCCGAAGTCTTACCCCGAGGTTTCACCTTCACCATTTCTGGAGCAAGGCAAGTCACAGAACCCTCTTGTGGAAACAGTTGATCATCATTTAGCCCAGTTTTTCATAATTACCGCTATAACTCATAGGAATTAAATATTGCATTAGTCTTATATTAAGCCCTACACTATATTTATTAGATCCCCGACCTTGTGTGCAAACCCAAGCCATGCTTATTGAGCCTGAACTCCTTGTCACTCTACAATAATATATTAGTTACTTTCCAAAGTACCGACACAACTGCTATAGGGTAAAAGAGCGAGTCATAGATAGATGGATTCTACTATATGTATGTACCCCGTTATTGTCGTCTCTGGACTCTGTTGGAGTTGGCTAAGTTATAAGTATGGTGGGTTCCGGGTGCAAGCTCGGGCATTGGTTGGTCGCACCCGGGGCACTATAAGGACCGGTCTGCGCGATCCGTCGCAAAGCACTTCCGTACTAACCACAAGTCTAGTGGGTAAGTCCTAACTAGAGGTATGGATCGTACCAACTTGGAGCACCATAGTGGAGGGGTACAAGGGGCTAGCTTGCGGGCGACTTGTACTGACGTGGCTCAAGGGGGGGATAAGGCATGGCCCGAAGTGACTGGGAAACCTTACGAAACCTATAAGAGGGTGTTATCGAATTGGTGCGTTCCATGCTGAAGGTTTTGGCACGAGCTTCTCGTGACAGGAGTCATTTAACACACTGCGGTCTGCGGGAAATGAGTGCCTTGTGGGTACAGTAGTACACCTCTTATCAGAGTTACAAATCTTTTCGAAAAGCCGAGCCCACGGTCAAGGGCGGGTTGTGTGACCTCTCGCAGTTAGTTTACTATTTTGTGAATGTTGTGTTATTCATGGCATGTAAGGACTGTTGAGCGAGGTGGGGCTGACTGTACCCCTCGAGGCAGAAGATGATGAAAGATGATGCATGACTCATGTTTACTTTTCTGCAATAAATAACTTGATTACATTAATTGCTTTACAAATTATGCTTTTCCGCAAAAGTAAGCCACTACCTTCCTTGTCATTATCTTGCATTATAATTGCATTCGGTGGCTTGCTGAGTATGATTGTACTCACCCCCGTTGACTTACACCACCAGAGGCCGTCTACTACGAGGAGGGCGAAGGTCTGGAGTAGAGATCCAGTCAAGGCACGAAACTGGAAGAAGACGTTCATCTAGAGGATTGATTTTATTAGTTTCTCTTCATTTAACTCTTTTGTATTAATATGGTCTACGAACCATGATTGATTGACGTATTGTATGCATTCGTGTGATGAACGTCTTGTATTTATTGATTTTCTATGGAATTTCAATAAATTTCCGATTTTATTAAATCGGGGGTTGACACCATCTCAACCAAAGTACGATTCTTTCTCTCAACAACACCGTTTTTTTGAGGAACCCACGGAGCAGAGAATTGATGTTCTATGACATGCTCCATGCAAAAGTCAACAAAGAGACTATTTTTTAACTCAGTGACATTATCACTTCGAATGAATTTAAATGCACCAGGGAGTTCAGTAAAGAGTCTCAAAGACAAGCTCCAAAAGTGTGAAAACACTTCATCCTTACTAGCTAGAAAGAAGACCCAAGAGTAGCGAGAGAAATCATTTACAATGACTAACACATCCTACTTGCCACCTAAAGAACTAACCTGAGAAGGACCTACAGTGTCTATATGGAGAAGTTCTCCGAGTTGTTCAGTCATCACGTGACTGGCGAGTGCGAAGCGGCAATCATTTTTCCATGTCAATAGGGAGTGCAAACTAGATTCTTCTCAAATTTGAGCTTGGGCAATCCTCGGATCAGTCCTAGGGCACTCAGTCGAGCGAGCAACTCAAAGCTCATATGCCCCAGTCTTCTATGCTACTTACAAAGCTCAGAAGTCGAATGTGCAACAAGCCAGTGAGAAAAACTAGATGACTAAAAAAATCAGCTCCAAAAAACTATCCAAACTCTAAATATCTTACAGACCACAGTGCCATCAGAACTGAGTACTTGTGAAGTATTGCGATGGAATCGCACTTCAAAGCCCTCATCAAGCAATTGAGATACAAAAAGCAAATTGTATCCCAAGTTTTCAACCAAAGCAACATCTTTGAGAGTGAAGTTTGAGTTGATTCTTACCACACCTTTACCATTCACTCTACTTCTTCGGTTGTTGCCAAAGGTGATTTGCTCCTTTTGCTTGGTTGTGGTGAGGCTGGAGAACCATGCTGTGTTTCCAGTCTCATGGCGTGAACAACCGGAGTCCATGATCCACGTGCCCTCCAAGCCTCGATCTGATGCCTACATGAAACGAGAAAACCTCGATCACTCAGTGCTGGGGTGAGTGAAAGCATGATGAGGCATCCAACACTAAGTGATACGAGCAGTAGGCACAGTAAAAGTAGACTGTCTATGCACAGGAAAAATAGAATGATACAAAGTGCGAGGTCTACCTACATAATGTGACCTAAATACATGATGAGGTCTCCCAACCTAATGAGGCACAAAACCACTAACATGAGGTCTTGCACCATATCAAATATGGTGAACACCACGAGGGGCAAAACCTCTTTCAGAAGATCAAGTAGCCTCATAAACAGGATGTGAGTAAAACTCAGACTCATGCATACCTAGAGGTGGGTAATGCATGTCCTCAAATCTCAATGCCTGAGAGTGTTGCTCATCCTTGATGCGACGAAAGCAAAACCCAACCAAATGACCCACCCGCTGACAGTAAGAACAATGAGACACTCTCCTAATTGCACTCTCATGGGTCATAGGAGCAATCCTCATAGGCTCCTTTGGTTTTATCAGATAGTTCTTCTTGGGAGGAATTTTCTTAGCAAGAGGGATGGTTTTCTTTGGAGTTTGGGTAGGCCTTTTGGCTAATGGAGTGTATAACTTGGCTCTTTCTTTCTCTAAGGCAGTCGGTGAGGTAAAAACAGTTTTGTTCTCACTATCCGGTGTAGTTCTCTCAAAACCAAAACCTAGAGCTAACCCTGCCCTGTCAGCACACATCTTGGTCTTGGCCAAGAGAAAATCCATCTTACCCTTTCCCTCAGTGCATTTGTTAACCACAGAAAGAAGGTATTCATTTTTAGTCATAAGGTTTTCAGCTTGCCTTCTAGCAAAACTAAGTTGGTCCTTAAGGATAATGCAGGTGGGACAAACAGGCTGCACATACTTGGAACACTCAGCACTCTCCAATCTAGCCTCTAACTCCCTAACACGCTTGTCTCTTAATTCAATGCTATTAATTAACAAAGGACAATTTGAACAAGCATTAGAAGAAATAGGTCTAGACTCTACCACACAAAGTTGCTTCTGTGTAGTCTCAAGCTTATCAATAGTTTGAGCATGCACAGAGCGCAACTAAGCAAGATCACCCATGACAACAGTGCAAGATTCACATTCAGCATCATCAATTTTAGACTTAAGCATGACATAATCAGTAGAAACAAATTCTAGCCTAAGTCTAAGGTTTTTTCTATCTCTAGCAGCTTGAACAAGTAATCTATCCTGACCAAGAACTACTTCATTCAGTTCATCTACCTTAATTGAGAGCTGGTCATAGGATAGAGGTACCTCAGATGAGTCGAGCTCATCGCTGCAGTGACTGCTGTCGGCCATGAAGCAAAGGCCGGTGAAATCCCTTTCTTTCTTCTCCTTCTCCTCCTTTCTTGGGGACTCTTCCTCCTTGTCAGATCTCGACTCCTCAATTGAGGAAGTGTCGATGTCACTAAGTGCAGCAACAACAGCTCTGGAAGCAACCTTGGCTACCCTCTTGGCCACCTTGCCGTGTTTACCCCTCACAAAAGGTTTCCTCTCCTTCTTGTGGTATTTGGGGCGCTCACTCTCATCTCTCCTCTTGAGCTTAGGGCAATTGGCCTTGATGTGAGAAGTGTCACCACACTCAAAACACCACTAAAGCCACTTGTCATCTTATCCCGTCTCTCACTGTGAAAATGGGTGAACCTTCTAGCAATTAGAGCAAGCTCTTCATCATCCAGAATATCCACCTGCTCCTTAGTGACAGAGACCAGGGAGGACAAATGTAACGCCCCGATTTAATAAAACCGGGAATTTATTGAAATTCCATAGAAAATCAATAAATATAAGATGTTTATCACACAATTGTGTACAATACAACAATCAATCATGGTTCGTAGACCATATTATTACAAAAGAGTTAAAACAAAGAGAAACTAATAAAATAAATCCTCTAGATGAACGCCTTCTTCTAGTCTCATGCCTTGACAAGGTCGCTACTCCAAACCATCACCCTCCTCATAGTAGACTGCCTCTGGTGGTGTAAGTCAACGGGGGTGAGTACAATCGTACTCAGCAAGCCACCTAATGCAATTATAATGCAAGATAATAACAAGGAAGGTAGTGGCTTTTGCGGAAAAGCATATTTGTAAAGCAATTAATGTAATCAAGTTATTAATGCAGAAAAGTAAACATGAGTTCATGCATCATCTTCTAACTCAAGGGGTACAATCAGCCCACCCTCACTCAATGGTCCTTACATGCTATGAATAACACTTTCACTCAAGCAAATGTAAACTAACTGCGAGAGGTCACACAACCCGCCCTTGACCGTGGGCTCGACTTTTCAAAAAGATTAAAACTCTGATCAGAACTGTACTACTGTACCCACAAGGCACTCATTTCCCGCACACCGTAGTGTGTTAAATGACTCCTGTCACGAGAAGCTCGTGCCAAAACCTTCAGCATTGAACACACCAATTCAATAACACCCTCTTATAGGTTTCATATGGTTTCCCAGTCACTTCGGGCCACACCATACCACCCCTTGAGCCACATCGGTACAAGTCACCCGTAGGTTGCCCCTTGCCCCCTCCACTATAGTGCTTCAAGTTGGTACGATCCATACCTCCCGTTAGGACTTACCCACTAGACTTGTAGTTAGTACTTTGCAACGGATGCCGCGGACCGGTCCTTATAGTGCCCCGGGTGCGTCCAACCAATGCCCTAGCTTGAACCCGGAACCCACCATACTTATAACATATCCAACTCCAACAGAGTCCAGAGACGAGAATAACAGGGAAATATAGTAGAATCCATCTATCTACGAATCATTCTTTTATCCTATAGCAGTTGTGTCGGTACATTGGACACTAACTAATGTAATATTGTAGAGTGACAAGGAGTTAAGGCTCGATAAGCATGGCTTGGGTTTACACACAAGGATGGGGATCTAATAAATATAATGTAGGGATTGATATTAGACTAATGCATTATTATCATATGAGTTATAACAATAATTTATTAAAACATGGGCCCAATTATGATCAAAATGGGGGCTGTGACTTGCCTTGATCCACAAACGGTGAAGGTGGAATCTCGGGGTAAGACTCTGGATCTCCGACGGCATCGTAGTCTTTCGATACGAAAAGAAATAAACACAACATTCAATAAACAATCCAAAACCACCAATACAACATACATGTTTTGGTTTTATTAATTAAAGGGAAGGGAGCCTTAAATTCTGTGAAATTACTACCAAATCATTTGAGATTAATTTTTAAAGAGGTTTCTGAATTTTATAAATTGATATAAGTATTTTCCCTAAGCAGGTTTTTATTTTCCCTTTTGGAGGTGAAATAAAAAGGTATAAAGCAACCCTATTGTTTTTATTGCATTTAAAATGGTGAAATGAAGTTATTAGGTCTTATGAATTTATTATATAAGTTTTTATGATATTTTTAGAAAGTGTTGTATTTTTAGTACATGAATTAATTATTTATCCTAAAAGGGCCTTTGAATTATTATTTTATAATAATAGAATGGGCAGAATAAACATATTGTTTTTATTGCATAAAAGTGTAGAGAATAAAGAGACAAATTTTCCAGAATTAAAATGGTCAAATTTGGAGTTAAATTGAGCAAGTTATGAATTTTTAAAGTTTAAACATATTTTATGAATTTTTATTTAAACTAAAACAAGCTTGGGTCCACGGTGAGCCAGGCCCACCATGGACCCGCGCACTGTGCGCTTGGTCCGGCCCGATCTGGACCATTGGATCCAGATCCAACGGTTCACGACGGGGTAGGCGTTTAAATGAAATTGTGTGCCTGAGATTAAAACCTGCGACTCGAGGACACGTGTACGCTCCAGATCGATGCGGGCGGTTAAATGAAAGTGGAGCGCTAGGATTAAATCATGAATGGGTACGTGGGATCCGATGGCTATCGTCCTGTCCGGCAGGCACGCGACACGGGGGAAGCCGAGGGCTTCGTCCCCGGCACCGGCCGAATGGCGGCGAGCGGCGCACGGTGGCGATGGCCGGTAAAACCCGAAGTGAGTGGCTAAAATGGAAAGAGGATGGAATGGGGAGCACGGGGGTACCAGCGGCGATGACGACGGGGCAGTGCCAGCGATCGGCGACGACGAAAGGCAGTGGAGGTCTTCGGGTTTGACGACGGCAGCGAGCTCCAGCGGTCTTCAAGGCCAATGGGGAGGTGGTTGAGGATGGGCGTACTACGGTAGTTCTGGAGGTGCAGGCGGTGAGGGCAGTGGTGGCTTGGGTCGCCGGCGAGGGCCTGTCAGAGTTGTAGCAGGGTAAAGGGCTAAAAACTAGAGTGGCAGCTCGGGAGGGCGTAGCTAGGGCTAATGGTGTGTGGCCTGAGCTGCGGTGAAGGCCAAGGATTAAATAGGACCGCCGGAGGTGTGGATGGAAGGCCGAGGGGAGGGACTCGGGGAGGAAATCCACATTTCCTCCGGTGAGGTTTCCATACATGCGCTAGTGTTTGATTCGGGTAGGATTTCATCGGGAAACAGAGGGAACGGATCACTAGTGCAAGGAAAGTAAAAACCGGGTGACAATTGGAAGGAAAATGACATGGTGAGGCGGATTAGGAAGATTGGGTCGCCGACAAAAGGAAAGGGGGAAACTACCATCCAGGAAGACGATCCTGACAGGTGGCCCCCACCTATCATCGTCTATGAGCGAAAGAGAAGGGGGCCGACAGGTGGGCCAGCGCTGCCAATAGCTGAGTGGCTCGAGGCGGGGACTGATGGGCGGGGCTGGCCGGGCGTGGGCTGGAGAGAGAGGAAGGGGGCGGGGCGTCGTCCAGTGGGTCCGAGGCGTCAGCGACGGAAAGGGGGGCGCGAGCAGCTGCCGCGTGGGTCCGATGCGGTGCGTTGGCGTGGAGGAGAGGGAGTAGGAGCGTCAATAGGGTGACCCCACCTATCGGTGGCCGGGCTAAATGGGAATTGGGGGTTGCGGCCCAACAAGAATTTAAATGTATTTTCAATTTAAAATATTTCCAGAAAATCAATTATTTGTTTAAGGCTTGAAGCACTGTTGCTAAAATTTTGTAAAAATTCCTAAAAATATTTCTTGGCTTCTAGATTCCACCATAAATTTTTCAGGTTCAAATTTGAAATATTTCTCCCTGTTTTGCTTTAATTGGGTTCTTTTAACCGTTACTCTAAATAAATAATTCATTTTAAATTCAGAAAATTTATTTCCCTCATTTTTATTTTATTTTTAAATTTTGGCTGTTACAATCCTATCCCCCTTACAAAGAATCTCATCCTCGAGATTCGAAGTGAACCTCGGGAAAACTAAGGGACGAGGTTCTACTGGTGCTCCGGATTAGGAGAAGGTGATGCTTCAGAAATAGGCAGTGTTCTCCATAACTGGGTTGGTTGGGGTCACATTGAACAGGTCTTCTGTCATACCTTGGACCTCTTGCAGCGGAGATGTGATGAACTTGAGTATGTCCCATCGGGCTTGGAACGGAGGATGACGCCTGCTTGGGGTAGGGGCACATGTTGGAGAAGTGACCCGCTTGGCGACAGTTAAAGCATATTATTGGGCTGCCATTCCTGTCCCTCTTGTATCTGGTAGCTTGCACTAGAGCTCTTCCAGTTGGTGGTGCTTGTGGTGGGATACCTATGCTTGGCCTTCCAAGGGTGGTCTGTGGCTCGACAGGGGTTGGGGCTTGAGGCGGGATCACCGAGCATGGCTTCTGCACCATTCCTTGCTGCTGGCAGTAGGTGATCATTCTTCGCTTCTTTAGGTCCACCTTGTTTTGTTTGGTTTCCTGAATGATAGCTTTGTTCACCAATTTCTAAAAATTGGCGATGTCCCCAGAGAACAACTGAAGGGAGAGCTCGTCCTACAGTCCCCGGAGAAACTCGGCTTGGCGGGCTGCGTCCGTGCGCACTTCCTCCGGTGCATACCAGGCCAACCGGTTGAATTCATGCAAGTACTCTGTAACGGTCCTGCTCCCTTGATGCAGGTCCCGGAATTCCTGCTGCTTTTGGGCTACCGCTCCATCTGGGACATGGGCGGCGCGAAAGGCAGCGGATAACTAAGCCCATGAAATTTCATGGCCCTCGGGCTGAGTCTCACGGAAATTGTCCCACCACTCCGCGGTGGGTCCTTGGAGCTGGTGAGCGGCAAATGCCACCCGCTCCTACTTGGAACAGGGCAGAAGGTCTAGCTTCTTGCCGATGGTCCTTAGCCAGTCTCCTGCCTCCATTGGGTTGGTGGTGCTCGAGAATATGGGTGGCCAGACACGCAGAAACTCTGAGAGTTGAGAGACTGGTGCCGGTGCATGGACGGCGGGGCGGATGGGAGGCTCGGGTTGTTGTTGTTGGAGATGGAACAACTACGCCTGCTACTCTTGCATTTGGTTTTGTTGTTGCTGCATATGGGTAAGTAGCGTGGCGATCAGCTGGTTTTGGTTTGCCATCATCTAAGCTAGTGTGGGATGATTGGCAATGGGGGCCTGCCGTTGGCCAGTTGCTCCCCACTGAGGCAAGTTACCCGAATCACTTCCGTCACGCGGGGCATTAGATCCTTGGTTATTGGCCATCCTGAGTTTGAAGGGTTAAAAATAAAGTGCAAATATTTAAGGGGAATCCTTTTATTGCCCAAAATGAATGTTTTGACCTAGATGCTTACATCTTTTATTTTAAATCTCTTATTAAATTTTGACTCATGTCTTATATTCTGACATGAGCGGCACTACTAGCAAACCAATCAAATAGAAACAAACAACCGTAAACTACGTCTAAGGAAACTCGAGGGGGGACTTGATCACTGGCTCAGCGGAGAGGGTCGGTGCAGGGGTGGTGGAGCTGGAGGGCCTGGCTGGAGGGCCTGGCTGGAGGGGCACTACGGAAGATCCTCTTGGGCATGGCTGAAGGGGTCCTGAGGGTGTTCCGCTCGTGCGGCGGAAGGGGAGCGACCTCCTCGAGATCCTTCTAGAGCTCCTCGATCTGACGGTGTAGCTGTGCTATGGCGGCGACACCCTAACGTAGAAGCTCTTTCTGGCGCCTCAACTCCTCCACCTCAGTGGTCAAGTGGTGGCTCTGCTGAACCTGGCGACGGAGATCAGCGTTCTCGCGGTTCAAGTTCTCCGACGAGTGGTGGTAGAAGTTGATGGTGTCATGCTGTCTATCTGCGTCGAGGACGGCCTCTGTATGAAGACTGTCCATGGCCTCCAAGAGTCACATGGTGCGGGTGATGGCGGAGTTGCGCAGGGAGAGTGTGCTGACATTGATGCTGCGATGGCTCCCTGGGGTGCGCATGAGCATGAAGCGGTAGGCGATGTCGAGAAACTGGCCATTGTAGACCAACCACAGCTCGGAGAGGTCCTGAAGAGCAGCGCGCTGACTGGCCACCACGAAGAAGGGTCCTCCGACTCCGTGGGTGTAGAATGCGGGCTGCGTGGTGGAGGGACGGATGACGACTATGACCTCGCAATAGCTCTCGTTCACATTAGGAAAGATCCCATGGAACGTGGGCTCGTGCTCGAATCCGAGGAAGTCGACGAGCATGCGAAGCTCGCGGACGAAGCCAGCCTCATCGCGGAGAGTCCCACTCATGGTATGAACCGGCATCTACAAAAGAGAGAAATTTTTGTAAAAACTCTAGAAGATGATATAGTAAGTAATTTGTAAGAAAATACGGTTAATATAATTCCTAGGGTCAGATCTGTTTGGCTTCCTACAGTCAAGTCGGTTCTGATACCATCTTGTAATGCCCCAATTTAATAAAACCGGGAATTTATTGAAATTCCATAGAAAATCTATAAATATAAGACGTTTATCACACAACTGTGAACAATACGCCAATCAATCATGGTTCGTAGACCATATTATTACAAAAGAGTTAAAACAAAGAGAAACTAATAAAATAAATCCTCTAGATAACACCTTCTTCCAGTCTTGGGCCTTGACAAGGTCGCTACTCTAAACCATCACCCTCCTCGTAGTAGACTGCCTCTGGTGGTGTAAGTCAATGGGGGTGAGTACAATCGTACTCAGCAAGCCACTGAATGTAATTATAATGCAAGATAATAACAAGGAAGGTAGTGGCTTTTGCGGAAAAGCATATTTGTAAAGCAATTAATGTAATCAAGTTATTAATGCAGAAAAGTAAACATGAGTTCATGCATCATCTTCTAACTCGAGGGGTACAGTCAGCCCACCCTCGCTCAACGGTCCTTACATGCTATGAATAACACTTTCACTCAAGCAAATGTAAACTAACTGTGAGAGGTCACACAACCCGCCCTTGACCATGGGCTCGACTTTTTGAAAAGATTAAAACTCTGATCAGAGGTGTACTACTGTACCCACAAGGCACTCATTTCCCACACACCACAATGTGTTAAATGACTCTTATCATGAGAAGCTAGTGGCAAAACCTTCAGCATGGAACGCACCAATTCGATAACATCCTCTTATAGGTTTCATATGGTTTCCCGGTCACTTCGGGCCACACCATACCCCCCTTGAGCCACATCGGTACAAGTCACCCGCAGGTTGCCCCTTGCCCCCTCCACTATGATGCTTCAAGTTGGTACGATCCATACCTCTAGTTAGGACTTACCCACTAGACTAGTGGTTAGTACGGAAGTGCTTTGCAACGGATCCCGTAGACCGGTCCTTATTGTGCCTCAGGTGCGTCCTACCAATGCCTAGCTTGCACCCGGAACCCACCGACTTATAACATAGCCAACTCCAACAGAGTCCAGAGACGAGAATAACAAGGAAATATAGTAGAATTCATCTATCTATGACTCATTCTTTTATCCTATAGCAGTTGTGTCGGTACATTGGACACTAGCTAATATAATATTGTAGAGTGACAAGGAGTTAATGCTCAATAAGCATGGCTTGGGTTTACACACAAGGACGGGGATCTAATAAATATAATGTAGGGCTTGATATTAGACTAATGCATTATTATCATATGAGTTATAGAGATAATTTATTAAAACATGGGCTCAATTATGATATTTATTATATAAGTTTTTATGATATTTTTAGAAAGTGTTGTATTTTTATTACATGAATTAATTATTTATCGTAAAAGGGCCTTTGAATTATTAGTTTATAATAATAAAATGGGCAGAATAAACATATTGTTTTTATTGCATAAAAGTGTAGAGAATAAAGAGACAAATTTTCCATAATTAAAATAGTCAAATTTGGAGTTAAATTGAGCAAGTTATGAATTTTTAAAGTTTAAACATATTTTCTGAATTTTTATTTAAAATAAAACAGGCTTGGGTCCATGGTGAGCCAGGCCCACCATGGACCCGCGCACTGTGCGTGTGGTCCGGCCCGATCTGGACCGTTGGATTCAGATCCAATGGTTCACGACGGGATGGGCATTTAAATGAAATTATGCTCCTGAGATTAAAACTTGTGACCCGAGGACACGTGGACACGCCAGATCGACGCGACCGGTTAAATGAAAGTGGAGCGCCAGGATTAAATCATGAACGGGTCCGCGGGATCCAATGGCTATCGTCCCGTCCAGCACACGCGCGACACGGGGGAAGCCGAGGGCTTTGTCCCCGGCGCCGGCCGAATGGCGGCGAGCGGCGCATGGTGGCGACAGTCGGTAAAACCCGAAGTGAGTGGATAAAACGGAAAGAGGAGGGAACGGGGAGCACGAGGGTACCAATGGTGATGACGGCGGGGTAGTGCCGGCGATCGGCGATGACGGAAGGCGGTGGAGGTCTTCGGGTTTGACGACGGCAGCGAGCTCTAGCGGTCTTCAAGGCCAATGGGGAGGTGGCCGAGGACGGGCGGACTACGGTGGTTCTGGAGGTGCCGACGGTGAGGGCAGTGGTGGCTCGGGGCGCCGGCGAGGGCCTGCTAGAGTTGTAGAAGGGCAAAGGGCTAAAAACGTGAGTGGCGGCTCGGGAGGGCGTAGCTAGGGCTAATGGAGTGTGGCCTAAGCTGCGGTGAAGGCCAGGGTTTAAATAGGACCGCCGGCGGTGTGGATGGAAGGCCGAGGGGAGGGACCCGGGGAGGAAATTCACATTTCCTCCGGTGAGGTTTCCATACATGCGCTAGTGTGTGATTCGGGTAGGATTTCACCGGGAAACGGAGGGAACGGATCACCGGTGCAAGGCAAGTAAAAATCGGGTGCCAATTGGAAGGAAAACGACGCGGTGAGGCGGATTAGGAAGATGGGGTCGCCGGCAAAAGGAAAGGGGGAAACTACCATCGAGGAAGACGATCCTGACTGGTGGCCCCACCTGTCAGCGGCAGCGAGCGAAAGAGAAGGGGGCCAACAGGCGGGCTAGCACTGCCAGCGGCTGAGGGGCGCGAGGCGGGGACTGACAAGCGGGGCCGGCTGGGCGTGGGCTGGAGAGAGAGGAAGGGGGTGGGGCGCCGTCTAGTGGGTATGGGGCATCAGCGACGAAAAGAGGGGCGCGAGCAGTTGCCGCGTGGGTCCGAGGCGGGGCGTGGGCGCGGAGGAGAGGGAGTGGGAGCACCGACAGGGTGACCCCACCTGTCGGTGGCCGGGGCGGCTGGATTGGGCTGGGCTGGAGGGGAATTTGGGGTTGCAGCCCGACAAGAATTTAAATGTATTTTCAATTTAAAATATTTCCAGAAAATCAATTATTTGTTTAAGGCTTGAAGCACTGTTGGTAAAAATTTTGTAAAAATTTCTGAAAATATTTCTTGGCTTCTAGATTCCACCATAAATTTTTCAGGTTCAAATTTGAAATATTTCTCCCTTCTTTGCTTTAATTGGGTTCTTTTAACCTTTACTCTAAATAAATAATTCATTTTAAATTCAGATAATTTATTTCCCTCATTTTTATTTTATTTTTAAATTTGGCCTATTACATCAAAGCAAAACCACCTAAAATAACACAAATCCCAGATGTGCTTGGTTCTGCAATGGTGCCATGGCTAGAGTCAAAAACTAGTACCAATGATTGTGGCAAAGAGTTTCTGTGTACTACGAGAGATGCCTTGGCAATCTCTGTGGACTTTAGCTTGCTGAAGAGCTCATCACAGGTCAATGTGTCATAACCCGCAGACTCCTCAATGCTGGATATCTTCACTTTCCATATGCTACGATCAAGAGCATTGAGAAGCTTGATAGCCCTATCATGATCATTGTAAGCAAGCGTCCCATTGGACCGCAAGTTACTCACTATTGCGTCAAAGCGAGAAAACATGGCATCTATAAATTCACCGGGCCCTTGCACAAACAACTGATACTTTTGATTGTATGTGCTTTGGCGCCTACCCTTAATATGTGTAGAGCCCTCATGAAAAAATGTGAGTGTAGTCCAAATCTCCCTAGCTGTCCTTAGGTGCTGGACCCTATCAAACTCACTCTGACTCAAACCAATGAACAGTATGATTCTAGCTTTGGAGTTAGAATTATACTGATATTTTTCTGTTTGAGTGGTGCGGGTTTCGGGAATGGAGTATTCTAAGTCCTCAATCTCCCAAATTGCATTTCCTTGTCTTAGCAAGTAAGCCTCCATGCGCACCTTCCAGTATGTAAAATCAGTCCTATCGAACAGAGGTATTTTACTAACTCTATCCATGTCGCCAAAAGATCACAAAACCGGTTAAGGTCAACTGGTGATCTTAACCTACTCTGATACCAATTGTTTGACCGAAAAGGGCGACCAGATGGGCAATGAATGAGAGCTTTTAAAATTTCAGGCTAAAAATAGCCTTCTGTTTTCAAAACAGTCTCCTACGGAACAGGTTTCGAACACAACGTTCGGAGGTCTAGTTCGGAGGTATTCTATAGCTCCAAAACCAGGCTTCGCGAAGAGCAAAAGTTTCGAAGTCAAGAAGACTTCTCTCACACCCTCAAACCCGAAACACAACTCTGCTAGGAAAGTGCAGGCTTCGCTCACTAGGTGCCTTGAAGCAGGCTTCGCACTACGCACTTCGCAGAAGTAGGTTTCCCGCTGTGGACCTCGAATAGATACTCAGCACTAGAAACTGGTACTAGGCTTCATGTTTCGAAGGCTTAAACACAAACAGAACCAATTTTGCTGAGGGAAGAAAATAGGCTTCGAGCACACACTACTCAGTGCTTCGCTAGTAATAGAGAGGGGTCACCCCAGATTACACAGAGCGAACTCACACTAAACAACACACACATCGCACCAACAAAACACTCACACACTTCTCTAGAAAAGAAACAGAGCAAAAAGTCTAGCTTGTACAGAACAAAGTGGAGCACAGAGAAATCAACACATGCACTGCAAAACAAGAATACAAGTTCAAACAGCAAATGAAGAACATAATGAAAATTTCATTGCATGAACAGGGAACACAAAAAGTCTCACAGGACTGAGTACATGGAAATTGCGGCTAGCTCTGGAGTTCTAGAAATGGCTTCCTAAAGTGTTGCCTAGACCTAGCCAACTTTCACTATTTATAGGCACTATTCAGCCCTGTGAATAGACTACTCTACCCCTAGTTTTTACATTGTTTTTGTCTCAGCAGGACAGGGGGTACAAATGGTAGTCTACTTTTCTGGAGGCTTCTTTTGTCAGCTTTGCGGAGGAGACAATATCAGCTTTTGTAGAGCTGACACAATCAGCCTTTGCAGATTTGGAGTCTGCTGAAGCCCCCTTCGCATGCGAGGTGTGTAGTAGCTTTGGTGACACGCTTGAACTCGTAGGCCTTCGCTTCACTGAGGTCAGCCTTTGATATAGTGACGTTTTTGAGCCGAAGCCGTCAAAGCTCTTGAGCTTTCGCACCACCACCTCCGAAGTGGACCACCATGGCTTTAGAGCTACTCCAAGCTCGAACTTCGTCAGTCCATGTACCGAAGCCATGCATGGCCGAAGTGCCTTTGCCACCTTCCGAAGTCCCTCCGTCCACGACCTCCCCATAAAGCATATCCATAAGCACCCCTTCATAGTATCTCAGCTCTAAGCACACTCTACGAAGACTCTTATCCGGACCATGCCTTTGATGCACCTTGACTTCCGAGACCTTCGTCAGGTGTCCCTTCGAGTGCCTCCATCCGGAGCACACTTCAAACATCTTGCCTCAATGATGAGGACTTCAACTACTATACTCTGAAGTTACTCCTTTCGGAGCATCCTTCGAAGTGCCTCTCCTCCGAGGACTTCGCCTCGGGGTACCTTTAGTCAAAGCCATCCTATGCACTTTCTACCACCCCACGCGGCCTTCGTGACCGAGCTCCCCACTCGCCTGGCATCAAGCCTCTCGTTTGACCCAGGTTCACTCGCTACGAACCATCCATCGCCTCCGAAGTCACCTGCACACCACTGACAAATAGACAAGTGTTTCCAGTACCCTAAAGACCTCTCCGGGAAACAACCTTCGGTACACACTTTGGTGTACCGCCCAAAGTACCGAGCCCTTCAGTACCACCAAGTCATTGTACTCTGTCAGACCCCTCCGATAGACATACTCCGCTGGACAGCTGTAGCCAGCTACATCTGCACCCTTAGGAAAACACCTCTGAACCCCTTTGGAGGGACCCCTTCGCCTAGAAGGCAACTTGTCAATCACTCATCATAGACTTGAAACCAAGGCACATTTCAACTTGGTTTCTCAATAATGATATTGTGAAAGAGTAATCCCATTCTCATCCTTAATCAATTTTATGTTCAGAATAACATCAGCTTCTCCCATATCTTTCATATCAAAACTCTAATAGAAAATACTTGACCTCATTGATCACATCAATGTTTGTACCAAAGATCAGTATGTCATCGACATACAAGCAAAATATAACTCCTTCACCCCTACCATGTCGATAGTATACACATCTATCAGCCTCATTTATGATAAAGCCCACAGAAGTTGGATTTATGTTGAACTTTTCATGTCAATGCTTAGGTGCTTGTTTTAGTCCATACAAAGACTTTACTCACTTACACACCTTTCGCTCTTGACCCCTCAATACAAATCCATCAGGCTGATCCACGTAGATCTCCTCGTCCAACTCTCCATTTAGGAAAGTTGTTTAGACTGAGGCATCCAAGGAAAGTAATGCTATGATTGTGGTCAGTCTAGCGACAAGTGAATAAGTATTGAAAAAGTCTTCGTCTTCTTTTTGAGTGTAACCTTTGGCCACAAGTCGAGCCTTCTACTTCTCAACAGTACCATCAGGCCTAAGCTTCATCTTGAACACCCACTTACAACCCACGGTTTTGTAACCACATAGTCATTCAGTCAGTTCCCATGTACCATTGGATAGAATCGAGTCCATCTCATTATGGATAGCTTCTTTCCAATCATCTACATACGGAGATGCATATGTGTAATGCCCTGATTTTCATCAGGCGTTCAAATAAAATAAAGTAATTGATAAATTAATTTCAAAAAAAAAGATTCAGTCAAAAGTGATAATAAGAAAGCTAAAATATGGACTTAAGATTTTTGTTTAAACATAAATCGTGGCGAGAGTTTTTTCTTAAAATTCTCTTTGCTATAAATTGTGTCCCAAAAATTTTCCGGAATTTTTGGTGGAAAGGAATAAATTAAGATATAATCAATATCATTTCATCCCAAAACTCTAATGTTAAATAATAAAATATGTTTCAATAGAATTATTGTGTGAATAAAACATATGATAAATAATTACAATTAAAAATAATGTAAAACCAAATCAAATTCGGCTAGAGGAATTTTTAGTAAATTTCTCCCACCTCAAATAAATTTAGGTTTTGTTTTCATTAAGGATTTTGCAACTAGAATAGTAACCCATAATATTTCAATAAATAACTTTAAATCGAAAAGAAATTAAATTTCTATTTCATTTCGGACGAGATTGAAATCTTCATCCTCAACCATCTATCTCTCTTTTCCCATCGTAAACCCGGAGGGATCAATATTCTATTTCCATTCACGATGTTAAAATACCATTTTAACCGCGTGGTTTAAATTCCGTGAAAAATCTCTTTTAAAATTCTTTTTATATTTTAGATTCCCTAAAATAAATTCAAAACCTTGATTTTTTGTTCGAGTTCGGAATTTCTATTTTCGACGCAAATACAAAATTTCTCAATTTTCTAAATCACCGATTATTATTTAAAATACTAATGAGTTATTTCCTTAAAATCCAAAAAAATCTAAATTTATTTTAAATTCCATATTTTCCAAAAACTTTTCACTGTTTCTCAAAAATCAAAATTTGAATTTTCAGGAAAATACTTTCCTTTTTTTCTCCTTTCTTTTCTTTCTTTTTCCCTTTTTCTCTTTCCTTCCTTTCTTTCCCTTCTCTTTCCTCCCTTCATTTCTTTCATGTGCAGCCTCCCATGCGCACAGCCCCTTCCTCCTCCTTCCTTCTTTTCCTCTTTCCTTCTTCTACTTCTATTTCCTTCCTTTCTCTTTCCCTTCTTTTACCTCCCTTTCCTGGCAGCCATTTCCTCTCCCTCCTCCTTCCATTTGTTCCTCCTCTTTCCATCTCCTCCTCCCCTTTCCATTTTCCCCTCCCCATTCCATTTCTCCCCTAGCCCTCCCCCCTCTATAAAAGGCATGCACCCCTCTCCTCCTCCCTACACCCTGACCCTCTCCTCCTCCCTGCACCCTTCACCTCCTTGGTGCGCTGCTCACGTCGCCCTCTACCGCCTCTCCTCCGGTGAGCCGCCATCGCTGCCGTTTTTCTACTACCCATCCTCCTTCATCGGCTGCCGCACCTCACTACTGCCTCCCCTGTCTCCTCGCTGCAGCAAGGGTAAGATTCCTCTCCTCCCCTTTATTTTATTTTTCTGAAATTATGTTGTAGCGATCTTCGTTATAGTTCTACTCCTCAATTATTTCCTGTTTATTTCAATCCATGAAATATATGTTGTAGATCAATGAGTTTATTATTCTAATCCAATCTATTATCCCATCATTATTTTTATCTAGATTAGATCAATCACCATGGGTTGAATTAATCTCAATTTGTTATTGTCTAAATCCGGCGATCCCATTCTGATTTATTAATCCGGTGATTCTGTTCTGATATATTAACCTGGTGGTTCTGCTCTGATCTAATTTGCCTTATCATTGTTCATGATCTAATTCATGTTGAGCTATCTTCATTGATTTATCATTCATCGATTCTGATCTATTGACTCGACGTTATCCCTACATTGAACAGGTGTTTCACTTCACTCTTCAATCATTCATACTGGAGTAATTATCCATCGTCATTCATCGTGGTTGAATGCCATCTTCTCTCTTTTATTTGATCTAATCTGTCTATTATGATTTTGTTGATGTTCGGTAGCCAGACCTGCGACGTTCATCGATAGTCATCGCCGATCATCGATTGTTCGTAGTCATTTATTACCATCCATCATCGGGTCTCATCGATTTAATGTAAACCAATCTACATGGTCGCTAAGGCTCGATCGGTTAAGTATTTATGTCTACCTTTAGTCGATTGTCCTTTTATCCTTAGTTGAATGAACTAGGTTGTTCAATGATTGCAACCTATTTCGGTCATTCGACTAAATCCATCTACACCCCTTCATTTCTAGTCACCGATCGTATTCAATTCGACCCATCCTTTGTTTCTAGTCGAATTAATGTCATTCATCTCTCGTGACTTGAGTCGATCTACCATTGTCTCAACTCAAGTTCAATCATTCTATTTCATTCTATCTAAGTGAGTGTGTTGATCTCGTATCGACTGCCTCATTTAATCCGAAGGGATAATCCCACGGTTATTTCATTTCTTTTTAGGGTTCTGCCATTTTATGTGAATGAATCAGAACTTTTAAATTTCATATATTTTCCATTTGAACTCCAAATTGATCAATTCAACTTCCTAAACTCATATAGATTCATGTTTTGCTTGAATGTGTACTTGGTCCACGCCGCTCGTACACCATTCAAGATCGTCGTATCTTATTTCGAGGAATTTCATAAGAAACGTCTCATCATTTCATGTGATCTCTTGAATTCAGTATCTTTTGTATCCTACCTCAGATTCACTCCCTTAAAGTTTCATAATTCTCCTTAATCAATACTTTAACTAATAATAATCTTTTGTCGTCTTGGTTAATTGTTTTCTTAGAGTTTTTGTCTTGTTTTGCATGTCGTGTATATCATAGTGCTCCTAAAGTTTTGAAGGACCTCGTGCAAGACTCGAAAGTCTTCGTCAAGTGTTAAAAGGTTTTCCCGAAGTGGAAGAGGCAAGTCACAATTTCATTTTCGAACATATTGAACCCATGTTTTATATAAATATCCCTAAAACTCATAGGTTATAATTGCATTAGTCTGAATAAATGCTTTACACTATATTTATTAGATTCTCAACCCTGTTGTGCAAACCCAAGCCATGCTATTGAGCCTCATCTCCTTGTCACCATTATTATTTAATATTAGATAGTGTCCAAAGTATCGACACAACTGCTATAGGCTAGAAATGAGTCGTAGATTAGTCACATTGATTTTATTATATGTTTCCTCGATATTTCTCTCATCCCTTGGTAATCTATCAGACTTGGAGAATAGGTTAAGTATGTTATCATTGTGGGTTCCGGGTGCATGCGAGAGCATTGGTTAGTCGCACCCGGGGCACTATAAGGACCGGTCTATGGGATCTATTGCAAAGCATTTCCGTACTAACCACAAGTCTAATTGGTAAGGCTTACTAGAAGTATGGAGCGTTTTAACTTGATGCACCAAGCAGAGAGGGGAAAGTGGAACCTGCGGGTGACTTGTACCGATGAGGCACAAAAGTGGGCACGATGTTGGTCCAATTCATTGGTGCGCCGGCGAAACCTAGTAGGGTTGTCCTCGAGTTGATGTGTTCCATGCTAAAGGTTTTGGTAGGGACATGGTCAGGGTATCGTGGTGATATCTTGGTCAATGTCGGGTCCTTGCCTTATGGGTACAGTAGTACACCTCTGATCAGAACAATCTTTTTGAAAAGCTGAGCCCACGGTTAAGGGCGGGTTTAGCAATGTTCCGCAGTTAGTTTACTTTTATGATTGGTGCATGAATGAATGGCATGTAAGGACTATTGAGCGAGTGGGTTCCGTTTGTATCACTCGAGTTAGAAGTTGTTTAATGATTCATGATTTACATTCCGCCTACTTAACATGATCACATTAAATTCTTAATAACAAAACTGTACTTTTCCGCACTTTAAGCCACATACCCTCCATTGTTATTACCCTTGCATTATATTGCATTTCGGTGGCTTGTTGAGTACTTTTGTACTTATTCCCATTAAAAACCACTTCAGAGGTAGATTATTATGAGGAGAACAGTATGGAGTAGCTACCCAGTCAAGATGTGAGACTGGAGAAGGCGTTCATCTAGAAGACTTATTTTTATATTTCTTTTACATTTACCACTTGTGTAATAATGTGGTCTGCGAACCATTTTTGATTGTCGTATGTACGCAGTCATGTAATGAACGTCTTTTTATTATTGTTTTTCCTTGGAATTACAATAAAGTCTGGAATTATTAAATTCCAGACGCTACAATATGCCTCGGTAATGGTAGTAGGAGTGTCATCCACAAGGTACACAGTGAAATTATCACCAAAGGATTTTTTGACCCTTTGTCTCTTACTCCTTCTAGGAGCTTCATTGTCATCCTCCTCAAGGATTTCCTCAAACCGATCATGGTGTTCAGAAGACTCAAAATTAACTAGTGTATCGGGTTTAGGAATTATCTCAATGGAATATCTAGCAATGTTATGCATATCTTTCAAAGGAAACACATTCTCAAAAAATGTTTGCATCATGAGATTCTAAAATAGTATCAAGATGTATAACAGGCTCCTTTGATTTTACTACCAAAAATCTATATGACATGCTCCTCTGAGCATAGCCTAGAAAAACGCAATCCACTATTTTAGATCTTAAATTGTGTGTCTTCATGATTGGGATATTAACTTTCGCTAAACACCCTGCTGTACGCAAGTAAGAAAGTGATGGTTTTCTCCTGGTCCATATCTAATATGGAGTTTGATCTTTATTCTTGTTAGAAACTCTATTCAGGATGTGACAAGAGGTTAGCAGAGCCTCCCCCCACCATGCCTTTGATAAACCAGCAGTAGCTAACGTGGCGCTAACTAATTCACTGTGCAGTTTTTCCTCTCAGCAATCCAATTCGACTCGGGCGAATAGGGAGGCATCCTCTCATGAATAATACCATGTTACTTACATAATTCATCAAATATTTTGGGAAAATATTCACCACCTCATTCATACCTTAGACGTTTGATCTTTCTCTCTTGTTGATTTTCAACTTCGGCTTTATAGATTTTAAAGTAGTCTAATGCCTCATCCTTAGTTCGCAACAAATATACATAACAAAATCTAGATGCAGCATCAATAAATATCATGAAATATCTATTTTCATCCTTTGTCACACCAATCAACTCAGAGTGATCAGAATGTATGAGTTCTAGAGGTGTTAAGTTTCTCTCAGTCACCTTGTGAGGCTTCTGAGGTTGCTTTGATTGCACACAACTGTGGCACTTAGAACCTTTGGTAGTGGTGAAATTCGGAATTAAACATATGGTGGACAATCAAGACATTAAGCCAAAATTAATGTGACATAAATGTGAATGCCAAATGCTTGCATCACCATTAATATCACCATAAATATAGTTCACTTACTTATTGCTAAAATCGGAAATGGGAAAATGGAACAGACCTCCGAAATCGTAGTCTTTACCAATAAATTATCCATGTTTTGATAGGAATAATTTATTGGACTATGGGACTACCTTAAACTCGTCCTTAGATAGAACGGAGCCGCTCAAAAGATTCTTGTTTATAGAAGGGACAAGTTGCATGTTCCTCAATTACATGATCTTTTTCGAAGTAAACTTCAAATCTACCGTGCCAACACCATGAATAGAAGCATGTGACTCATTCCCCACTATAACACAAAAATCTTGGATGACCTGATAAGAAGAAAATATAGAGATGTCACCACATATGAACATTGGGACCCATATCAAACCACCAAAAACACAGTAAATGAATCACCGTACACGCACTTCCAACACAAAATCACATTTGTTGTTGACTTGCAACCAAGAAGCCTTCATGACTCCCAAGTCCCCAAGACCAAGGACACTGTGTGATTCAATGTACTCCTCATTGTAAATCCTTCCACATGGATACTAAATTCCCTTTTCGATGTGTTGCCTGCATGTTAAGGATTTGTCACTGGTTGGTCGGTTGGTCAAAAAAGATAATCACTCCTTTCATTTTATTAGACATTAGAACAACCACTATCATTAATTTGGATGTTGGAAAACATGAAGTACAATTACTGGAAGTATACTGTTTGTTAAAAACCTTGGCACAATGGACCATGCAAATTAAGGCCCTATTTGGATTGAGGTCCTTTATTTTTAAGGACTAAAGTTTAGTCTCATTTAGTCCCTAAAATCTCAAACAAGATTGTTTATGGGGACTAAACTTTAGGGGAGTAAAGTTTATTCCATTAGTCCCTTGTAAGTTGCTTATAGGGACTAAAAGTATCGTGCACACTATATCATCATTTATGAACCCCTCGTTAAGTGATGTTTAGTTCCTACATCCAAACAAGAGGACTAAAATTTACTCCATACAAAAATAAGTAAGTTTTAGTTCCTAAAAATAAGCAAGGTCATCCAAACATGGCCTAAGTGGCTTCCATTTGTTGTTATGCAAAGTATTTAATGCAGTTAACCATGGAACGATTTGCACACTAGTGTTTTTCAAGAACATGCCAATGGTATGACCAGTACTTGAAAAAAGCTTGGCTCTGATAATTGAAAAACTATTATATGGTTTAGATTACTAGACTGTAAAGTGCACAATGATCGAGAATCCAACAAATTGTCCTAAAATATGCTTCCTGTTTGATTGGGCCAATAAAGTTTGATTATAGCTGGAAAATTTTTAAAGCGTTTCCATTTGTACTGTCATCCAAAAAGACTACCTTACAACATGACAATAATCAGACACTACTGACAGAAGTTCAATGTTGGTCTTGTGATGGTAGAGATGAATTCTATGAACCGTCCTCCTGTCTCCATCAACATTTTTGTATGCTTACAGTCTACTTCAAACATGAACAGGTAATTTTTTTACATCAATTGGATGGTTATGATGTAATCACATTCTTAATTCAGGATGTCGAACAATATGGAAGATGGCTTTTATCTTCGGACAAACTAATTACATTGGAAGTAATGGCATTTGTTGGCGTAAAAGATTACGCTAACAGGTTTCTGTTGAAAAGAAATTAACAAACGAAGTGTTTGCGAAGCAAACTGTTCTAAGCCTCCGAAAGGATAATAACTTAGAATAGTTCGAAAGTGTGTATTGATTCACTTGTTATCGGTCCCTATTACAGGGTGAAAGGGGGAGTATTTATAGGCCTAAACATTAAGGAAAAGACCTATTTACCCCTCTATTACAACCGACATTAAGGAAACCATTCAGTTTCCTTAATAGGGCTAGAATGGTAAAAGACTAATCTAATAGGATAGAAGATAAGTCTTCCATCTTAGCTGGCAGAAAAGATCCTGAAGGGCTTTGGTTCGAAGACATACTTCGAACCAATGCCTGTCTTCGGACTTCGAACGAGGTTCTGGGCATCTTCGAAGATGGTCTTCGGACAATCTTCGAATTGGTTGACTGTCTTTATGCTGCTTCGGCAATAACCCCGAAGATGAGATATTTTCCCCCAACAGTAGCCCCTCGAATACGCTTCTCCGTTCGACCTGTAACGTTAGGAGAGCAGTATACGGAAAGAAAAGATAACCAATCATAGGGGTTATGGATTTTCGTTTTATCTCCGAAATGCATGGAGATAAGAACTTCGAATCAGTCATAAGGTAATTACCTTTCGAACTATCTTAGAACTGACTCAGGAAGTTCAAAAGTCTTTTTAAACTTAGAAAAAATAGCCGTTAGTTTCTGTTCTTAACGGCAGCTATAAGAGGCGTTATTTTCGAAGGAAAATAACAGGCGGGAATGTGAAAGGGCAGAGCCCAAACGGTAACAAACGGAAAGGTTAGGCTATAAATAAAGAGCCTCAAAACTTACCCGATTACCTTTTCACTGCTTCTTCTCAGTCAAAAGCTTTTTTAGCCCTTTGAGTTCTTGAGCCCTAGCTTTTGAGTTCTTGAGCCCTAGTCTCCACTCTCTCAAATCGATCCAGCAGTTGCGATGGCGAAGACCAAAGGCTCTGCACCTCCTTCGACCTTGGCTCGTCAACAAGCGGCTGCGGCGGCGGCAGCGGCAACAGCGGCGGCGACGCCATCGATGCAGGCGACAACTTCCATGGCGGCAAAGGGAAAAAATCCCCAAGTCTCCGATGTCCAAGGTCTGTGCCCGCCCTCAACCAAATACTTGGATCAATCTTTTGAGTTGGGGCCGTCTACCTGCAAGAAAGAATCTTTGGCAATCACAGCGGGGGGAAATATTAGCGATGGGGTTATGATTCGGAAGCCAGGCAAAGAATCAATTCCATCACCAAGACCCGGAGAAGTTGTAGTGTTCGAAGCTTTTTTCGAAGCGGGCTTGGGCCTCCCGGCTGTGGATTTCTTGGCTGAAGTACTTGACTTGTTTCATGTAACCCTCCCCCAGCTGTCTCCGAATGCTGTAGCTAGATTAGCTATCTTCGAGTGGGAACTGAGAGCCGAAGGTTGTGAGGGGAGGGCTGAAATCTTCGCTGCGCTGCATAGAGCGACTTGTCAGCCAAAGACCTTCATAGGCTCCGGAGGTGAGAAGGTAGTAGTTTCCTTCGGAAGCATCAATTTTAGGCTTCGTGATGAATATGCCCTGCAATTTCCTGCTAAGGCCATCAATGCCAGATGGTACACCGATTGGGTTCTGAGGTGGTTTTATGCTGAAGTTGGAGTGAGTAGCCCTCTGGCCGGTCCCCTCAAGGAAATCCAGTTCCGGAAGGAAGCCGTAGTGCAACCCGACGAAGGCCAACTCGAGGCTCGCCTCAACTTGCTTCAGAAAATCAGCAGAAGGTTGAGCATGCGGGACTTAGCCGAAGAGTTCATCGGACTTCAAATTCCTCCGTTGATGGCCAACTGGCCTATTGCCTTCGAAGATGACTCGGAAGGCGGTCTTCGCAAGATAAGCTATACTTCGAGCCCTGCAGGTAACTTCGAAACCAACATGCATAGTACATATTTACTTCGAAGAAAGATTAACTTGAATTATTTTTTAGCTTCTTCAGCCCCTATTACTTCAGAGCAAATTGTAAGGGCTTCGGAGAAGATTTTGGGTGCTCCAACTCCGTCAGAAAAAGAGTGGCGAATCAAATTAGTCGGAAGTTGGGAGCGCTTTAACAGAGTATGGGGAATGCTGGAGTTGACTCCACCCCCTCTGATGGATTGGGTGCCTCAGGAGAAGGGCCCCAAGAAAAGAGTAGCTGAAGCCGGAGCTTCAGGTTCAGCAAAGACTCCGGTGAAGAAGGTGGCTCGAAAACCTAAGAATCTCGCACCTTTGGATCCTGCTCCTTCAAGCTCAAGAACCTCACTTTCTGGTTCTAAAGAGGACGAAGGTATTTTATTAGTAAAATTAATTGATGAAGATGCAACTCAACGAAGTATTCACATTAAAGATACTGCAGGTATTCCGGAGCCTCAAGCTAACATTGAAGAAGTGATAGCTCCGGATACCCAGGAAGAACAATTCGAAGCCCCTATGGGTGTAGATGAGGCCGAAGTGCCTGCGAACGCACCGGAGTCTAGAGATAATGTTGATCAACCAATGACTTCGGTAGTTCAAGAAGATACAACTCAGGCCGGAGTTCCTGTGGATGAAAGTGGAATCGAAGTCACTATGGCTTCGATTCTCGAAGAAGTAACAAGGACCCTTCAGGACGATGCTCCTGCAGTCCAAGATTTAGCGGCTGATTCGGATGAGGACTACACTTTTGATCCTCCGATCAGTCCGGTGCTCGATATTCCAGAGAATGTCGAAGGTAAATTTTGCTTAATTCTTATCAATTTTTGCAAAATTATACAATGTGTAATATTTTTGTTTTTTCAGAGCCTCCTGTTGTCGAAGTATCCCTCGAAGATACAATTCAAAGACCTTCGACAACTTCGGAGCCACAACCAGGAGTTACCCTACCGGGGCCTGGAAGGGGAAAAAGACACATAGAGCCTCTCCCAGCTCAAGGATCGACTTCATCTGAATCAACAGATGAAAGCGAATCAACTGAGGGGGGGCCATCTTCGGAAGTTCCAAGGGCCTCGGAAGAACCCTCCGGACCCTCGCTAAGCAGAGCTGATCAGAAGGCTTTAGCACTGCTTCCTCTCATAACTCCATTTTTGGAGGAGAAAACCGGACTTGGGACTTTGGTTAAACCTTTGGGTGAAGCCAGTCGCAAAGTCGGGGAAACGGAGCTAGTAGCCCTTTTAAGCAGAGCGAAGAGTTCGGAGCTTAATATTGCTGTGGAAAGAGCAGCTTATCAGGTATAAAGCATCTTCGAACCAAATAATGAATTATATATGAATAATTTCTTATTCTAGTTTTTCTTTTTTCTTAGCAAGCAGTTTTAGCCCGCGCTGCAGCTTTATCGAGCGAAAACGAAATTGCTCAACTTCGGGAAGAGAACGAAACTCTTCAAAGAAATTTTAACTTCTCCGAAGGTCGAGTAGCTCAGATGGACAATGTGATAATAGCAGAGCAAAGGGCTAGGCAAAGCTTGGAGGCTGCAAAGAAAGAGCTCGAAGCAGAAAGAATTGTGCTTCGAGCGGAGATTGAAAGGCTGCGGACGGAGGATGCTGCGAAGGGCTCCGCACTTGTAAGGCTACAAGAAGAGGCTGGCCAACTCCGGACTCAGAAGAATGCTTTGACTACGGAGAATGCTAGAATCTCCGGAGTTTTAGCAGAAACGACTTCGGTCAAGGACGCACTTAATGCAGAAAAACTCAAGTCTGAGAAGGTGGCTTCGGAGGTCATCGAACAAATGTTAGGTGTCTTGGAGTACTTCGGTACTACTGGATCACTACCTTCGGATGACAATGTAACTCTGCTGCGCCGGCTAAAGAGGATCCAAGGAGCAGCGAAGCAAATGAAGACGGCAGGCATACGTTATGGAGAACTCTCCGGACAAGTGTCTGCCCTTGGAATACTTCGCTACTACGAGGATTTGGGCCGAACAATCACTCCGGGCGCAGAGGGCTCCATCATCTTCGACGACGCGAGACTTTTGACTCCTTCCGAAGGCGTAGCTACTGCTTGGCGAGCCTTCCAGACTTCGTGGAGAGCCGAAGGTCGATCTGCGATCAAGGCTTGGATTGATGAAGGCCAACGCCAAAAGCAAGTCCGGAGTCAAGCTTCGAGCAGTCAGCCTCCTCCGAACCCGCAGGTTTAGGATTATTTAGGATTTTTTGATTATGTAAAGCTGATGCTTGTAAATATTTATCAATGAAAATCTTGTTTGTCATATTTTTAGGCTTTGCCTCTTATGGAAGATATCGAAGTGTTAGAGCTTAACAGCGAACTTCGCTCACTGTGGAACACCTTCGAACTTCTAAAGAGTTATAAGCGTCCTCGATTCCTTATCCCTCGAGATGACTCCGGCGTTATTGCGCCCGAAGTAATCAAAGACGTATTGTCTTATATTAAAGAGGAAAATAAAGAGATCGACGCAAACACCTCGTCTTCTGAAGACACTAATTGGTCCGAAGACGAAGGTGAAGCCCAAAATAAAAGATCTGAAGATCTTAGAAGCTGGGAGAGAAGCCCCGAGCGGCTTCGAACTTGGGCCGAGCTTCAACAAGAACAGAAGGATTTTAGAGCTTCGAAGGGGAGGAAGAGAGTTAAACGCAAAGTTCTTAGAACTTCCGATGTTGGAACTAGTCGTTCCACCCCTGGCTCTCGGGACCGAAGAGGTCTCTGATTCCTTCTTGGTATAGATACCAATTTTTCATAATGTAATCTGTAAACACATTTATTTCAATAATGAATGCCGATTTAAAATTGTCTCCATATTACTAGCCCCTCTTTGGGTATAAGCAACTTCGAACTGCATTCAAAGATGGTTATGCGCAAAGAAAAAACTTCGGAGTACAATTTTTTGGGGGTTCGGAGCCCCTCTGTCATTTAAAGATTTTTTGAAATCTTATAAAATGTCTTCGACCTTTGTAGTCAGAAGAATGGTAACTTGGTACCTTTATTTGTTTTACGAAAGAAATCAATTAAGATAACTTCAAGGACACTTTAGTGTCTTAAGAAATTTGTCACTTTGAACTTATATGAACAAACATTCGAAGCTCATGGCTTAAATGCTGTTTTGCTTTAGCCACCTTCGGCTGTTTTTTGCAGAAATCTACCAGCCGGAGCTTGGATTTCGCAGAAATTGTAGCCACCTTCGGCTATTTTTGCAGAAGTCTACCAGCCGGAGCTTGGACTTCGCAGAATTTGGCCACTTGGGCTCTTTTTTGCAGAAGTCTACCAGCCGGAGCTTGGACTTCGCAGAATTTGGCCACTTGGGCTCTTTTTTGCAGAAGTCTACCAGCCGGAGCTTGGACTTCGCAGAATTTGGCCACCTTCGGCTCTTTTTACGGAAGTCTGACAAGCTGCAGCTTGGACTCCGCAGATTTTGGCCACCTTCGGCTCTTTTTACGGAAGTCTACCAGCCGAAGCTTGGACTCCGTAGAATGTGGTATTGGCTCTTTTACGGATGCCTACAAGGTATCAGCTTGGGCTCCGGATGGATTTCAGCCACCACACCGGAGGCTTCGACTTTATGGGTACGAAGTCCGGAAATACAGCCCAGCTTAATGACACTTCCCTCTCGATCGACTTCCGTCCCAGCGCGTCCGCTCGGGAAACTAGGAGTGTCAAGGGGAAGGCAACTATCAGGGTGTATGCTTTATTAATTTAGAGGTGATTACAAACGAATTACAAGGAGCCCTTATGCGAAGTATCGCTTTAGGTGCTCCGCATGCCAAGTATGCGCTAACTCTTCACCTTCTAAATTAGCTAATTTGAATGAACCAGGGCGTCCGGAGCGGACAATTAGATATGGACCTTCCCATTTATTGCCTAACTTCCCTGGTGCTATAATGCTTCGTAGAACAAGATGACCCGGCCTTAACTCGCTGAGTTTAACCTTCGTGTTATACCAAGTCTTCGTCTGCTGATGATACTTTGATAGATTAGCTACAGACCGAAGTCTTGTTTCTTCTGACAAATCTAACGAAGCTTGTCTTTCTTCTTCGATGTCCGGTTCGGTGCTGCGAATCGACCCCCCTTTTAGCTCTGTCGGAGTCATGGCTTCATCTCCGAATAGTAGTCTGAACGGAGTAAAACCTGTGGACCTTGTTTGCGTAGTCCGAATGGACCATAGAATCTTTGGCAGCTCTTCGGTCCACAGTCCCTTTGACAACCCTACTATTCTTCGATTTAGCCCTGATAAGATATTTCCATTGGCTCGCTCAACGGCTCCATTCGACTGAGGATGTCTCACTGCAGCAAAACATAGTTGAATGCCTAGGTCTTCGCAAAACTTCCTGAAGGGTTCTGCGTCGAACTGTGTTCCATTATCAACTGTGAGATATCTAGGCACTCCGAACCGGCAAATAATGTTCTTCCAGAAGAATTTCTGTACATTATTCGAAGTGATAGCTGTTAAGGGCTCTGCTTCGACCCACTTAGAAAAATATTCGATAGCTACCACTGCAAACTTTAAATTTCCCTTTGCTAACGGAAAGGGACCAATTAGATCCATACCCCATCTGGCCATAGGCCATACCGGAGCAATGACTTGAAGAGCTGTTGGTGGGCGATGACTCCGTCGACCCATCCACTGGCATCCTTGACAAGTGCGGACCAAGCTCTCCGCATCAGCTGTTATTGTGGGCCAATAAAGCCCCTGGCGAAGTGTTTTTCCTGCCAGAGCTCTAGGGGCTAAATGACTTCCACAAAGGCCTTCGTGAATTTCTCGGAGAATTTCTTGGCCTTCGGCTTGAGATATACATCGGAGTAGAGGGGAACATACTCCGGCCTTGTATAATATACCGTTGATTAACTGATAGTTTCTTGCTCTGAGCTTTAATCTTGACAATTGGGGTTCTTCGGGCAAATTTGTTCCTCCTTGCAAGAGTTCTATGATTGAATCTTTCCAATCTGCACTAGGAATGCAGAGAATCTCTGCAGAAGCAACTTGTGGCACCGAAGGTATATTGAGCTCCTCATAGAAAGCTTCGTCAGGCACATCCACAGCTCCGGCAGCAGCCTTCGCTAAAATGTCCGCTTGCACGTTTTCAGCTCTTGGTATACTCCGAATGGAAATACCCTTGAAATGTGCTTCAATCTTGCGAATTTCTTCCAAGTACTTTGCAAGCTGTGGATGTCGGACTTGAAAACTTTTGTCTACGTGCCCTGCTACTATCTGAGAATCTGTTTTTATAATTATTCTTGTAGCCCCTAGAGCACGTGCTTTCTGGAGTCCCAATAATATTCCTTCGTACTCCGCTATATTATTGGTAGACTTAAAGTTGAGTCTTGCGGAGTACATTGCTCTTTGTCCTGATGGTGAAATTAATACTGCCCCAATGCCTGCTCCGGATGCTTGAAAAGCCCCATCGGAGTAAATAATCCAAACTCCATCATCTGATTTTTCGGGAGTCAACTTCGCAGGTGGAGTCCACTCTGCTACGAAGTCTGCTAGGACTTGAGATTTGATAGCTGTCCTTGCCAGGAAAGATATGCCGAAGGGTGCTAGTTCTACTGCCCACTTTCCAATCCTTCCAGTGGAATCTTTGCTTCGGAGCATATCTCCTAAAGGATATGAAGTTGGTACAATTACATTATGAGCCAAAAAATAATGCCTTAGCTTCCGCGAAGCCATTATCAGAGCATAAACGAACTTTTCAAGTTCGGAGTATCTTGTCTTTGCTCCTGACAATGCTTCGGATACAAAATAGACAGGATTTTGGACCAACTTCCCATTGATATCTGCTTCTCTGACAAGGACTGCGCTGACAGCTGAGCCTGTAGCTGCAAGATACAGAAGTAGGGTTTCGTCCGCAATAGGCACCGTAAGTGTAGCAAGATTGCTGAGATAATTTTTAATGTCTTCGAAGCTTCTCTGACACTCCGGTGTCCATGCAAAATCTTCGGACCCTTTCAAAGCTTTAAAGATTGGCAAACTCCTCTCCGCAGACCTTGATAAAAACCTGCTAAGTGCGGCCAGACGTCCAGTCAGCTTTTGCACTTGCTTTAAATTCTCCGGAGGAGCCATCTTCTGCAGCGCAGTTATTTGAGTAGGGCTAGCTTCAATTCCCCTGCTTGAAACTAAGTACCCTAACAACTTTCCAGCCTTAGCTCCGAATATACATTTTTCGGGGTTAAGGCGGATCCCACATGCCCGAAGGCTATTGAATGTTTCTGCTAAGTCTAGGCTATGTTGGTGCTTTAAAGCACTCTTTATTACAATATCATCCATATAGGCCTCCACATTGCGACCTAGTTGATGACCTAGAGCCTTAGCAACTAATCTTGAAAAAGTAGCCCCGGCATTTCTTAGGCCGAAGGGCATTCTTACATAGCAGAAGACTCCCGAAGGAGTTACAAAGCTCGTCTTGATTTCATCTTCGCGCTTCAACCATATTTGATGATAACCGGAATACTCGTCGAGGAAGCTTAGTAACTCCGAACCTGCAGTGGAGTCAACTAGTTGATCAATTCGGGGCATGGGGTAGGGGTCACGTGGGCACGCTTTATTCAAAGATGTGAAATCAATGCACATGCGCCACTTTCCGGAGGACTTTTTCTTGACGAAGACTGGGTTGGCTAACCATTCTGTATGGGCCACTTCTCTGATAATCCCAGCCTTCAACAATTTTTCAACTTCGTCCTTAGCTAGAGCAGCTCTCTCTGCGGACATCTTCCGGAGCCCTTGTCGAACAGGCCGGGCCTTCGGGTTTACAAGTAAGCTGTGCTCAATAATATCCCGATCGACTCCGGTGATATCTTCATCAGACCAAGCGAAGACATCCAAATTTTCTTCTACGACCTTTTCCAAGGAAGTTGCAACTTCGGGAGGTAAATCTTTACCAAATTGAAAAGTGTACTCTTTACCATCTTTAACAATGACCTTCGTTGCAATTTCTCCTTCGGGACTTGGTCTTGGAAATGACTTCTTCGAAGCTTCGGAGGAGGCTGAAAAAATTTCTCCATTATCTTGGACACTGTTTACCTGCCTCGGATCAAGAGGAGGACCATGACCATATTCTGCCCTTCGAGCTATGGCTTGATCTCCGAAGATTGTCAGAACTCCTGATTGTGTGGGCATCTTCATGCACAAGTAGTTGTGATGCGCCACAGCTCCGAACTGATTCAACATGCCTCGCCCAAAGATGACATTATAAGCATACGGGGCGTCTACCACATCAAAGATAACTTCTTCAGTTCGGGCTAGTAAACCTTCTCCGAAGGTTACTTCCAGGCCTATTTGGCCAAGTGCATCTAGCGGAGGTCCTGCAAAGCCTTGCAGAGGACGAGCCGCTGGGAGGAGATGCTTTCGGGAAATGCATAACTGATCGAAGGCTTGTACAAATATGATATCTGCCGAGCTACCTCCGTCAATTAGCACCCTTCGAACTTCTGTTCCTGCAATATCAGCAGTAATAACCAATGGATCTGCATGCGGGAACTTGATACCAGCTGCATCCTCCGCAGAGAAAGATATTGGAACATGAGACCACTCCGGCATTGCAGCTGCAGATGACGAAGTCCCAATGTGGCCTACTTCCCGAACGTACTCTCTTCGCTGTCTCTTGGACATGCTTCCGAGGGTACCTCCTCCGGAGATAGGGAGAACTACTCTCTTCCCTCTATCTTGCCCTTCTTCTTGCTTCGGAGGTGGCATAACATTGGCCACCGGAGGATGCCTTGCAGCATCAAAATTTTCTATCCGCGCCACAGCCTGGACCGGCTCCGAGCGCACTGCTGCTGCTGGACTTCGGTCGGTACTACCTCGACCCGAAGTTCTCTCCAAGTATTCTCCCCGAAGGGTAAGAATAGCCTTGCAGGTGTCAGTTGCATGGCTTCGATTCTCTCCATGAATACAGCAAAAAAGGGTCTGGCTCTTGCCAGCCGTTTTCCCTGGCGGCCTCCAGCCGCTGGACTTGTTCCCCGCAGACTGTGGAGCTCTTGGTGTAAACTTCTGCGGGGGTGCAATGTTTAAGACCTCAGAGCGAGGGTGCTTTTGCCCTCTTCTTCTATCATGTTGCACTTCGGAGACTGGTTCTTGCGGCTGAGCCGAAGTCTTCACCTCTGCTTTAACTTCTGTCAACACTATCGAAGTAGCAGTAGTCCTCCGAAGCCAACCTTCTTCTGACTTCGAGTACTCCTCGAAGTACGACATCAGCTGTGATACCGTGGTGATGCTCTTTCGATGCAATTTATCCAGAAGGCCTTTATGACTGACGCCTTCCCGAGCCGCATCAACCACTGAAGATGTAGACAGCCCCCGGATTTGCGACTTCGTGTGAGCGAAGCGCTTGAAGTACTGTCTCAATGTTTCTCCGGGGAGCTGCTTCACTTGGAAAAGGCTCCCTGTCGACATGGGGGGCACGAAGGTGCCCTGAAAGTTACTTATGAACTTCTTCTTCAACTGTGGCCATGAAGTGATTGATCCTGGTTTTAAAGACCAGAACCATCTCAACGCCACTCCTTGAAGGGCTAACGGGAAGCACTTTGCCATAGTTTCTCTGTCTCCGCCACTAGCCTCGATTGCTAGGGCATAAGAACGCGCAAACTCACTAGGATCTTCGTCTCCGGCATACTTGCAAAGCTTTGAAGCTTTGAACCTCGGATCGAAGCGAACCTTCTGAAGCTCGGGATGCAACGGAGATTCATTGTCGTAAGAGGCGTTCTCCGGGGCTTCGGGATAATCAAGATCGTCGTCTTCGTGCACTTCGGGGATAGCTGGGGTGGCTTGAGGACGAAGCCTGTTCGCAGCCTCTTGCCGCCACCTCGCTACTTCGGCTTGAAGATTGGCCATTTGAGTGGCCATGTCTCCAAGGCTATCTTCATCTCCTCCGGAAGGACCTTCCGGGTCTTGAGAGCTGGTATGATCAGTTTGAATCGGAATGGAGGGTGGTAGAGTGGCTCTGGGTGGTCGGAGTGTGGAAGGGGTTGGTGGAGAGGTTTCGTATCCTCGAGGGATAGAAGCCCCTTGCGGAGTTTGAGGTGGAGGGATAGTCGAAGACCCCCCGACTTCGACTGTGTCGAAGGGTATCTCTCCGGAGATCCGAGAGGACCTCCGAGTGGGATTGCGAGGTGCACTCCGCTTAGGAGGCATGATGAAAGAGGTTGGTAGAGAACAAAGTTTTTTGGACTAGGTTCCCCACGGACGGCGCCAACTGTTGGCGTAAAAGATTACGCTAACAGGTTTCTGTTGAAAAGAAATTAACAAACGAAGTGTTTGCGAAGCAAACTGTTCTAAGCCTCCGAAAGGATAATAACTTAGAATAGTTCGAAAGTGTGTATTGATTCACTTGTTATCGGTCCCTATTACAGGGTGAAAGGGGGAGTATTTATAGGCCTAAACATTAAGGAAAAGACCTATTTACCCCTCTATTACAACCGACATTAAGGAAACCATTCAGTTTCCTTAATAGGGCTAGAATGGTAAAAGACTAATCTAATAGGATAGAAGATAAGTCTTCCATCTTAGCTGGCAGAAAAGATCCTGAAGGGCTTTGGTTCGAAGACATACTTCGAACCAATGCCTGTCTTCGGACTTCGAACGAGGTTCTGGGCATCTTCGAAGATGGTCTTCGGACAATCTTCGAATTGGTTGACTGTCTTTATGCTGCTTCGGCAATAACCCCAAAGATTAGATATTTTCCCCCAACAGCATTTCAATATTAAGCATAAAAATAAATCAAAATAATTTCTGATACTTCATTATACATATCCGACCAATGGTACTCCATTCTCTGAATCTCCCTTGACTGACTAACTGATTTGTTAATGACATTGGTATGAAATTAACCCGCATGTTCATCCAATGTGTAATTTCTACTAGAATTTTGGGATAGACCCATATGAATATTTTAGAAATTCTTAAATAAATCTTAAAGGTCCGAGCCACATAAAGGATTATCGCGTGGTCAGGAGTAGAATATGAGACTCGGCACTGCTGGGTGCTAGAGTTGAGCCAAGGACTCGGAGGTCGGGGGTCAGCACTTCCTGAGTGCTTGATCCTAGTTAGGACTCAGGGGTTGGGGGTCACGGGTTGGCTTGTCGAGCCCAACCACGTGTTCTCGAAGTCCAACTCCTTGCCTTGTGGAGATACGGTCTTTCATTTTACTGTTTCAATTATTTTGGATCTTGACGAAGTTAATGGAATATGGTTATATGGAAACCAACTTGATTGAGATCGTGATAGTGACATGAGGTCTAGTTGCTCTCATATAAATACCCGTCTACCAGGCCGATACCGATGGATGTGTTAACAACAACAAGAAATACAATAGAACCAAGGTAGGTTTTGGTTGTCTCTTCTCTCTGCTTAGCTATCGTCGTAGTCTATTCTATTTTGTTCGCCAGCGTGCACCGGGAATGGGAGAGCAGGTCTTTGAAATCAGTCGTCTTTGAGATTCTGTACCAGGAGAGGGTGAATAATGTTTTTGGGAAGCGCTCTACACGACTGCTCAAGTCCGTCACTACGATGCATCTTGCATCTACGTCAACCATTGGTCGCCGTCAAGTGTTGCGATCCGACACCAATTGAAGTGTATTTTCCCCAACCACGGATTCGTCCTCAACTACCGTACCATATGTGATTTATGTACGGTATATAATCATGCTTTGCGTAATCATGATTACTGTTTTATTGCCAACTAGTATGATAGATCTGTTTATGCTAGTTAGTGTGATTATCATGATTTATTTAATTCAGAAATTAATCGTAAAATTGTCTAATATTCCAACAACAGTAATATTATACTACAGTACCATAATTATCCTTACTTGAAAAACCAAGGGTGGTTTTGGTCTGGATGATGAGTGATTGACAAGGATGAGTGTATGAGCAAATGAGTGGTCGAGAGTATGTGGAGTGCATCGAGGGTTTCGATATGGAGTGAAGGTGTGGCTACCGAGGGCTTCGGCAGTGCGTTTCGTTCTGGTTTTGGCTTGTCTTGTTTGTGCAGGGTGGAGATGTTGACCGACTGTCGACGGCGGGTGATCGAGGGTCGAGCGGGGAGCTTGATGCCGAGGATCAGGGAGGTCGGGCGAAGTTGGAGAAGATCTCAAGAGTGCACGAAGAGACGGAGTAAGACCTGGACGGACGGCTGACTGCGACGGCGTGTTGACCGTATTCACGAGAGGGAGGCCAGGACAAGCATTTGGGATTCGGGCGGCTCGAGGGGATCGAGAGCGGAAGTGGCTTGCTGGCACTCGGAGTCACGAAGCGGTGTCACGAGTCGAAGGGCTGAGAAGGCTTTGTTGGTTTTTGCTGAAAACCGTCGAAACATTTATCGTTTTTACTATTTCAATAAAATAGTGTCAAGTTTTAGTTTAATTTTTTTTAGTGTCATAGTGTGTACTTTTTATAGTATTTTTGGAGTATATATATATTCTGAAAATATTCTAAAGAGGGTCTAGAGTAAAATAGAGTATTTCTAGTTTTTATTTTCAGATTTGTAAATAGTGTCTTTCTAGGGGGTTGTTTGTAAAAATTGCCTTCTAGAATCTGGGGCAGGTGAGATAAATATCCCACCTATGCTGGCCGAACATGACTTGAACCAGAACTTTCTAGCAACGACAAATCAAATTCATTTTTGTCTCTCAAAACCGATTGAATACCAAGAGCTTTTCTTCCTGTGACAAGATTTTACCGTGAACAGGACTTGATTCTGCTACAGGAAAGCGCTGGAGTGCCGGATTCACTACACGTTTGCCGACAAGACTATTCATCATCAGGCGCCTACAGATTTCAGCAAGTTTCCATTTGTTGCGCGTGAATTTCTGATGATTCAGTGCATGTTTGATTGATGATCTGATTCAGTGATTGTTATGTTCTTCTCTGAATTATTTCAATCCTTGAACCTGTGAAAGTTTATACTGAATTTCATGGTGTAATAATTCAGTTTATCATCTGCTTTTAGAAACTGTTTGCTGGTTATGATGAACTCTTGAACCTGGTTTTTGAATTGAGTTATATATGGTCTAGATGTTGGGCTGTTCCTGAGGTTTGAACTTTAGAATTCCTGAAGTAATTGTGTAGTTCTGATATGTCCTGATTACTGTTGTTAATCATTTTGTTAGCAATTATATGTGATCAGATTACTCATGTTTCCAGCAATTATTTTCAAATATCAGAATCAGTCTTTTCTGTTCAGTTAACTTCTGCTGATCTTGACTGAAATGGTTGTATCTTCAGATTTGAGTCCTAATCAAGTGAACTGGTTCAGTTTTTTTCAAAAACATCTGAAATACTTTTTCCTCTTGAATTCTGAATTTGAATAGAGATCTCCTTGTTCTGTAGTGAAAGGATTTAATGAGTTGCTGCAGTTTCAATTTGTGCTTTAACTTTTGAATTCAAGTACTCCTATTTTTGTCTACTACTTGCTGATCACTCAAAGGTTTGCAAAGTTTAGTATGAATTGAATGTGCTAGTTAACTGATAAAGAGTGTGTTTCAGAGATTCAAATTTGTCTTTGTATTTCAGTTTGTGAATCTATTTACTGTTGTATTCTGGAATGGAGCAGTATTTTCAGTTCTGGCAGAATTAATTGACATGTACTTCGATTCTAGTTTCTGGTTTTGATATGAGTGTTGTCGGATAATGAACAGGATGTGTTGTATATTCAAATTTGTTTGCTACAAGTGTGCTGAATTCAAAACATAAATTTAGTTCAAATTATGATTTCTGATCTTCTGAGTAAATCTGAATGCTTGATATGCTTTGATGAAGTGTAATACATGTTCTGAAATTGATAGAGTAATTTTGTCGGTTCTGCTACAGTAAATGCATTGGTGTGTACTCTTCAAGTATTCTGAAATTGGAGTATCTCATATTGAAATTTCAGATTCTAACAAGGTTGATGAGTTGTGAATCTGTGTATGCTGTGTTGATACAAATTTATGAATGGAACTTGCAATCTGAACCTAAATTTGACAAATACACTTTACTGAAGTTACATTTAATATTCACCGACCGAAAAATTTCAGAAGTGTGTGTTTCTCAATTGTGATTGAGTTAAAACTTTCTAATTTACTTTTTACACTTGAATTTGTTCTCTAGAGTGAGTGTTTTGATAGATGTTGTTTGAGAAACTTGAATCAAAGCTATTTTTGGGCATTTGAATCTGTTTGAGCTCTAAATTGTGCTGATTGATTTGAAACTTGAATTTGCGTCCTTAGAGGTGCGTTGGGTGATTTGATTAGGCCATCACATTCAAAAGAAAATGTCGAGGCACCTATTCACCCCCCCCCCTCTAGTCACCATTTCGATCCCACAATTGGTATCAGAGTCGGTTTGATCACGAGTTGACCTTTACCAGCTATGATCCTTTTGGCGACATGGAACGGAACACAAAGATCCCTATGTTTGATGGTCGAGACTATGCCTATTGGAAGGTGCGCATGGAGGCTTACTTGCTTAGCCAAGGAAGTGCGATATGGGACATTGTTGCATCCCAGTACACGATCCCTGAAACTCGTACCTCAGAGACTGAGAAGGTTCAATATGAATGTAATAGCAAGGCTAGAAACATTCTTTTTATCAGTCTGAGTCGAAATGAGTTTGATAGGGTTCAGCACCTTCATACTGCTCGAGAGATTTGGTCGACATTGAGTACTTTTCATGAGGGCACATCACAAATTAAGGCTAGGAGGCAAAGTGTAACGTCCAGATTTAATAAATCTGGACCTTTATTGAAATTCCAAAGAAAATCAATAAACCAAGACGTTCATCACACGACCGCGCAAAATACGACAAGCATTCATGGTTCGTAGACCATATTAATACAAAAGTATTAAAGTAAAAGAGAAACTATTAAAATAAGGGTCCAAGATGAACGTCTCCTTCCAGTCTCACCTTGACTGGGTCGCTACTTCAGACCTTCATCCTTCTCGTAGTAGATGGGCTCGCTCTGGTGGTGTAAGTCAACGGGGTGAGTACAATCATACTCAGCAAGCCACCGGATGCAAATATAATGCAAAGTAATAACAAGGAAGGTAGTGGCTAATTTTGTGGAAAAGCATATTTGTAAAGCAATTAAATGTGATCAAGTTATTTATACAGAATGTAAACATGTGTATGCATCCTCTTCTAACTCGAGGGGTACAGTCAGCCCATCCTCGCTCAACAGTCCTTACATGCTATGAATAACTCAATCATTCAAACAATTGTAAACTAACTGCGAGAAGTCACACAAGCCGCCCTTGACCGTGGGCTCAGCTTTTCAAAAAGATTAAAAACTCTGATCAGAGGTGTACCACTGTACCCACAAGGCACGCACTCATCCCATACACCAAAGTGTAATGAGATGACCCATACCATGGGAACTCGTGCCAAAACCTTCCATATGGACCGCCTCGACCCGACATCACCCTCTTATGGGTTTCATATGGTGCCCCGACGCGTCGAGCCAACACCATACCCCCCTTGATCCACATTGGTACAAGTCACCCGCAGGTTGCCCCTTGCCCCCTCCACTATGGTGCATCGAGTCAGTTTGTTCCATACTTCTAGTTAGGACTTACCCATTAGACTTGTGGTTAGTACGGAAGTGCTTTGCAACAGATCCCGCAGACCGGTCCTTATAGTGCCCCGGGTGCGACCAACAAATGCCCTAGCTTGAACCCGGAACCCACCATACTTATAACATAGCCAACTCCAACAGAGTCCAGAGACGAGAATAACGGGGAAATACGTATAGTAGAATCCATCTATCTACGACTCATTCTTTTATACTATAGCAGTTGTGTCGGTACATTGGACACTAGCTAATATAATATTGTAGAGTGACAAGGAGTGTAGGCTCAATAAGCATGGCTTGGGTTTGCACAAAAGGACGGGGATCTAATAAATATAATGTGTAGGGCTTTGAGATTAGACTAATGCAATATTATCCTATGAGTTATAGCGATAATTTATTAAAACATGGGCTCAATGATGATCAAAATGGGGGTTGTGACTTGCCTTGCTCAGAAAATGGCGATGGTGGAACCTCGGGGTAAAACTCCGGCTCCTCGATGATCTCTTAGTCTTCTCGATACGGAAAAATTAAATACCACATTCAATAAACAAACAAAATATCACAAAATATATAAGCATACAAGTTTATGATTTTAAATATGTGGAATTAAGCTTTATTATTCTGAAGTTATGTTGAAAAATATTAAAGAGTACATTTTAAGGTTTTTCCTGATTTATTTCATGAATTATCAATTTATCCCTAAGGGGTTTTTATTTATTTATTTATTTAATAAGAATATTTTGTGCTGAAGTAACATACTGTTTTTATGGCATAAGTTGGTGGAGAATAAAAAGAGGAATTTAACAAAATTTGAATGGTGAAATTTGGAGTTAAAATGAGCAAGTTATGAATTTTCAAAGTTTAAACAATTTTCTGGAATTTTATTTAAACAGAAAACAGTCCCTAGTCCACGGTGAACCAGGTTCACCGTGAACCCATGACTGTGCGCGTGGACCCGATCACCTAGAGCCGTTTGATCAAGATCCAAAGGCTGGAGGCGAGGCGGGGCTTTAAGTGGCAACGAACGGTCGAGATTAAAAGGTATCGACCCGGTACGCGTGGACGCATGAGATCGAGCGAGGGTTTTAAATAGCGATCAACGGCTGTGAGGGCTCCGTACCGGTTTGACCGGATGGATGGCCCAGATTACACCCGTGCGGGTTATAATCTAAGCCCTCCATCGTGGATCGGACGGCTGAGAGCGCGTCCAGCACGACACGTGCTAAGGGGGCAAGTACCCCCTTCGTTCTCGGCTCCAGCGGGCTCGGGTGCGGCGGCGACGGTGACGATGAGGGGGCTAGGCCCTAGATCTCGGCTGAAATGGAAAGAGGAGGGGACGGCGGTCGTGACCGTACCTGCGAAGGCGGAGGTGGGCATCTGATGGTGATCGACGGTGAGGGTAGATGGCGAGGGCGTCTCAGGTGGTTGGCAACGACGGTGATCCGGCGGTTGTCACGGCCAACCGAGGGGTGGCCGGTGATGGGCGGTCGACGGGGATCCCGACGGTGGTGATGGCATGGACGGCGGGGGTCTGTGTCGTCGGCAAGCGGCGACCGGAGGTGAAGCCGAGGCAGCGGGCATCTAGGCGTCGCAAGGCTTCGGTAGTGCGTAGCTAGGGCGGCTAGCGGTGTGGTGGAGTGTGGTGAGCCGAGTGGGTCTTTATAGGGTCATCGGCGGTGGCCAAACGAAAGGAAACCGAAGGTTTCCTTCCTTCTCCGGCGAGGGTTCCATTTGCGTGGGCTAGCTTCCTTATATGCGAATGCGCGTCGGCTAAAGGGGGAAAGAGATCGCCGGGGTCGGAGGAAGGGAGTCCGAGGTGGACCAAGGCAGATAGGGGCGACCGGCGGCAAGAAATGGAAGGGGGTCACCGGAAAGAAAAGAGGGGATCCCCTTCCATCGGAGATGATGGATCTGACAGGTGGGTCCCACTTGTCAGCGGGCGAGCGGGAAAGGAAAGGGCAGATAGACGGGCTCGGGCGGTTAGTGGCGGAGGGAGGCGCTAGCGAGGCTGATGGGTGGGCCATGCGGAGGCGGGCACGGGGAGGGGAAAGGGGGTGCGAGCGCCAACAGGCGGACCCCACTTGGTGGTGGCACAGGGCTGGACTGGGCCGGGCTTGGGGAGGATTCAGGGTTGGCGGCCCAATAGGATTTAAAATGCATTTTCTAATTATAATAATTATAGTAATTCATTTATTTGATGAAAGGTTGAATCACTATTGATAAAAATTTGTAAAAAATCCTAAAATTATATCTTGGCCTCTATATCCCACCATAAATTTTCCAAGTTAAAATTTGAAGTATTCCCTCCTGTTTGGCTTCATTAGGATTCTTTTAGTATTTTCTTTAATTTCATAAATCATTTATATTCCAGAAAATCCATTTTCTTTATTTTATTTATTTTAAATTCTTGGGATGTTGCACAAAGCACGTATAATCAAGAATACCAAATGTTCGTGCAGGGCCCTAGCGAGTCTGTTGATGTTTTGTTTGCTCGCTTTGATGGCATTGTTAGTAACTTGCGATCCACTAGGACGCTAGCTTACTCAGATCATGACCGTGCGATCAAACTTCTCTATGATCTGGATCGTAGCATATGGGAAGTTAAGATCTCAAGTATTGAAGAATCTGCTAGCTTTGATACTTTGACATGCAATGAACTTTTCAGTGAGCTTAAGTCCACCGAGATCACCAAGGCATCTCGTTCTGGGATTGGGAGCTCTTTGCCAGAGTCCATGGCACTAGTTTCTAGTTCCGGCAGTGGCACCTCATCTGGAGGTAATTCATCAGCTGTTTCTAGAGCTTGTGTTTTCTCTGGTGCTTTTGACTTGTCCTCCCTTGTCTCTGTCACAAAAGAACAAGTGGATGTTCTAGATGATGAGGAGCTAGATCTCATCGTCAGGAAGTTCACTCGCTTTTACAATGATAGACGGGACCAAAGGAGAGGAGGGTCACAAGGGTGTTTTGAATGTGGAGATATGTCTCACATAAAAGCAAATTGCCCTAAATTGAAAAGTAAAAATGAAAATGAGCACAAGCACCAAAAATGGAATAAGAAACCCTATTTTAGAGGAAAGTGAGGAAAAATGGCTAAGAGAGTAGCCAGATCTTTTGTGGCTGCCCTCAGCGACATCGATAGCACGTCAAGCGAGGAGCCAAGCTCGGAGGAAGAGGAGCCTCCCAAGAAAGAGAAGAAGGAGAAGAAGGAGAAGAAGACAGTGGACATCACCGACCTTTGCTTCGCGATCGATGGCGACTATAGTAGCGACGAGCTTGACACTTCTGAGGTATATCTATCCCATGATCAGCTTCTTGTTCAGAATGATGAATTGCATGTTAATGTTTATTCTCAGGATAGATTGCTTAAACTTGCTTCTAAATAACGTAAAGAACAAAAACTCAGACTTGAATCTATCTCCACTGAACTTGCTATTTTGAAATCTAAGTCTGATGTTGCCGATTGTGAGTCATGTCTTACTATTATGGATGAGCTTGCTCAGCTGCATTTTATACATGCTCAAACTGTTGAAAAACTTGAATTAACTGAAAAACAACTGTTGAACCTAAACTATCCTTTGCTTGTTGAGAGCATAAATTTGAGAGATAGGCATGTTGATGAACTTAAGGCTAGATTGAAGTGTGCTGAGTGTTCTAAGGATGTGCAGCCGGCGTGTCCCACCTGCATCACCCTTAAGGACCAACTCATCTTTGCTAGAGAGCAAGCGGAAAAATTGAAATGTGAGAATGACTACCTTCTCTCTGTTGTGGAAAAATGCACTGAAGGAAAGGGTAGGATGGAGCTGCTTTTGGCTAAAACCAAAATGTGTGCTGACAAAGCAGGGTTAGCTCTCAAGTTGGGTTATGAGAGAACCACTCCAAACACTTTGAGCGAAACTATGTTCACTCCTCCCACTACCCTTGAGAAAGAGAGAGCCTAGTTAGACACTGATCAAAAAGCCAAGAATCCTACCCAACCGACAAAGAAAGCTCTTCGTGCTTTAGATAAACCTCCTCAGCCAAAACCCAAGAAAACTGTGAGATTTGCGCCTGAGACCCATACCCACACACCCAAGAAAGTGTATCACTGTTCTTATTGTCATCGGGTGGGTCATTTGGTTGGGTTTTGCTTTCATCGCATTAGGGATGAGTGACGGTCTTTTGCTATGAGCTTTCAGGACATGCATTACCCATCTTTAGGTATGCATGAGTCTACTTTTCGCTCTCATCCTGATTTTGAGGCTCCACATGGTTTTGAGAGTGATTTTGCCCCTCGTGGTGTACACCATGCTTCATATGGTGATAGATCATGTGTAAGAGGCTTTGATGCTCGACAGGTTGGGAGACCTCGTTGATTTCCATGTTCGCGCTTTATTGCTAGACCACACACTTTTTATCATGGTTTATCTCCTATGCATGGTCAGTCTTCTACTTTGCCTGGATCTCGAGTTTTGTGATACTGGATTCCAAAATAGTTTTTAACTCACCCTCTCACTGAGCATCTCAGAGATACTAGCATGTTTTGAGGGGGAGCTGTGTAGCATTGCATGAGCTTCTGTCATATGATTAATTGCTTTTACAAGTACATCCTTTGTTATGCCTTTGTAGTATTGTCTTTAATACTGTTGACTGTACTTGGAATGTTTTCATCTAAGAATTGTTATGAGCATGGCTTTTATTTGTGAAAATTTGAAAATGATCACTTCTTAGTCTAGAAACTAGCTTGGATGGGTTGAGTGCTTTTGCTAGCTTTTATACACCTGATAGCTAGGTCCTTTTTACTTGGATGCTGATATGCAACATGAGTTCATCAAAATTGTTTGAAAATGAAAATGAAATTGAATGAAAAAGAAAAAGAAAAATGAAAATGAAAATGAAAATGAAGTTGGATGATATTCATGCTTTTGTGTGCTGAATTTTGAAAAGATCCAGGTGGGTTTGCTTTGTCGCACTACTTTGTTCTGGATGGCTTACCATAGCACTTTGGTACGAACCGGGACATTGAGTGTATACCAAGACCATTGCTTTAAGCTTCTGATGGTTTCAACCTAGGCTTAGCATGGTCGATTAGCATAATGTTGACATGCAAATAACCCTTGGCACAAAAATGAAAAATTTAAAATTCATTGCATATCATGTTTGCTGAAGCACCTTGGAGTGGGATACGCTTATCTAGTGTGTGCTTGCTTAGCTTTTGCATCTCATGCCTTGACATGTCTAGTATGCTAGTCTGAGTGGTGATGCTTTTATTTGCTAAAACCTGAAAATACTTGCTGATGCCTTTTTGTTTAGATGATATACATATGAGGATGTCATATAGTACTTTTAGATGATATTCAAGGCGAATGCTTGTTTGTACTGTAATTGCAGCGGCTCAAGTTTCAGAAGCTCACATCTCTGCTTTACCCTCTTTTTCCATCTTTGCATCTTTTTATCTCCTTGATGCCTGCATTGTCAAAGGGGGAGAAATGTTATACATGATGCTTTGCCTTTTGGATTGCTTGGTTAAGGGGGAGTTGGCTTTCATGTTGAAATGCTTTTGATGCGATGTGCTTTTGATGACTTGATGCGATGCTGCTTTTGATGACTTGATGCGATGCGCTTTTGATGGCTTGATGTGATGCGTTTGTTGATAGCAAAAAATGGCATTAGTGGCTAAGATTGTCAAAATATCAATTTTGGTAATTTGGGCCAAAAATACACATGTCCCAAGACAGGCCGAAGCCCTATAGGGCTGAAGGACCATTGGGTTGTACGCTCCGAAAGCTTCCAGCCAGCCCACGACCTTCGCCCAAAAGCCTTTGGAGGCCCACGCCGCCGAAGCTTTGGCCCGAGGAGCAGGCTCTGATGGGCCTGGCCGAAGGCCCACTTCGGCAGAGATAGAGTTGGGTACAATTCCGGCTAAGTTTTTATCTCTATTCAGCCGAATTATAGCATATTAGATCAGAGGCCTAGCCCCTATAAATAGAGAGGCGAAGCCAGTTTAGAGGCCAACACCCAACACAAATCAAACCAAAGACGTAGATTTGATTGCATTTACTTTATCTTTACCTTTCCGCACTCTTCGTGGGTTTGCTTGGAAGCCCTCCGACGACCACTTCAGAACAGTGGTAATCCTTGTTACATTGCTTGTGAAGTATCCATTAATCTACATAATAGATTGCTATCGCCTTGTTACTTCGCCTGTGAAGTATCCGCAAATCTACGTAACAGATTGCTATCTTCGCTACTAGTGCAACACTTAGCAGAATTCGGTCCTCAGGCCGAATTAGTACTTTGAATCCACTCTGTTGCAGGTTTCCTCGTTCGGAGCTACTTCATCGGAGGTGACCGGAGTTGAGAGATCGGTTTCGGAGGTTACCAAAATACCCTTCGATGAGACTACCACTTCGACTGCACGCTTCACCAACAGACTTCATCACGACAGGCTTCGCCACACTCGTACTCTGCTCCGGACGAAGTCACGCTCGCGCGTTGTGCTCGAGTTATTACTCTGTGTCTTACTGTATCAGAGACTTCACGCCGAACCTCACTGTTCGGAGGTGACTGTCGCGTCCAGATCTGTTCGGAGTTCATCTTCTTCCAGATCTATCCGAACGCCGAAGGTATCCTTCGGCGGGACACTTCGCATCAGACGTCGAAGGTATACTTCGGTGACCCTCTTCGCACCATACTTCGAAGCAGACAGGATCTGACCGGTTTATTGATTTATCATGTTTAATATATTTTTTCGGCTAATTGGATTGTTTTTGTGTGATCTGATTACCTGGCAACTCCACCCCCTTTACCACGACTAAGGGTAGTCAGAACACGACGTCAATGCTACGTTGCGCTTAGGCTTGTACCTAAGTATCCGCACATTTTTGGATCGTTGGACTGACCCAAGTGCGGGGGCACGTTTTCATGTCAACACACTTTTTGGTGACTCCGCTGGGGAAAAGCTACGCCAAGATGACAGGTACGTCTACATCGGCCACCGGTACATCTACAATGACTACTACATCTACACCGCCGATGGACACCATAGGAGGCGCGGATATCGACAACCGCAATATCTTAACACCTACTCTCGAAGATATTCCCGCAGAAGATCGAGCAGAGATTGAGGCAAAGTTGAAGGCGCTCCAAGACATGATGCTTGGGGGCCACGTCAAGACACACGCAGGCTTCATCAAGCGTGACATCATCACCCATGACATTGCTCAGACCCAGGTAACACCTGTGTCGCCCCGTTTATCCTCTTTAGAGATTGAGCAAAAAATAGCCGCATCAGTAGATCGGGCCGTTAGCACTTCACTAGCCAACCGTTTAGATTCAGCAGTCAGCTCCCAAGTAAAGGCGAGTCTTAGAAGGTTCGGCTTTACTGAGGCCATACCACCAGTCCCTATTGCTAGTGTACCTCTGGTAAATCATGTGTATATCAGAACTGATGGTGGCAGTGGCAAGATCATTACGTCTCTAGCCCCAAGACCCATGGCCGAGACTAATCATTATGCTTACGGCCAAACTAGCACAGCGTACCACGCACCACCACTACCTGCGCTGGTACCAGCCCTGCCCGCGCCACATGCACAGGCACCTAGGCTTGAGCACGTCGTACAGCTAGCACGTAGGGAAGAGGCCCATGGCCGACACACCAACATCCCGCCGCGTGTCGCGCCCCCGCACGAGAGACGTGCGTAGGTAGCAGGTCAGGATGACCTAGAGGAGCGGATCCGCGTGCTATTTAGGGAGTGTGTCGGTTTCGTGCCTAAGGGTCAGGTTAGGGTTTACCAGAAGCCATATCCCGATCATTTCGACATAGTACCCAACCCCCACGACTATAGAATCCCCGAATTCACTAAGTTTGACGGCGAGGGTAGCAAAACCACACTAGAACATGTTAGTCATTTTTTAGCACAGTGTGGAGAAGCTAGCGGGATAGACGCTCTAAAAGTTAGACTATTTTCTCTCTCGCTATCCGGCATCGCTTTCACTTGGTTTTCGGTGCTCCCACCAAACTTCGTCCAAACGTGGGATGATTTAGAACGAAAATTCCATGATTACTTTTACACAGGTGAGATGAAACTTAGGCTTTCACACTTGACATCGGTTAGGCAGAAATCTAATGAGAATGCCTCTGAGTGCATCAAGCGTTTTAGGGATACTAGAAACTGATGTTTTATCCTTAACATTTTAGAAAGGGACCTGGCGGAATTAGCTTTTAACGGGTTGCGTTCCGAGATTAAAGAAAGATTAGACAACCAGAACTTTTTAGAAGTTAGCCAAGTTTTACAGAAGGCTCTGGTCCAAGAAGGCCGAACCAAAGATAAAAAGTTCATTAAAACATTTAACAAGCCTAGGGCTGAAATCCACATCATGGAACGCTCCGACGAGGAGGAATCAGAAGAGGAGGATTCGGCCGACATGTATGCAGCTGAATGGGTTTGGAATGCTAAGAGCAAACCTATAACTTGCTCCGAATTACGGCCGTCTCCCATGAAGAGTCGGCCTGGTGAGGTCAAGTACTCATTCGATATAACTAAAGGTCAAGTCATACCCTCTGCCGATAAGTTGAAGAAATATCCATACTGTAAGTGGTATGATTCACATTCGCATAATACTAACAACTGTAATGTTTTTTGACGGCAGGTTCAATCGGCCATAGAAGAAGGATGATTGAAAATAGACCACAATCCAAAGATGAAGCTGGACAAAGATCCTTTTCCCGTCAACGCCGTCGACCTCGGTGAGAAGAAGGTATTGATTCGGCCAGAGAAGGCTAAGTCGACTAAAGGGAAGGATGTAATTGTTGGGGAGCCGCGCACTCACACACTCATACCGAAGAACCCTAAGGTGGGAGTGTGGAAAAGGAACATTAACATCCCTTCGGCTAAGGCTCACAAGAGGCCAAAGGTAACATACAAGATGTTGTTGAACAAGCATCAAAGAAAAGCCAAGGAAGCAGGCCCCCGTGCTAAAAAACTAAGTCAGTCGAAGGGGCCAAGACTTCTAGAGGGTGGCTTCGGACCGCAGTGGCCGAGCCATCCTCATGATGGCTTCGGACCATAGTGGTCGAACCCTCCGCACGACGACTTCGGACCGCAGTGGCCGAACCCTCCGCACGACAACTTCGAGCCACAGTGGCCTAATGCTCCATGTAGTGGCTTCGGACCTCAGTGGTCGAATTCCCTGTACAGTAACTTCAACCCCCAATGGCCGAACCCTGCACCACTCTAGACAAACCCTCCGATAGAAGGCTTCGGTCCGCACTGGCCGAACGTACCTCCGGCCTAGAAGGACCCCTCACTGATATGGTCTGAGACACTGTCGACTCTGCCAAACCCCCCTCCGGGTAACGGGTTTGGCTCATAGTGGGCGGGCCCACTGGAGCTGCCGATGCCTCCACCGTACAACTGGGCGGGGACTCCGTGGGCTCCGTATGTGTCACAGCCAGAGTACCCTCCGCAACCTAACACTATGCCTTGTTTTCCTTCGGAGTATTATGGATGGCAGGGACAAACAGACACAGCGGAGGGAGGCATCATCCATAGACTATCTATGGTACCTTCGAATCGGCCCATGCAGAGCGAAGTCGAAGGATGCAAGTACGAAGAGGCCGAGGACAAGGAGTCCAAAGCTATCACTATCAGAGTAGGGCCTCAGGAAGTCCCAATCCCGAGGGCCTTGTCGCCGAAGTCCGATGGAGGTGAGTACCTTTCTTCAGCCGGAGCTCGCGCCAAAGCCTGGTTCGATCGGTCGAACAAGGCCGGTCCAACTGTCGGGGTCCGCAATGAAGGCCCCTCCGAATACAGAGTAGATGAGGCCGAAGTAAGTAGTACCACTTCGGCTAAAGTTGATAGGAACTAGGTAGTAGCACCTGGCACCAAGCCACAACCATCTTGGGCACCTCTAGGCATGACCAAATCACAAAAGAGATGTCTGCAATGACTACAGGCACTGGAGATGCGCGAGAAGAAAGCTGAGGATGAGCACGACGCCATTTTTGAAGAAATCTGCTCTTGACCAGCTACAAGACAGGTATGGAGGATGAAGCCGGTTGGATAACCAACCCGGCTCCTAGTACGAGCGACGATGATGATGACATGATCGACGACAAATACTCGCCTGTCTCCGAGGGGCCTACACCCCAGGCAATGGACATCAACATCATCACACTGCCCGCCGAGTTCGCCCTACCGTAGGACGAGGTCGAGGTCGCTCTATTGAACCTCGGCCCACGCAACGCTATTTTTGAGAAGTCTGAGGACTCGGCTCGCCATCTGAAGCCTCTCTACGTCAGAGGTCACATTGACAGAAAGTTGATTTCCTGGATGCTTGTCGATGGTGGCGCCACTGTTAACTTAATGCCTTACTCGTTATTGAAGAAACTTGGCAGGGAGGAGGATGATCTAAAGAATACCAACTTGATGCTCAACGGCTTCAATGGCGAGAGTTCCGAGGCCAAGGGCATGATCTCCATTGAGTTGACGGTGGGCAATAAGACATTGCCAACAACATTTTTCATCATCGATGTACAAGGTAACTATAGCGTGTTGCTAGGGCGCGACTGGATTCACATGAATTGCTGCATTCCTTCTACCCTACACCAGTGCCTAATTCAGTGGGACGGCAATGAAGTAGAGGTCATCCCCACAGATACTTCGGCCCAAGTGGCGTTGGCCGATGTATCAGTTGACGTCGTTCACAACAAAGTAGAGTGTCTGTTAGGTCGAGATCTTTCGGATTATGATTTTGTTAGCGTATCCTAAGGACGTTTTGTGCCAGTGTCTATAAAGCCGGCTAGTGTAGCACGGCTGTTTTTGTATTAGTAGTCATGTCTAGCAAAACTAATCTAGATTGGCTAAAGTCTCATGTAGAGCAGTATTGGTCTAATAAAGACGTTATTGCCAAGGCCATCGAAGACTTTAGCGAAGTAGAAAAATTAGGACAAGTTTTTGCGTCGGCCGATCCCTTAGAGGAAGTTGACATAGGTGATGGTAGCATCTTGAGGCCGACTTTTGTAAAGCAACATTTATAGCCTGATGAAAAGGCCAATGTAATAAAGTTGCTTCGGTCGTATGTCGATTGTTTCGCATGGGAGTATAGCGAGATGTTGGGACTAAGTCGTGAGCTCGTAGAACATCGGCTACCTATCAAGTCTGGATTTAGGCCGTATAAACAGCCTCCTCGTCGCTTTAACTCGGCCGTCTATGACCAAGTTAAAGAAGAAGTAGAGCTGCTGCTCAACGCTGGGTTTATTAGGCCATAAAGGTACACAGAATGGGTTGCTAACATTGTGCCTGTAGAAAAGAAAGGGAGCGGAAAAATATGGGTATGTATTGATTTCTGAGATCTGAACAGAGCCACTCGGAAGGACGAGTATCTAATGCTGATAGTCGACAAGCTAATCAATAATGCTTCAGGACACAAGGTACTAAGTTTTCTTGATGACAATGCTGGTTATAATCAAATCTTTATGGCCGAAGAGGGCGTCTACAAGACTGCCTTTCGATGCCCTGGTTTTGTCGGTTTATTCGAGTGGGTCGTTATTACTTTTGGTTTGAAAAATGCTGGCGCCACATATCAGCGTGCTATGAACTTAATCTTTCATGACTTGCTAGGAGTTATGTTAGAAGTTTACATTGATGATGTCGTAGTCAAATTGGATGCTATGGGAAACCATTTAGCCGATTTGAAAGTTGCTTTTGATAGGATGCGACAGTATGGTTTAAAAATGGACCCACTCAAGTGTGCTTTTGGCATGTCGGTGGGTAAGTTCTTAGGTTTCATGATTCATGAGAGAGGTATAGAGATTGATCCTAAGAGGCTTGAGAAGATTAGAAACGTTACGGTGCCGACATGCAAAAAATATGTGCAGAAGTTGCTAGGCAAGATGAATTATTTGCGTCGCTTTATATCCAACTTGTTTGGCAAGATTGATGCCTTTGTCCCCATACTCCGGCTAAAGAATGAGACCGAGTTCACTTGGGGGGCAAGCCAGCAAAGTGCCTTTGAGAAAATCAAGGAGTGCTTGTCATCACCGCCCGTGGTGAGAGCACCCAAAGCCGGGATTCCGTTTTGGCTATACATCGCTGCTGAAGATAGCGTGATCGGGGCCGTGCTAACCCAGGAGGTGGAAGGAAAAGAGTACATCATCACGTTCTTAAGCCGCCACCTACTAAAATGTTTGTGTTTATCACTTTACTACATGTGCACCAAATTGTGCCACTATCTTCTTCCTACTACATGTGTTGTTGTTTGCCAAACCGATGTTATAAAACACATGTTACAAAAGCCGATTCTAAGTGGAAGAATCGGAAAGTGGGCTTACGCCTTGATTGAATATGATTTGGCCTACAAACCCCTAAGAGCTATGAAAGGCCAGATCGTAGCCAACTTTATAGTTGATCACCACATAGACGTCAGTTGGAGCAACAATGCTGCTTTGATTGAGGTAATACCGTGGAAACTTTACTTTGATGGTTCAGCTTGCAAAAAGGGCCGAGGTATTGGAGTGGTCCTCATATCACCTAGCGGAGCGCGCTTTGAGACCTCGGCTCGTTTAGAGTTTCCTTCTACCAATAATCAAGCTGAATAGGAGGCTTTACTGCTAGGGCTTGAATTGTTAGATTCGATGGGTGTTAAACATGTCCATGCACATGGTGACTCCCTGTTAGTGGTACAACAAGTGGTTAAGAGTGCTCAATGTTCTAATGGCTTACTAGACAGCTACTTGGATAAGTGCCTGGACATAGTTTCTACTTTTGATGACTTCAAAATTTCTCACGTGTCGAGAAAGGCCAATTCGATTGCAAATGATTTGGCTCAGCAAGCATCTGGTTATCAAGTCAGGAGAGGAAAATTTTTTATATGGGAGAAGCCGATGCTTGGTCTCACTGCTGAAGCCAGTGACTCCAGGCAAGCGCACCCTCTGGGTCGGACCCCTCCGGGAGTGAGCTAGCAAAACCCTCTGAAGCCCATAAGGGCGATTGGAGAATTCCAATCATCTAGTATTTGAGAGACCCTAGCCAAAGGGTTGATCGGAAGGTTCGGCGACAAGCTTTCAAATTTGTGTTGATAGACGACACACTTTATCGCCGAATCATTGACGGAGTAATGTTAAAGTGTATAGACCACAAACGATCCCAGGTGGCTATAGGAGAAGTCCATGAAGGACTTTGTGGCATTCATTAGTCGGCCCAGAAAATGAGTTGGATGCTCAAAAGAGCGGGTTTCTACTAGCCGACTATGACTGAGGATTGTTTTAAATATTATAGAGGGTGTGAAGCATGTCAAAAGTTTGACAACATTCAGCTAGCTCCTACTTCATTACTCAACCCTATTGTCAAGCCATGGCCGTTCTGAGGTTAGGGTTTAGACTTCATCGGCCAAATTCACCCTCCTTCCTCAAAAGGGCATCGATTTGTGTTGATGGCGACAGATTACTTCACCAAGTGGACCGAGGTCGTGCCTTTCAAGAACATGACTCACAACGAGTTACTTGACTTTATCTTGAAGCACATCATACATAGATTCGGCATTCCTCAAACTCTCACTACAGACCAAGCTAGCTCATTTGTTTCTAAAGAAGTGAGGGACTTCACCGAATATTATGGTATTAAGTTGATAAACTCTTCGCCCTACTATGATCAGGCCAATGGTCAGGTCGAGTCTAGTAATAAAACCGTGATTAAGCTCATTAAGAAGAAAATCGAAGAGTTCCCTAAAAGGTGGCATGAGGTGCTTTCCGAGGCACTATGGGCTTGTAGGATTGCAAAGCATGGTGCTACCAAAGTTAGTCCATACGAGTTAGTGTATGGACAAGAAGTCGTTCTACATGTAGAAGTAGATCTTGGCTCTTTAAGAGTGTTAAGGCAAGATGGCTTATCGGTCGATGAGTATGAAACTCTTTTGTAAGACAATCTAGAAGAAGTGACTGATAAGATATTGAAGGATTTAGAAGCCATAGAAGTAGAAAAGAGGAGAGTAGTTAAAGCCTACAATAAGAAGGTTAAACCAAAATCGTTTCAAGCGGGAGACTTGGTTTGGACGACGATTTTACCCTTAGGCACTAAGAGTCCCAAGTTTGGTAAATGGTCACCTAGTTGGGAAGGCCCTTTCAAAATAGCTGAAATCACTCCTAGCAATGCATACGTGTTAGAATCTCTGCAAGGAGAGCGGTTTCGAACAGCTTTGAATGGTAGATACTTGAAAAGATATTTCCCAGGTTTGTGGCAAACGGCGTAAAAGGTGTCGAAAGGCCGATATGGAGGGTATCATCTTTAGCTCGTTGTGCTTTTAGTTCACTAAAAGGCAAGGGGGCATGTGTTGATAGCAAAAAATGGCATCAGTGGCAAAGATTGTCAAAATATCAATTTTTGTAATTTGCTCGAAAATACACATGTCCCAGGTTAGGCCGAAGCCCTATAGGGCTGAAGGACCATTGGGTCGTGGGCTCTAGAAGCTTCTAGCTAGCCCACAACCTTTGGCTAGGAAGCCTTCGAAGGCCCACGCCGCTGAATCTTCAGCCCGAGGAGCAGGCTCCGACGAGCCTAGCCGAAGGCCCACTTCGGCAGAGATAGAGTTGGGCACGATTCTGGCTAAGTTTTTATCTCTATTCAGCTGAATTATAGCAGAATAGATCAGAGGCCTAGCCCCTATAAATAGAGAGGCGAAGCTAGTTCAGAAGCTCCCCAACACAAATCAAATCAAAGCCCTAGCTTTGATCGCATTTACTTTATCTTTACCTTTCCATACTCTTCGTGGGTTTGTCTGGAAGCCCTCCGACGGCCACTTCGGAACAGTGGTAATCCTTGTTACTTCGCTTGTGAAGTATCTGTTAATCTACGTAGTAGATTTCTATTGCCTTGTTACTTTGCATGTGAAGTATCCGCTAATCTGCGTAATAGATTGCTATCTTCTCTACTAGTGCAACACTTAGCAGAATTTGGTCCTCAGGCTGAATTAGTACTTCGAATCCACTCTGTTGTAGGTTTCCACGTTCGGAGCTACTTCGTAGGAGGTGACCGGAGTTGAGAGATCAGTTTTGGAGGTTACCAGAACATCCTTCGGTGAGACTATCACTTCGACCGCATTCTTTGCCAACGACTTCATCACGATAGGCTTCGCCACGCTCGTACTCCTCTTTGGACGATGTCGCGCTTGCACGTTGCGCTCGAGTTATTACTCTATGTCTTACTGTATCGGAGACTTCACGCTGAACCCCGCTGTTCGGAGGTGACTGCCGCGTCCAGATCTGTTCAGAGTTCATCTTTGACCAGATCAATCTGAACGTCGAAGGTATACTTCGGTGGGACACTTCACATTAGACGCCGAAGGTATACTTAGATTACCCCCTTCGCACAATACTTTGAAGAAGACAGGCTCCAACCGGTTTGCTGATTTATCATGTTTAATATATTATTTCAGCTAATTTGATTGTTTCTGTGTGATCTAATTACCTGGCAACTCCACCCCCCTTACCACTGCTAAGGGTAGTCGGAACGTGACGTCAGTGTTGTATTACGCTTAGGCTTGTCCCTAAGTATCCACACACTTTTGGATCGTCGGACTGACCCAAGTGTGGGGGCACGTTTTCATGTCAACAGTGTTTTTGATGCTTTTGCTTTTGATTTGCCTTGCTTAAGGTTTGTGCCCAAGCAGGGAGATCTTTTACCAAGTGATTTGTTTTCCTCTTTTGTGAGTTTTTATGGTCACTTGTGCGCGTAACTTCCTATCTCATCATGTCTTTGCTTTGGGGTTGTCAATGCACTCATCAAGGAGGAGATTGAGAAACCAAGTGTGGTTTCGGTCTGGATGATGAGTGATTCACAAGGATGAGCATCTGAGCGACTGAGTGGTCAAGAGTATGTGGAGTGCATCGAGGGTTTCGATGTGGAGTGAAGGTGTGGCTACCGAGGGCTTTGGGAGTGCGTTTCGTTCTTGTTTTGGCTTGTGTTGTTTGTGCAGGGTGGAAATGCTGACCGACTGTCGATGGCGGCTGACCGATGGTCGAGCGGGGAGCTTGATGCCGAGGATCAGGGAGTTCGGGCGAAGTTGGAGAAGATCTCAAGAGTGCACGAAGAGATGGAGTGAGACCTGGACGGACGGCTGACTGCGATGGCGTGTCGACCATGTTCGTGAGAGGAAGGCTAGGACAAGCATTCGGGCGGCTCAAGGGGATCGAGAACTTAAGTGGCTTGCTGGCGCTTGGAGTCACGAAGCGATGTCACGAGTCGAAGTGCTGAGAAGGCTTTATCGATTTTTGCTGAAAACCGTCGAAACGTTTATCGTTTTTACTATTTCAATAAAATAGTGTCAAGTTTTAGGTTAATTTTTTAGTACTTTTTAGAGTATTTTTGGAGTATATATATTCTGAAAATATTCTAAAGAGGGGTCTAGAGTAAAATAGAGTATTTCTAGTTTGTATTTTCAGATTTGTAAATAGTGTCTTTCTAGGGGGCTGTTTGTAAAAATTGCCTTCTAGAATGTGGGGCAGGTGAGATAAATATCCCACCTGGCCGAACATGACTTGAACCAGAACTTTCTAGCAACAACAAATCAAATTCATTTTTGTCTCTCAAAACCGATTGAATACCGAGAGCTTTTCTTCCTGCGACAAGATTTTATCGTGAACAGGACTTGATTCTGCTACAGGAAAGCGCTGGAGTGCCAGATTCACTACACGTTTGCCGACAAGACTATTCATCATCAGGCGCCTACAGATTTCAGCAAGTAAGTTTCCATTTGTTGCGCATGAATTTCTGATGATTCAGTGCATGTTTGATTGATGATCTGATTGTTATGTTCTTCTCTGAATTATTTCAATCATTGAACCTATGAAAGTTTATACTGAATTTCATGGTGTAATAATTCAATTTATCATCTGCTTTTAGAATCTGTTTGCTGGTTATGATGAACTCTTGAACCTGGTTTTTGAACTGAGTTATACATGGTCTAGATGTTGTGTTGTTCCTGTGGTTTGAACTTTAGAATTCCTGAAGTAATTGTGTAATTCTGATATGTCCTGATGTGGCGCCCCGATTTACCGAATCGGAACATTATTGAATTTTCAAAGAAAAACAATAATACAAGAGGTTCATCACGCGATAATCATACATATGATAAGTATTCATGGTACGCAGACCATATTATTACATCAGAGTTAAATAAAAACAATAATAAAAGTAAACAGCATGACGAACGCCTTCTTCAAGATCTTTCCACTTGACTGGGTCGCTACTCCAGACCATCCTCATAGTAGGCATCCTCTGAATGGTGTGTCCAACGGGTATGAGTACAAAAAGTACTCAACAAGCTACCGCAAATGCAAGTAATAATGCAAGATAATAACAAAGGAAGGATAATTGGCTAAAAGTGCGGAAAAGTACATTTTTCAGTTATTGCATTTAGTGTAGACAAATTTAATCATGCGGAATAATAAACATGAACATCAATATACCATCTAACTCAAGGTGTACGTTTTCCCTCCTCGCACAACAGTCCTTAAATGTCAAACCATCGTGCACATTCAATCCAGAAGTAAACTAACTATGGGATGTCACGCAACCCGGCCTTGACCGTTGGCTCGGCTTTTCGAAAAGATTTAAGACTCTGATCAGAGATGTACTACTGAACCCACAAGGCACGCACTCATCCCAAACACCAAAGTGTAACGAGATGACCCATACCACGGGAACTTGTGCCAAAACTTCAGCATAAATGCTCCAAGTGATAACCACCCGCTCTAGGTTTCGCCGGTGTGCCGGGCCGCATCCCGGCTAACGTCGCACCCTCTTTTGCGCCACATCGGTAAAGCCACCCGCAGGTGCAGCTTGACCCATCTCCAAATGGTGGCCTCGGTTTGGAACACTCCATACCTTAGTTAGGACTTACCTATTAGACTTGTGGTTAGTACGGAAGTGTATTGCAACGGATCCCGCAGACCAGTCCTTATAGTGCCTCGGGTGCTACCGACCAATGCCCTAGCTTGCACCCGAAACCCACCATGCATACACTCTCAACCATAACTCTATCACCAACAACATTCCAGAGATAAGAATAGCGGGGATCATATAATAGATTCCAATCGCTACGACTCATTTTTAATCCTATAGCAATCGTGTCAATACATTGGACACTAGATAATAATACTAATCACATGGTGTCAAGGAGGTTAGGCGAGATAGCATGGCTTGGGTTGCACATCAAGGTCGGGGGATCCTAAATAAATATATAGTAAGGGTTCCATTTGATTAATGCATATATATCATATGTGTTTTAGCGATAGTTTAATAAAACATAGGTTCAATATGCTCAAAAGATTGGTTTGGTGACTTGCCTTGTTCAGCGAAAGGGGAGGGATGAACTTCCGGGAAGTATTCCGGCTCCTCGGCGATGTCGTAGTCTTCCCAATATAAATAAAGTAATATAAATACAACATTCAATCAAACAATCCAAAACCACACAACAAGCATATAGGTTTTGATTGGGTCAATTTAAAGAAAACCAAGTTATTAAGTTTCTGAAATTCATTTTATGAACAATTTAAAATGAACTGTAATGTAATATGGTCCTTTATAAAAGGGGTTTTAATTGTGAATAATCTTATTTCAATCTTTCTAACTAATTTAAAATAAGAGCTTCAGAGAAAACTTAGTGGTTTCATTAAATCAACAGGAAATGAATAAATATAAATTTTGCTGAAATTTAAATAATTAAATTTGTAATTTACTCTAAGGGCATTTGAATACTTTATTAAATAAGGGTGAAATATTCAAAGTAAGTATGTTGTTTTTATTGTATGAACATGTAGAGAATAATATTACAAATTTTCTGGAATTGAAATGGTAATTTTTGAAGTTAAAATGCGCAAGATATGAATTTTGGAAGTTTAAAAGCATTCCTGGAATTTAATTTAAACCAAAAACAACCTCGGGTCCACGGTGAGCCGAGTCCACCGTGCACCCGCGCACTGTGCGCGTGCGCCGGATCAAGATCCACCGTTGGATCACGATTGGGTGGCCACGGGCGAGGCGGGGGAGTTAAAATGACGTGGACGACTGAGATTAAAACGTTGAACCGGTACGCATCGTGCGGTCCAGATGCGATGCGGGATTTAAAATCTAGCGAATGGCCTAGATTAAAACATAACGCTTCGCCAAGATCTAATGGATCCAATTAAACCGCACGAGGGGTTTAATCACCACCGTCAGATCTAGATCGCACGGTTGCGATTGAATCCGACACGGCACGCGTCGGGAGGGGTAAAGTACCAGTCTTCCACGACTCCGACGACGCGACGGAGAGCGATTCCAGCGACGACGAGGGTTATCCAGCCTAACTAAAGCTAAAAACATAAAGAGGGAACTACGGGGAACACGAGGGTACCCTTGCGGTGGTCCGAGGTCGACGGGGCGTGGCCGGCGATGAGGGGAGGCAGAGAAGTCGTTCGGGTCCTTGTCGGCGACAGGGATCCATCGGGGTTCGTCGTCGGTGGAGGGGTGGCCGAGGTCAGTGAGGTCTTGGCAGTCACGGAGGTGCGGTCGGCGTGGACGGAGAGCGACTCCGGCGACGGCGAACGACGGCTGGTGTGCGGGCGGCGGAGGAGTGTTAAAACTTGGAGTACGTGTGTTCGGTTCGATCTTGCAGCGTGTGAGCGTGGGGGTTGAACGTGGGGTACCAGGGGGTATAAATAGGGTAGTCGGCGGGTGCAGAGGGTGCGCGATTGGGGGAGGCCGAGAGTAAAAACTCTCTTCAATGCCGGCGAGCTCTTTCCTTGCATGCGTTCGCTCGATCCGGGGCGACGACGCGTGAAATAAAGGGGGAAACGGTCGGCCGAGCGTGGGGGGCCATTTAATGGCGTCGAATTAATGTGGGAGGGGCCGGCGATGCGGATCCGAGGCAGGGTCGCCGGCCGGTGCGATTTGGGGGCGGTGGCGGGAGGTGGACGACGGGTCCGACAGGTGGGCCAAGGCGGTCAGCGGGCACGACCGCACGAGTGCGGTGGCTGATGGGTGGGGTCGGGCATCGGCCGAGAGAGGGATCGGTTGGCGCCGACAGGTGGGGCTAGGGTGTCGGGTGCGCGTGTGTGGAGAGAAGGGCTCGCTGACAAGCGGGGCCCGGGTGTCAGTCCGAGGCGCGCGGGGGTAACGGGCTGGGCCGGCCGGGAGAGAGAGAAAGGGAGGGGGAGGGCCTGTTACTATTTAAATGCTTTTCTGAATAAAAACAATTATAGAAAATGGATTAAAATATTTGGGTTACTTCCAAGGTTGATAAAAAATTGTAAAAATTCTCAAAAATATATCTTGTCCTTGGGATCATATACAAAATTTTCTAGTCCCTGGTTTGGTCATTTCATCTAGGTTATAGTTCAAAAAGATTAAGGAGGGCATTAAAGGTATTTCTAAAACAAATAATTCCAGGAAAATAGATTAATTTAGATTAATTGATATTTTTATTTCTTTGAAAATTTGGGGTGTTACACCTGATTTCTGTTGTTAATCATTTTGTCAGCAATTATATGTGATCAGATTACTCATGTTTGCAGCAATTATTTTCAAATATCAGAATCAGTCTTTTCTATTCAGTTAACTTCTGCTGATCTTGACTAAAATGGTTGTATCTTCAGATTTGAGTCCTAATCAAGTGAACTGGTTCAGTTTTTTCAAAAACATCTGAAATACTTTTTCATCTTGAATTCTGAATTTGAATAGAGATCTCCTTGTTCTGTAATGAAATGATTTAATGAGTTGCTGCAGTTTCAATTTGTGCTTTAACTTTTGAATTCAAGTACTCCTGTTTTTTTCTACTACTTTCTGATCACTCAAAGGTTTGCAAAGTTTAGTATGAATTGAATGTGCTGGTTAACTGATAAAGAGTGTGTTTCAGATATTCAAATTTGTCTCTGTGTTTCAGTTTGTGAATCTATTTACTGCTGTATTCTGGAATGGAGCAGTATGTTCAGTTCTGGTTGAATTAATTGACATGTACTTCGATTCTAGTTTCTGGTTTTGATATGAGTGTTGTCGGATAATGAACAGGATGTGTTGTATATTCAAATCTGTTTGCTACAAGTGTGCTGAATTCAAAACATAAATTGAGTTCAAATTATGATTTCTGATCTTCTGAGTAAATATGAATGCTTGATATGCTTTGATGAAGTGTAATACGTGTTCTTAAATTGATAGAGTAATTTTGTCGGTTCTGCTACAGTGAATGCATTGGTGTGTACTCTTGAAGTATTCTGAAATTAGAGTATCTCATATTGAAATTTCAGATTCTAACAAGGTTGATGAGTTGTGAATCTGTGTATGCTGTGTTGATACAAATTTAAGAATGGAACTTGCAATCTGAAACTAAATTTGACAAATACACTTTACTGAAGTTACATTTACTATTCACCGACCGAAAAATTTCAGAAGTGTGTGTTTCTCAATTGTGATTGAGTTAAAACTTTCTGATTTACTTTTTACACTTGAATTTGTTCTCTAGAGTGAGTGTTTTGATAGATGTTGTTTGAGAAGCTTGAATCAAAGATATTTTTGGGCATTTGAATCTGTTTGAGCTCTAAATTGTGCCGATTGATTTGAAACTTGAATTTGCGTCCTTAGAGGTGCGTTGGGTGATTTGATTAGGCTATCACATTCGAAAGAAAGTGTCGAGGCACCTATTCACCCCCCACTAGTCGCCATTTTGATCCCACATTACTATACTACATTAATGTGTAAACTTGCATCCCTATTGCTGCCACGACGCCTTCGATCTATTCAAAAGCAGTTCCATTTTGATATAACTCAACGCTCAAGAAGGAACAATTGAATGCAAGAGAAATAGTAGTCTGTATTTATACGAGAGAAAAGGTGGCAGTTGATGTGTGAAAAGGGGTGTTATTTGATAGACACCTATCGAAAGATTAATGTAAATAATCTGGAATAATTGATTATTTATAACACGTTTGCAGATACACTCAAAATTGTTGTTTTTACTAAACATCACAAAAATGTTGTTTTTCTATGTTTTTAGATAAGTCTTATTGTCTTGTAGCTCAGATCTGAAGTCATGTGAAAAATAGTGCATAAGCAAAGCAGTGTTGTCATGTTGGGTATATCATTCTTATCTCTGCATCAAAGATGGAGACATTGCCTTCCCTTTTTCAAGACATTGATTTCCAGGTTTTCTGCAGGACAATGGTTATTCTTGAATCTTCCTTTGAGGAGCCTACCTTGAAAGCTCCACTTATGGAACTTTGGAAAGATCACCACTTGAGATCTATTGGAAAGAGGGAACAAACAAGGAGCTCTTCTTGGAAAATTCCCTAGTCTAGCTAGGAATTTGGTATATATACACTCTTTTTTATATTATAAATTGTTTTACTTTTTGTAGAGTCAAACTTCTCTATCTTGATTAAGTTAAAAGAAAAATATATTATTTATCTATAATATTAAATAAATATACTATTAACATATATTTTATGGTGGATTTAATGAAACTATTTTGATGTTGTGGTTATTATATTTTCTATAAAATTTGTCAAGTTAGAGAATTTTGAGTAATAAAAAAGTATTGTACGGAGTAATATGGAATGAAGGGAGTAGAAGCTTCTTTTTTAGTCTGCCCCCTTCATAAGAGGAATAATAGCAATTGAGATATTATGATGCTAAACATACTTGGTAATATGGAAGTTCCTGAATTCTGAAGAAAACTTGTCCAAATTGCATTAAGGAAATGAAAAAAAATATGCAACTTCCAATAAAGCTGGGACTTGGCAGGATTTCAATGTTAACATAAACATTTATTTTGGAGAGTGACAGATTTTACACCCAATACACTACATGATTAACTCATATTATCCTGCATGTCATTACTATTTTCATATTATCCTGCATGTCATTACAAAATTCAGATTCTGTCCCGCGAGCCATTTTATACACGTGCGTGGGCCACCTGCAGGCATCTACAGTTTCGTATTGCCATCAATGCCCCTAGTGTAATGGTTAAAACGCATTACTCCCAGCCCGACACCCACTACCTACCACGCCTCCTACATTCTCGTGACCTCCTAAAGATTCCCCAACCCTCCCGCGACAATGCCAGCGACGAACCCTAGAGCGCTCTCATGACAACACCAGCGACGAACCCTAGCGCACTCATGGCTATGGGGGACGACTCCGCTAGGTATGCGCACAAGTCCCCTCTACCACATTTTTTCTCGCGCACGTAGGAGCAGTACCTAGAGTTTGCGCACAATCCCCTCTAGTACAATGGTTTTCACGCGCGCGCAAGAGAAGTAGCTAGGGTTTAGGTTAGAAGGTGGAGCAATGAGCACAAACCAAAATGGTGCAAATTTTAATGGTTAAAATGGTGCAAATTTTTTAGGGATGTAGGGATATATTCCGGCTTTGGATTGGACAAATAGTGGTTGCCCTTAGGCAGCTACAAACTACAAACATCTCCTTTTTCTTCGCTCTTCCGTGCTTACTATTTTTTATTGATGTAATATGTTGCATTTGGCAAATCTTCTAGGAACCAGCTGTTCGGGTTAGAGATATGTTGTTCGGCAATCGTCAAAACTGATTCGGCTAGTAGAAAAACTTACCAATTCAACAAAGTGTTCAATTGGGAGATAGAGATAGGAATCCTTTCATTAGAAATGCTTACATCTAGTCTAACCAAAGAATTAAAATTGACAAGCAAACAATATTGTCAATTTTGGTTTTTTGACAAGAATTCACATGGGGATGTGAAGATTGTTAGTGAGAAACAACTAAGTGACCTATTTGAAATGTACAAAATTGAGATGTGGTGTCAAATTATTGTTGGAGTATTCTACAAATCAGCTGTAGAGCATGATGACATTGATTCCTTAGTCCCAATTTTAGTTGTGCCTTCACCTTGCCAGCAGCCTAGGGATGAGCCACCTGTTGGTGACAATCCAGCTTGTAATGATAATCAAACTAACAAAGTTTGTGAGGCCTGTAATGATGATATATGTTGTAATGTGAAGGAATATGTGGGGGTTGATGATGAGTTCATATACTTATCAGTACCCATTGACCCACAACCTAGACCTAATGACCAACATCCTAGACCTGCTGATCAGGGTGAACCATGTCCACCCTTAGTTCATAGTGAACCAGAGGTCAATGATGCAGATCCTGAAGCACCCAACATCCAACAAAACCCTGACAACCAATCAATTATGAAGGGTGCACTATTCCCTGACATCAAGGCATTTAGGAAAGCTTTAAGACACCATGTTGTTGTGGTAGGATTCGAGTTTGCTAACATCAAGACAGATCCATCAAGGTTCATTGCCAACTATGCACATAGCACATGCCCATGGAGGATCTATGCATCTAGGCTTGCTGGAATGTAACACCCCAAATTTTCAAAGGAATAAAAATATTATTTAATCTAAATTCCTGGAATTTATTATTTTGGAAATACCTTTAAATACCCTCCTTAGCCCTTTTTAACTAAAACCTAGAGGAAATGGCCAAACCAGGAGCTAGAAAATTTTGTATATGATGCTAAAGCCAAGATATATTTTTGAGAATTTTTACAAATTTTTACCAACCTTGGAAGTAGCCATATTATTTTAAACCAATTTCTGTAATTATTTTTACTCAGAAAACATTTTAAACAGTAATGGGCCTCCCTCCTCCCTTTCTCTCTCTCTCCCGGTTGGCCCAGCCCATTACCCTCGCCCACCTCGGACTGACAGCCCGACCCCACCCGTTAGTGAGCCCCTCTCCTCTCGCGCACGCGCCCGACACCTTGGCCCCACATGTCGGCGCCAACCGCCCCCTCTCGCGCCGGAGCCCGACCCCACCCGTCAGCTGCCTCACTCACTCGCTCGTGCCCGCTGGCATGTGGCCCCCGCCTGTCAAATCCTTCATCTCCGCAAGATCCGCCCCCAAATCTCACCACCCCCCTCACCAGCCGACGCCTTAATGCGCCTCAGATCTGTTGCTCCCGACCCCCTCCCCCCAAATTGAGCCCGGCATTCAAACCCCCACACTCCGGCGACCATTTCCCCCTTTAAACCCAGCCGGATCGCGTCCCGATTCAATGAATCCGCATGCAACCCGAAGCTCGCCGGCGTTTAAACGCGTTTACTCCCGGCCACCATCAATTGTGCCCCCTACCCCCGCCGATGACCCTATTTAAACACCCTGGCCATCCGCGTTATACCCCTACGCTCACACGCTGCAAGATCAAACAAAACACCCCCTCTACAGCTTTTAACTCTCCACCGCCGCCCGCACTCCGTTCGCCAGTCACCGTCGCCGGTGACCTTCTCCGTCCTCGCCGTCCACACCATTGTGACCGCACGGACCTTGCCAAACTTGGCCACCACTCCGTCATCGATGAACCCCATCGGATCACCGTCACCGCCAAGGACCCGAACGCCTTCGCCGCCTCCGCTCGTCGGCCGCCTTGCTTCGTCGACCGTTCGTCACCGCAAGGGTACTCTCATGACCCCCATAGCATCCTCTTTCCATTTTAGGCCTTAGGTATGACCGCCGTCGCTCGGCATGGCCCCTGTGTAACAGCCCCAGAATTAAAATAAAATAAAAATGAGGGAAATAAATTTTCTGGAATAAAATGATTTATTTAATTAAAGAAAAGGCTAAAAGAACTCAATTAAAACAAATCAGGAAGAAATATTTCAAATCTGTAGCTGAAACATTTATGGTGGAGTCTAGAGGCCAAGAAATATTTTTGAGAATTTTTGCAAAAATTTTAGAAACAGTATTTCAAGCCCTACAAAAATATAAGAATTTCTAGAATTAATTTAAATCGAAAAAGGATTTAAAATGTTAGTGGGCCGCCTCCCTCCTTTCCTCCCTAGGCCTGGCCCAGTCCGGTGCCAGGCCACTGCCAAGTGGGATGCGCCTATCGGCGTGTCCCTTCCCTCTCTCTCCCGCCGCTTGCGTCAGTCGGCCCCATCCGTCAGCTTCTCTCTTCCGCGCACCGCACCCGCTTAGGGCCCACTGGCCAGCCTCATGCGTACGCCCCCTGCCGCTGTCACGCCTGGCCCACTAGATGGCGCCCCATCCCTCTCTCCTGAGCGCCATGCCCTTTCAGCCCACCCGTCAGCCACCCTCGCCCCTCTGATCGCCCGGGCCCACTTGTATGTGCCCCTTCCTTCGCGTGCGCCCTCTGGCAGGTTGCCCCCACCTGTCAGAGTCCTCTTCTCCGATGGAAGGAGGGATCCCCTTCCATACCCGGTGCCCCCCTGCCAAATCCGCCGTCGGCCGGCCGGATCCGCCAAATCGAGCTATGGATCGCCTTCCCCTCTCACCGGTGGTCTCTTTCCATCCATTATCCACGCGGATTCGACTATTTGGAAGCTATCCCGAGCTTTGGAAAAGTTCGCCGAAGTGTCCATGGAAACCCCTCGGGTTTCCCTCCCTCCGCCTTCCTTTCGCACCACCGGCGTCCCTCTATTTAAGCCCCGCCCTCACCGCACTCCGCCACGCCACCAAAGCCTAAGCCATCGCCATCCCAAGCCGCCACCCTCTTTCTTTCGGATTTCTCCCCTGCCTCGGCTCTGGCAGCCCTTCGCCGGCGCCCTGAGCCGTCGTCGCCTCCTCTACCCCGGCCCCACCTATGTTGGGCCGGATCACCTCGGGAACGCCTCGCCGCCGTCGCACCCGAGGAGCCCGACGCCATATTCTCACCGTCGGTCGCCTCCACTGCTCCCACGACATAATTGCCGGTAAGCCTAGGTTCCCCTTGTGCCCCTCTATTCGTTTTTAGACTTAGCCGTATAATCCACCGGAGTCGGGGAAGGAGGGGCAAATTACCCCCTTTCAACCGTGCCATGCTAGATGGGCTCGGAGTCCTCCGATCATATCTAGGTGGTCCAGATTAAACCCTCAGGGGGGTTTAATCCGAGACGTTGATCCGGTCAAAGCGGTATGGACCCATCTGGGTCGTTCGCTCTGACTTAAACACCCTGCCTCACTTTTGGACACTCGATCTGGATCGGACGGTCCAGATCTGACCGGTCCACGCGCACAGTGCGCGGGTCCATGGTGGACCTGGCTCACCGTGGACCCACGCCTGATTTCTGGTTTAAAATAAAATTCAGAAAATGCTTTAAAACTTCCAAAATTCATATCTTGCTCAAATTAACTCCAAATTTGACCATTTCAATTCTGGAAAATTTGTCTTTTATTCTCTACATTTTTATGCAATAAAAACAATATGTTTATGTGGAACATAATAATCTTATTAAATAATAAAGAAAAGTCCCCTTTAGGATTTAATTAATATTTTAATTAAATAATTCAGAAAAACCCTTAGAAATTTATAAATTAATTTCAGAAGATGTATTGTCTCCATTTCACTGTTTTAATACAATAAAAATAGAATGTTCATCTTGTCCATATCATTTTTCAAAGGCCCTTTTAGAATAAATAAGTAATTCATTTAATAAAAAGTTAACCCTTTATAAAAATATCATAAAAACTTATATAATAACTTCAGAAGACATAATAACTTAATTTCACTCTTTTTACTACAATAAAACATTAAGGCTAATTTTATACCTTTTTGCTTCATCTCTAAAATGGGAAAATAAGAACCCCTAGGAAAAATAATTACATCAAGTCATAAAATTCAGAAATCTCAAATATTTAAGTAACAATTCCCTAAAATTTAAGACTCTATCTCCTTTACTTAAATCCAACAAAAACATGTATGTTGGTATGGTTGATTTGTTTTGGATTGTTTATTGAATGCTTTATTTACTTTTTTGTATCGAGAAGACTACGACGTCGTCGAAGATCCGGAGTTCTATCCCAAGGTTCCACCTTCACCCTTTGCTAATCAAGGCAAGTCATCGAACCCTCCTGTGGAAATAGTTGATCATCATTGAGCCCAGTTTTCATAACTACCACTATAACTCATAGGATATTATTGCATTAGTCAAATATCAAGCCCTACACTTATATTTATTAGATCCCCGTCCTTGTGTGCAAACCCAAGCCATGCTTATTGAGCCTACACTCCTTGTCACTCTACAAATATTACATTAGCTAGTGTCCAATGTACCGACACAACTGCTATAGGATAAAAGAATGAGTCGTAGATAGATGGATTCTACTATATGAATTTCCCCGTTGTTCTTGTCTCTGGACTCTGTTGGAGTTGGCTATGTTATAAGTATGGTGGGTTCCGGGTGCAAGCTCGGGAATTGGTTGGTCGCACCCGGGGCACTATAAGGACCGGTCTGCGGGATCTGTTGCAAAGCACTTCCGTACCAACCACAAGTCTAATGGGTAAGTCCTAACTGAAAGTATGGAACAATCCGACTCGATGCACCATAGTGGAGGGGGCAAGGGGCAACCTGCGGGTGACTTATACCGACGTGGCTCAAGGGGGGTATGGTGAGGCTCGACGCGTCGGGACACCGTATGAAACCCATAAGAGGGTGCTGTCGGGTCGAGGAGGACCATATGGAAGGTTTTGGCACGAGTTCCCGTGGTATGGGTCATCTCGTTACACTTTGGTTTAAGTGATGAGTGTGTGCCTTGTGGATATAGTGGTACATCTCTGATCAGAGTATTTAATCTTTTCGAAAAGCCATGCCCACGGTCAAGGGCGGGTTGTGTGACTACTCGCAGTTAGTTTACAATTGTTTGAATGGTTTAGTTATTCATGGCATGTAAGGACTGTTGAGCGAGGTGGGGCTGACTGTACCCCTCGAGTTAGAAGATGATGATACATACACACGTTTACATTTCAGTACTAATAACTTGATCACATTTAATGGCTTTTCAATTATGCTTTTCCACAAAATTAGCCACTATCTCTCTTGTTATTACACTGCATTATATTTGCATCTGGTGGCTTGCTGAGTACGTTTGTACTCACCCCCCCATTGACTTACACCACTAGAGCTCGTCTACTACGAGGAGGATGAAGGTTTGAAGTAGCGACCCAGTCAAGGCGAGACTGGAAGGAGGCGTTCATCTAGGACACTTTGATTTATTAGTTTCTCTTCATATTTGTTCACTTTTGTACTAATACGGTCTACGAACCATGAATGATTGCTCGTATTTGTACGTGGTCGCATGATGAACGTCTTGGTTTATTGATTTTCTATGGAATTTCAATAAAGGTCCTGATTTATTAAATCGGGGCGTGACACCCTGGCCCGCTCGCCGTCACCGGAGAAGACGACCGGCACGGGTCGAGTACCTGTGCCGTGTCGGATTCAATCGTGGCCATGCGATCTAGATCCAACGATGGCGATTAAATCATTTGTGTGGTTTAATCCACGCCGTCGGATCTGAGTGAAGCGGTATGGTGTGAACTCGTGCGTTCGTTTATATTTAAAACTCACGTTTAATCTGGAGCGTCCATCGTGTACCGGTTCAGCGTTTTAATCCTGGCCATCCGCGATAACTTAACTCCCCCACCTCGCCCGTGACCGCCCGATCGCGATCCAACGGTGGATCTCAATCCGGCGCACGAGCACAGTGCGCGGGTTCACTGTGGGCTTGGCTCACCGTGGACCCGAGGCGATTTAAATTTAAAAATAAATTCCAGAAACTGTTTTAAACTTGTAAAATTCATATATGGCGCATTTTAACTTCAAAAATTATCATTTCAATTTCAGAAAATTTGTAATATTATTCTCTTCATGTTCATTCAATAAAAACAATATGTTTACTTTGGATTTTTCACGATTATTTAAATAGGTATTCAAATGCCCTTAGGGTAAAAATGTAAATTCAATTATTTAAATTTCAGCAAAGTTTACATTTATTCCTTTCTGTTCATATACTGAAAACCACTAATTTGTCCATGAACCTTTCATTTTATATAAAATGGGAAAATTACTCGCATGCCATTATAATTTTCATAAATTGCCTATATGCCACTGTCAGTGACTGTGGCGGCCCCCATCTGTCAGTGACACACCAATGGCATATTGGCAAACCGTAAAAATTGTAATGGCACAGAAAAAATTAACCCTTTTAAACTTTATTAGGAGACTTAAAATGAGACTACTCACATTTAGAACCCTTTTTACAAAGGACAACCTTTCATTATAATTCCTTCTAAATTATTTATAAAATAAATTTCAGAAACATAACAACTTGATATCCTTTAAATTAAACCAATTTAAACCTATGTGCTTGTTGTGTGATTTTATATTGTTTAATTGAATGTTGTATTTATTTTATTTTACTTTATTTATATTGGGAAGATTACGACGCCGCCGAGGAGCCGGAATATTACCTGGAAGTTCTTCCCTCCCCATTCGCTGAGCAAGGCAAGTCACCAAACAACATTTTTGAGCATATTGAACCCATGTTTTATTAAACTATCGCTAAAACACATAGGCTATACATGCATTAGTCTAATGAAAACCCTTACAATATATTTATTTAGGATCGCCCCGACCTTGATGTGCAACCCAAGCCATGCTATCTCGCCTAACCTCCTTGTCACCATATGATTAGTATTATTAGCTAGTGTCCAATGTATTGACACGATCGCTATAGGATAAAAATGAGTCGTAGCAAAATGGTTCTTCTATATGATCCCCGTTACTTCTTATCCTTGGAATTCTGTCGGTGATGAGTTGTGGTTGTGAGTGGATGCATGGTGGGTTCTGGGTGTAAGCTAGGGCATTGGTCGGTAGCACCCGGGGCACTATAAGGACCGGTCTGAGGGATCTGTTGCAATACACTTCCGTACTAACCACAAGTCTAATGGGTAAGTCCTAACAAAGGTATGGAGTGTTCCAAACCGAGGCCACCATTTGGAGATGGGTCAAGCTACACCTGCGGGTGGCTTTACCGACGTGGCGCAAAAGGGGGTGCGACGTTAGCCGGGATGCGGCCCGGCGCACCGGCGAAACCTAGAGCGGGTGGTTATCGCTTGGAGCATCTCATGCCGAGGTTTTGGCACGAGTTCCCGTGGTATGGGTCATCTCGTTAAACCCTTGTGTTTGGGATGAGTGCGTGCCTTGTGGGTACAGTAGTACATCTCTGATCAGAGTCATAAATCTTTTTCAAAAAGCCGAGCACACGGTCAAGGGCGGGTTGTGTGACATCCTACGGTTAGAATACTTGTGATATGTATGTGCATGATGGTTTGACATGTTAGGACTATTGTGCGAGGAGGTAAAACGTACTCCTCGAGTTAGATGATATTATTGTTGTTCACATTTACTTTCCGCATGATAAAACTTGACTACATTAACTGCAATAACTAAAAATGTACTCTTCCGCACTTTTAGCCAATTATCCTTCCTTTGTTATTACCTTGCATTATTACCTGCATTTGCGGTGGCTTGTTGAGTACTTTTTGTACTCATACCCATTGGACACACAATTCAGAGGATGCTCACCATGAGGAGGATGGTCTGGAGTGGTGACCCAGTCAAGAAAAGGATCCTGAAGAAGACGTTCGTCATGCATTTAAATTTTTATTATTGTTTTTATTAAACTCTGATGTAATAAATATGGTATGCGCACCATGAATACTGTCGTATGTACAATTGTCGCATGATGAACCTCTTGTATTATTGTTTTTCTTATGAAATTCAATAATGTTCCGATTTGATAAATCGGGGCGCCACAAGATGGTATCAGAGACGACTTGACTGTAGGAAGCCAAACAGACCCGCCTAGCCAATAGCGGTAGAAAATTATTTCTCGAAAACCTACTTTATAAACTTTGTTCCTCCCCTCACTTTTCTTCAACTTGTTGTTTTGTAGATGTCTGTCTACAAAGTCCACAGCTACTGCCACCACTACGAGGGCTTCGTCCGGGAGCTCCGTATGATACTCACCTTCCTCGGGTTCCTCTTCGAGCCCGAATACCAAGGGGTGTACCTAGAGAAGTTTGCTGGGCCCTGCGACGTATCCCTCACCGTCCATGGCTCCGGAGAGCACCTTCCGACCTACACCACCACGCTTGGGGGCCCGACTTTCGATGTCGCGTGCCAATGCGTCGCTCTCCAGGCCCTTATGGAGCTGAGGATGATCTACAATGATCGTCTTCAGAACTTGTCTTTCCGGCTTGTGCCGAATCGCACTCCCGGCGCCTACCGTAGCATCTACCGTGGAGTTCACTCCGTGCATGATCCAGTCATGGTCCGGCAGTCGTGTGTTCTTCAGGCTATGGACGACCTCCATACTGAGGCGGTGCTCGACGCCGATGAGCACCATGAGGAGGTTGAGTTTCTTCGTGAGGAGACGAAGAACTTGATCCAGCAGAATGGCGAGCTGCAGCGCAAGATCATGCAGCTGTAGAAGGACATGGCGGAGATGGTTCCCCTCCTCCCAAGGAAGAGGAAGCCCATCCATGAGCCCGCCCCTTGCCCTAATAGGATCCCGTCACACCCCTCCACCGTTGGACCATCTACCGCCAGCGCCCCTGCACCACGCCCTGGCCTCGTCTCCGACCCGATTATCAAGAATTTTCTTGAGCCCACCATCCCTCGGGAGCCGTGTACTCATGGTTCCGAGAACACGGAGACCACCTCCGGTGGCGAGTAGGCGCTAGATACCGCTATTTTAATAAAATAATTTTTGTATGTGGTGCTATCTACAATGAGTTGTGTTGTAGATAGAATAAGAGCTTGATTGTAATGGACAATTTTTACCACTTGGTTGACATATATGCATGAGCCTTATGAGCTATCTTTAATTATATTGTTAATTCATAAACTTTTTGCCTTATAACGTCGTATGTTCAGAAGATGGCTGACCACCAGAACACCGGCTCCAACAACGAAGAACGAGGTAGCCGTGACGTGCCCGAGGGTGTTGTACCCAACTGGGGTGCAACGGGCCCACGACAGTCTGGATCGCCATCCGCCAACCACCCCACCTTGGCGGAGATGATGGCGAATCAAAACCAGCTAATCACCGCCCTTCTCACTCAAATGCAACACCAACAAGCTCAGTTGGACCGTCTACAGAATGGGGAGCATGCCCCTCACGCACCAGCACCCGCTCCTGCTCCCCAACTCTCGGAGTTTCTACGCGTGCGCCCACCCATCTTCTCTAGCACCACCAACCCCATGGAGGCCAGAGATTGGCTCCGCACCATTGGGAAGAAGCTGGACCTCCTCCCCTGCACCGACGGGGAGAGAGTGGCCTTCGCCACTCACCAGCTCCAAGGTCCCACCGCAGAATAGTGGGACAACTACCGTGAGTCCTAGCCGGAGGACCACGTGGTGACCTGGGCAGAGTTCACCATCGCCTTTCGCGCTGCCCACGTCCCCGCCGAAGTTATCGCGGTCAAGCAGCAGGAGTTCTGCGACCTTACCCAGGGCAGCCGGACCGTCATGGAGTACCTCCATGAGTTCAACCGTCTGGCTCGCTACGCGCCGGAAGAGGTGCGGACCGACGCCCTCCGCCAGGCCAAGTTCCTCTGGGGACTTAAGGATGAGCTGTCCATCCAGCTCGTCGCCACCGACTACGCCGACTTCCAATGGCTAGTAAATAAAGCGCTCATCCAAGAGACTGAGCAAAACAAGATGGACCTCAAGAAGAGGAAGATGATTGCCTTCAAGCATCATCAGGTGAATTCCCAGAGGCCCCGCTTCATTCCTCCGCCACCAACACCCGCCTACCATCCTTAGCCCGCCTACAGGCCACCTCACGCCACCGGTGGATCCAACGCTGGGCATCCCCGCCCCGCTCCACCAGCTCCGGCCGCTCAGCCGACGCCCGCCGCCAAGGCCCCGATCTTGAAGGATCGCCAAGGGAGGCCGGTTGTCTGCTTCAACTGCCGGAAGGAAGGGCACTATTCGCACCAGTGTCCTCACCCCAAGCAGACCCAAGGCGTGGCACCCAACCAGGCAGTTCGTGCCCGCGTCAACCACATCAGCGCAGAGGAAGCTCAGGAGGCTCCCGAAGTCGTGCTCGGTACGTTTACCGCAAATTCTGTACCATCTATGATTTTATTTGACTCTGGAGCAACACACTCTTTCGTCTCGGAAGACTTTGTGAAAACGCATGACTTGGACGTGCTCCCTCTATCCGTCCCCATGATGATTGCCACTCCAGGCAATAAAACCTTAGCCCACTTATACAGTCCTAAGGTTAAGATAGAGATCCAAGGAGTATTATTCCGGGCCGAGCCAGTCCTCATAAAGTGCACCGGACTTGACCTCATCCTAGGGATGGATTGGTTGATGAAGCACAAGGGGGTGATCGACTGTGCCAACAAGTCTGTCACAGTGACAAACCCCGAAGGCGAAGCTGTCACTTTTCGGATGACTAGCCGCAAACCACTTGAAGTGTCTCTTCACTCGCTTGCCCTTGAAGAAGTACCCATAGTCAAGGAATTCATAGACGTCTTCCCTGAGGACCTACCAAGAATGCCTCCCAAGCGGGACATCGAATTCAGAATCGAACTTGTCCCTAGGACCACTCCAATCTCCAAGCGCCCATACCGGATGGCCGCCAATGAATTAGCCGAGGTCAAGAGCAACATCGAAGACCTAGAGCAGAAAGGGTACATCCGACCGAGTACCTCACCCTGGGGTGCACCGGTCATCTTTGCCATGAAGGACAAGACCAAGAGGATGTGCGTGGATTATAGAGCCTTGAACGACGTAACCATCAAGAACAAGTACCCATTGCCTCGGATCGACGACCTGTTCGATCAACTGAAGGGATCCTCGGTGTTTTCCAAAATTGACCTCAGGTTAGGATATCACCACTTGAGGATTAGAGAAGAAGACATACCCAAGACTGCCTTCACCTCTCGCTATGGACTCTACGAGTATATTGTGATGTCGTTCGGACTCACGAATGCCCCGGCCTTTTTCATGAACATGATGAACAATGTTTTCATGGAGTTCTTGGATAAGTTCATCGTGGTATTCATCGACGATATCCTCGTCTACTCCAAGACCAAGGAAGAGCACGAAACTCACCTTCGTCTGACCCTCGGAAAGCTAAGGGAACAGTAATTGTACGCCAAATACAGCAAGTGTGAATTTTGGTCGTCTGAGGTAAAATTCCTCGGTCATGTCATATCTGCCGGAGGAATAGTAGTGGACCCAACCACCGTGGAAGCGGTAACCAACTAGCTGCAACCCACTACCGTGACCGAGATCCGGAGTTTCCTCGGATTGGACGGATACTACCGCTGGTTCATCGAGAATTTTTCTAAGATCGCCAAGCCTATGACCAGACTGCTACTGAAAGAAGTGAAGTTTGAATGGACCCCAGATTGTGAGGAAAGCTTCCAAACCCTCAAGAAGAAGCTCGTGTCAGCCCCGATCCTGACCCTGCCAGACATCCAGAAAGACTTCCACGTCTACTGCGATGCGTCTCGCCAAGGTTTGGGATGTGTCTTGATGCAAGATGGGAAGGTTATATCCTATGCCTCCCGACAGCTGAGACCGCATGAGCTGAACTACCCAACCCACGACCTGGAATTAGCAGCCATGGTTCATGCCTTGAAGATATGGAGACATTACCTTGTGGGGAATCGATGTGAGGTCTTCACCGACCACAAGAGCCTCAAGTATATATTCACCCAACCGGACCTAAACCTCAGGCAAAGGAGATGGTTGGAATTGATCAAGGATTACGACTTGAGCATCCATTATCATCCAAGCAAGGAAAATGTGGTGGCAGACACCCTTAGTCGAAAAGGGTATTGCAATGCCATCATGATTCAGGACCAAGCACCTTTGCTATACAAGGAGATGGAAAGGCTGAATCTAGGGATCACCACCTGAGCGTACCTCACTGCTTTGGAGTCTAGGCCTGTCATAATATACCAGATCCGAGAAAAGCAAAAGGAAGACCCGGACATCTTGGAGATCCAGCAGAACATGCGGAAGGGTAAAGCCCCCGGATTCTCCGGGGACAAACATGGGACCATCTAGTTCGGAAACCGGATATGTGTGCCCAACAAGCCTGAGTTGAAGACCCTCGTCCTTAAAGAAGCCCACGATACTCTATACTCCATTCATCCCGGGAGTACAAAGATGTATCAAGACCTGAAGGAGAAATATTGGTGGGTCAGCATGAAGAGAGAAATAGCTGAGTATGTGGCCAAGTGTGACACATGCCGGTGAGTCAAAGCAGAGCATCAAAGACCTGCTGGACTTTTGCAACCTCTCAAGGTCCCTGAATGGAAGTGGGAAGAAATAGGAATGGACCTCATCACGGGACTGCCCAGGACCCAAGCTAGTCATGATTCCATCTGGGTGATCGTCGACCGACTCACCAAGGCGGCTAACTTCATCCCCGTCAAGACAACTTACACTGTCGCCAAGTTGGCCGAGTTGTATATGACCCTCATCGTGTGCCTTCACGGAGTTCCTAAGAAGATTGTATCTGACCGTGGGAGTCAGTTTACCTCCAAGTTTTGGAAGAACCTTCAAGAGGAACTCGGCACCCGGCTGAACTTTAGCACCGCCTATCATCCACAGACCGACGGTCAAACCAAAAGGGTCAACCAAATACTGGAGGATATGCTTAGAGCTCGCGCTCTACACTTTGGCGGAATGTGGGACAAGAACTTGCCCTATGCGGAGTTCTCCTACAACAACAGCTATCAGGCCAGCCTGCAAATGTCCCCGTTCGAAGCACTTTACGGGCGTAAGTGCAGAACGCCGCTCCTCTAGGATCAAACCAGAGAGTCACAACTATTTGGGACAGACATATTGAGAGAAGGTCAAGATCATAAGGGACCAATTAAAGATAGCCCAGTCCCGACAAAAGAGCTACGCCGATAACCGCCGAAGAGACCTAACCTTTGAGGAGGGTGATTATGTCTACCTCCGAGTCACTCCCCTCCGCGGCACTCAAAGGTTCAACATGAAAGGCAAGCTAGCACCCCGATACGTCGGACCTTTTCAGATCCTCTGACGGCAAGGAGAAGTGGCATATCAACTTGAGCTGCCTCCATCATTGGCAGGAGTTCACGATGTGTTCCATGTCTCTCAGTTGAAGAAGTGTCTTTGTGTGCCTGCCGAGCAAGCCGATCTTCAATAACTCAACGTTTAAGAAGATTTGACCTACATCGAGAAACCCATCAAGATCTTGGAAACAAAGGAAAGGGTAACCAGGAGTTGTGTAGTACGCTTCTGCAAGGTTCAGTGGGACAACCACCCCGTCGAAGAAGCCACATAGGAAAAGGAAGACAAACTGAAAGCCCAATACCCTGAACTATTCGAGTAGCACTCCAATCTCGAGGACGAGATTCTTGTAAGGGGGATAGGTTTGTAACACCCCAAATTTTCAAAGGAATAAAATATTATTTAATCTAAATTCCTGGAATTTATTATTTTGGAAATACCTTTAAATACCCTCCTTAGCCCTTTTTAACTAAAACCTAGAGGAAATGGCCAAACCAGGAGCTAGAAAATTTTGTATATGATCCTAAAGCCAAGATATATTTTTGAGAATTTTTACAAATTTTTACCAACCTTGGAAGTAGCCCTATTATTTTAAACCAATTTTTGTAATTATTTTAACTCAGAAAACATTTTAAGCAGTAATGGGCCTCCCTCCTCCCTTTCTCTCTCTCCTGGCCGGCCCAGCCCGTTACCCTCACCCGCCTCGGGCTGACAGCCCGACCCCACCCGTCAGCGAGCCCCTCTCCTCTCGCGCGCGCGCCCGACACCCCGGCCCCACATGTCGGCGCCAACCGCCGCCCTCTCGCCCCCGAGCCCGACCCCACCCATCAGCCGCCTCACACACTCGCTCGCGCCCGCTGGCATGTGGCCCCCGCCTATCGGATCCTTCGTCTCCGTGAGATCCGCCCCCAAATCTCACCCCCCCTCACCAGCCGATGCCTTAATGCACCTCGGATCCGTTGCTCCCGACCCCCTCCCCCCAAATTGAGCCCGACATTCAAACCCCCACACTCCGGTGACCGTTTCACCCTTTAAACCCAGCCGGATCGCGTCCCCATTCAATGAATCTGCATGCAACCCGAAGCTCGCCGGCGTTTAAACGCGTTTATTCCTGGCCACCGTCAATTGCGCCCCCCCTGCCACCGCCGATGACCCTATTTAAACCCCCTGGCCATCCGCGTTATACCCCTACGCTCACACGCTGCAAGATTGAACAGAACACCCCCTCTATAGCTTTTAACTCTCCACCGCCGCCCGCACTCCGGTCGCCGCTCACCATCGCCGGTGACCTCCTCCGTCCACACCATTGTGACCGCACGGACCTCGCCAGCCTCGACCACCACTCCGTCATCGACGAACCCCGCCGGATCGCCATCGCCGCCAAGGACCCGAACACCTTCGCCGCCTCCGCTCGTCGTCGGCCTTGCTCCGTCGATCGTTCCTCACCGTAAGGGTACCCTCATAACCCCCGTAGCATCCTCTTTCCGTTTTAGGCCTTAGGTACGACCGCCGTCGCTCGCCGTTGCCCCTGGCCCGCTCATCGTTGCCGGAGAAGACGACCGGCACGGGTCGAGTACCCGTGCCATGTCAGATTCAATCCTGGTCGTGCGATCCAAATCCAACGGTGGAGATTAAATCATCTGTGCGGTTTAATCCACGCCGTCGGATCTGAGTGAAGCGGTACAGTGCGATCTCGTGTGTTCGTTTATATTTAAAACTCGCGTTTAATCTAGAGCGCCCATCGCATACTGGTTCAGCGTTTTAATCCTGGCTGTCCGCGATAACTTAACTCCCTTTCCTCGCCCGTGACCGCTCGATCGCAATCCAACGGTGGATCTCGATCTGGCGCACGCGCACAGTGCGCGGGTTCACCGTGGGCCTGGCTCACCGTGGACCCGAGGCGATTTAAATTTAAAAATAAATTCCAAAAACTGTTTTAAACTTGTAAAATTCATATATGGCGCATTTTAACTTCAAAAATTATCATTTCAATTTCAGAAAATTTGTAATATTATTCTCTTCATGTTCATTCAATAAAAACAATATGTTTACTTTGGATTTTTCATGATTATTTAAATAGGTATTCAAATGCCCTTAGGGTAAAAATGTAAATTCAATTATTTAAATTTCAGCAAAGTTTACATTTATTCCTTTCTGTTCATATATTAAAAACCACTAATTTGTCCATGAACCTTTCATTTTAAAATTTAGTAGGAGACTTAAAATGAGACTACTCACATTTAGAACCCTTTTTACAAAGGACAACCTTTCATTATAATTCCTTCTAAATTATTTATAAAATAAATTTCAGAAACTTAACAACTTGATATCCTTTAAATTAAACCAATTTAAACCTATGTGCTTGTTGTGTGATTTTATATTGTTTAATTGAATGTTGTATTTATTTTATTTTACTTTATTTATATTGGGAAGATTATGACGCCGCCGAGGAGCCGGAATATTACCCGGAAGTTCCTCCCTCCCCATTCGCTGAGCAAAGCAAGTCACCAAACAAAATTTTTGAGCATATTGAACCCATGTTTTATTAAACTATCGCTAAAACACATAGGCTATACATGCATTAGTCTAATGAAAACCCTTACAATATATTTATTTAGGATCCCCCCGACCTTGATGTGCAACCCAAGCCATGCTATCTCGCCTAACCTCCTTGTCACCATATGATTAGTATTATTAGCTAGTGTCCAATGTATTGACACGATCGCTATAGGATAAAAATGAGTCGTAGCAAAATGGTTCTTCTATATGATCCCCGTTACTTATTATCCTTGGAATTATGTCGGTGAGGAGTTGTGGTTGTGAGTGGATGCATGGTGGGTTCCGGGTGCAAGCTAGGGCATTGGTCGGTAGCACTCGGGGCACTATAAGGACCGGTTGAGGGATCCATTGCAATACACTTCCGTACTAACCACAAGTCTAATGGGTAAGTCCTAACTAAGGTATGGAGTGTTCCAAACCGAGGCCACCATTTGGAGATGGGTCAAGCTGCACCTGCGGGTGGCTTTACCGACGTGGCGCAAAAGGGGGTGCGACGTTAGCCGGGATGTGGCCCGGCGCGCCGGCGAAACCTAGAGCGGGTAGTTATCGCTTGGACATCTCATGCCGAGGTTTTGGCACGAGTTCCCGTGGTATGGGTCATCTCATTACACCTTGGTGTTTGGGATGAGTGTGTGCCGTGTGGGTACAGAAGTACATCTCTGATCAGAGTCATAAATCTTTTCGAAAAGCCGAGCCCACGGTCAAGGGCGGGTTGCGTGACATCCTACAGTTAGATTACTTGTGATATGTATGTGCATGATGGTTTGACATGTAAGGACTGTTGTGCGAGGAGGTAAAACGTACTCCTCGAGTTAGATGATATTATTGTTGTTCACGTTTACTTTTCGCATGATAAAACTTGACTACATTAACTGCAATAACTGAAAATGTACTCTTCCGCACTTTTAGCCAATTATCCTTCCTTTGTTATTACCTTGGATTATTAACTGCATTTGTGGTGGCTTGTTGAGTACTTTTTGTACTCATACCCGTTGGACACACAATTTAGAGGATGCTCACCATGAGGAGGATGGTCTGGAGTAGTGTAACACCCCAGAAATTAAAAAGGATTAAAATAAAAGAAAAATATTATTTAAATCATTTCTGGATTTATTTATTAAAGGAAAATCACAAAAGAACCCAAACAAAGCCAAACAGGGAGAAATACCCAAAATATGGACCTGAAAATTTTATGAGATGAACTAGAGACAAAAATATAATTTTAGGAATTTTTACAAATTTTTACCAACAGTGATTCAACCCTTAAACAAATAAATGAATTACTGGAATTATTTTAAATCAGAAAACCATTTTAATCCTTAATGGGCCTCAACCTCAAATTCGCCCGGAGCCCGGCCCAATCCAGCATTGAGCCACTGACGAGTGGGACCCGCCTGTCGGCGCGTTCCCCCGCCTCTCTTTCCCGCCCACGCCGGGCTGGCCCCACGTGTCGGCCTCCTCGCGCTCGCCTACACCCACTGACCGCTCGGCCCCGCCTGTCGGCCCTTTTCCTTTCCCGTTCGCCCACTGACAGGTGGAGCCCACCTGTCAGGTCCTTCGTCTCCGATGGAAGGGGATCGCTCCCCTTTCCTTCCCCGGCGATTCCTTTCTGTTTCCTCGCCGCCGGCCACCGGATCGCCCTAGATCGCCCCAGATCGCCTCCCCCGCATGCCACCGCCTCCTTTCCATCTACGGCGACGCGTTTTTACGCTTTAAGTAAGATACCCGAAGCTTGGAAGGAGATCGCCGGAGCTCTCGGGATCCCCTCGGTTCTCTGCCATCCTGACGCCGGCGACCCCCTATAAAAGCCCCTCCGGTCACCGCACTCAGCCCACACCCCCTAAGCCCTAACCGAAGCCCTCCAGAGCGTCGCTGCCGTCTTTGCGAGTTTCTCCCCTGGTCTGCCTCTGGCGAGCAATCGCCGCCGCCTCGGACCCCCGCCACCCTAGCCACCGCCACCAGAGTGACCGTCGATGACCCCCCGTCCCCGGCCACCACTCCGTTGGCCCTGGAACCCGCCGGATCATCGTCGTCGTCAAGCTCCCGAACCCCCTTCGCCGTCTACCTTCGTCGCCGGTCGCCGTTCTTCGCCTCCGTCGCCACCAGAGGTACGGTCATGACCGCCCTCCCCTCCCCGTTCCATTTTTGCCGTTAGCTATGCCCGTAGGCGCTCGTCGCCGCCGTCATGGTCACACCCGAGCCCGCCGGAGCCGAGAACGAAGGGGGTACGTGCCCCCTTACGGCGTGCCGTGCCGGATCTAGCCACGACCGCCCGATCGCGATCGGAGGGCTAGGATTAAATCCCTCCGGGATTTAATCCGGGCCCTCGGATCTGGTCAAAGGGGTATCGAGGCCTCTCGGCCGTCGATCACCACTTAAAACCCCGAAGCGATCTGGTGCGTCCACGCGTACCCGTTCGCCACGTTCTAATCTCAGCCGTTCAATCTCATTAAACCCACCCGCCTCGCATCTGGCCGCTGGATCCAGATCCGACGGTCCAGGACGCTCGGGTCCACGCGCACAGTCACGGGTTCACGGTGAACTTGGTTCACCGTGGACCAGAGACTGTTTTCTGGTTTTAAATATAATTCAGAAAATAGTTTGAACTTTGAAAATTCATATCTTGCTCAATTTAACTCCAAATTTCACCATTCAAATTTTGTTAAAACCAGAATATTATTCTTTACACATTAATGCCATAAAAACAGTATGTTACTGTTACCCAAAATATTTTTAGCAAATAAAAGAATAAAAACCCCTTAGGGATAAATTATTAATTCAGCAAAATAAATTAGGAAAAATCCTAAAAAGTTAAGTTCTACTGTTTTATACCAAACTTTAGAATATTGAAATATTACTTCACATAAAAACACCCACAAATGTGTATGTTTAGTATTTGGTGAATTTTTGTCTGTTTATTGAATGTATTGTTTATTTTTCCGTATCGAGAAGACTACGAGTTCGTCGAGGAGCAGGAGTTCTACCCCGAGGTTCCTCCATCCCCCTTTGCTGATCAAGGCAAGTCATCGTCCATCTCTGTGGAAACAGTTGATCATAATTGAGCCCATGTTTTAATAAGTTATCGATATAACCCATAGGTTAATATTGCATTAGTCCAATAATCAAGCCTTACACTTATATTTATTAGATCCCCGTCCTTGTGTGAAAACCCAAGCCATGCTTATTGAGCCTTAACTCCTTGTCACTCTACTATAAAATTATTAGCTAGTGCCCAATGTACCGGCACAACTGCTATAGGATAAAAAGAATGAGTCGTAGATAGCTGGATTCTGTATATGAATTTCCCTGTTATTCTTGTCTCTGGACTCTGTTGGAGTTGGCTAGGTTATAAGTATGGTGGGTTCTGGGTGCAAGCTCGGGCACTGGTTTGTCGCACCCGGGGCACTATAAGGACCGGTCTGCGGGATCTGTTGCAAAGCACTTCCGTACCAACCACAAGTCTAATGGGTAAGTCCTAACTGGAAGTATGGAATGCTCCGGCTCGATGCACCATAGAGGAGGGGGCAAGGGGCTAGCCTACGGGTGACTTGTACTGACGAGGCTCAAGGGGGTGTATGGTGGGGCTCCGATGCGTCGGGACACCATATGAAACCCATAAGAGGGTGCTATTGGGTCGGGGTGGACTATATGGAAGGTTTTGGCACGAGTTCCCGTGTGATGGGTCATCTCGTTACACTTCGGTGTAGGTGATGAGTGCGTGCCTTGTGGGTACAGTGGTACATCTCTGATCAGAGTAATCCAATCTTTTCAAAAAGCCGAGCCCACGGTCAAGGGCGGGTTGTGTGACTACTCGCAGTTAGTTTACAATTGTTTGAATGGTCATGTTATTCATGGCACGTAAGGACTGTTGAGCGAGGTGGGGCTGACTGTACCCCTCAAGTTAGAAGATGATGATGATGCACACACACATGTCTACTTTTCCGTACTAATAAATTGCTCACATTTAAAGCTTTACAATTATGCTGCTTCCGCTAAATTAGCCACTATCTCCCTTGTCATTACCTTGCATTATAATTGCATTCGGTGGCTTGCTGAGTACATCTGTACTCACCCCGTTGACTTACACCATCAGAGCCAGTCTACTACGAGGAGGATGAAGGTCTGGAGTAGCGACCCAGTCAAGGCGAAACTGGAAGGAGGCGTTCATCTAGGACCCTTATTTTATTAGTTTCACTTCACCTTTATTCACTTTTGTATTAATGCGGTCTACGAACCGTGAATGATTGCCCGCATTGTACGTGGTCGCATGATGAACTTCTTGTTTTATTGATTTTCTATGGAATTTCAATAAAGTCCTGATTTATTAAATCGGGGCGCGACAAGTAGCGACCCAGTCAAGAAAACGATCCTGAAGAAGACATTCGTCATGTAGTTTATTTTCATAGTTTCTTTTAATTTTACACTTGTGTAATAATGTGGTCTACGAACGACGAATGATTGCCCGTATGTACGATGTCACATGATGAACCTCTTGTTATTATTGTTTTTCTATGGAAATTCAATAATGTTCCGATTCGATAAATCGGGGCGCCACATGGAAGCACAACAATTCAGGTATGTTTTAATTCAATTTGTTAGGCTTAATTCTGTTTGGAGTATTTAATTGAAGTATCTTAATTGGTACTTGCAGATTAAAGTGCTACCTGTTGAACACACTTTTCCAAAAGTAAAGCTTGTTGAAGGAAAGATGGCAAGAAAAGGGTGGGTGGCAGATAGACTCACTAGATGGTTGAAAAATAACCCAAGTAAGGGAGCAAAGGAAGCTAGGGAGAAGTTGCAATCTGAATATAGGATTATGTTAGGGTACTCCAAGGCATGGAGGGGTGTGAAACTTGCCATGGATAAGATACATGGCACATATGAAGAGAGCTTCCAAGAGTTGTTCAATTGGAAAGAACAGATGGAAATTAGTCAGCCTGGCAGTGTAATTGAGATAGAGGTTGAGAAGATTGGAGAAGACATTTGCTTTAAGAGGATTTTTGTTGCACTTAGGCCATGTATAGATGGATTCTTTGCTAGTTGTAGACCATATCTTGGAGTTTATGCTGAAAGCTTGAAGGGGAAGTATACTGGTCAGCTGGCAAGTGCAACTAGAGTAGATGGCCACAATTGGTTGTATCATGTGGCTTTTGGTGTTTTTCACTCAGAGACAGAAGAAAACTGGTGTTGATTCATGAAGAACTTGAGATATGTTATTGGTTGCCCTGAGGGCCTAGTCATTTCCACTAATGCAGTCAAAGGGCTAGAAACAGCAGTTAGCAAGGTTTTCCCAACAGCTGAGCAAAGAGAATACATGAAGCATATTTATGGTAACTTCACCAAACATTTTCAAGGAGATGTCTTTACCCAAATTTATATCCAGCAGCCAGAAGCTACACATAGAGTTAGTTCAGATGGATCTTGGGAAAATTTATGAGCACTATTGTAACACCCCAAATTTTCAAAGTAATAAAAATATTGTTTAATCCAATTTCCTGAAATATATTATTTTGGAAATACCTTTAATACCCTCCTTCACCCTTTTTAAACTACCACATAGATGAAATGGCCAAACCAGGAGCTGAAAATTTTTATGTATGATCCTAAGGCCAAGATATATTTTTGGGAATTTTTACAAATTTTTATCAACCTTGGAAGTAGCCCTATTATTTTAAACCAATTTCTGCAATTATTTTTAATCAGAAAACATTTTAAACAGTAATGGGCCTCCCCCTCCCTTTCTCTCTCTCCCGGCCGGGCCAGCCCGTTACTCTCACCCGCCTCGGACTGACAGCCCGGCCCCACCCGTCAGTGACCCCCTCTCCTCTCGCGGGCACGCCCGACACCCCGGTCCCACCTATCGGCGCCAACCGTCCCCTCTCGCGCCCGAGCCTGACCCCACCCGTCAGCCGCCTCACCCGTTCACTCGCACTCGCTGGCTTGTGGCCCCCGCTTGTCAGGACCGTATTCCACCTCGCGCCACCACCCCAAACCTCGCCGGCCGAATCAATTTCCTTAGATCCACCTCGCCGGCCCCTCCCCCATTGAATTGTCGCCATTACTCGGTCCCCTGCGCCACGCCGGCCATTTCCCCTCGTTAAACCACGCAATTAAGCCACGGGATCAGCGCTCGCGTGCATAGCCGAGCCTCACCGGCGCCATTGAAGACCCCCTCTCCTCTTTCCATGTATACGTCGCCCGTTATCCCTCGCCGGCGCCCCTATTTAACCCCCTGGCCTCCATCGTGTTCGACCCCCATGACCATTCGCTGCGAGGACAAACAGAGCGCCCGCAATTCGATTTTTAGCGCACCTCTACTTTTTCACCTCTGGCCACTGCTCGCCGCTGCCTCGGACCACCCCACTCCACGCCATCGCCACCATCGTGACCGCAAGGACGACACCAACCTCGGCCACCCCTCTGTCGACGCCGAACCCCACCGGATTGCCGTCGTCGCCGAGGACCCGAAAGCCTTCGCCGCATGTTCTCGTCGCCGGCCTCGCTCCGTCGACCTCGGACCACCGCAAGGGTACCCTCGTGTTCCCCTTAGTTACCTCGTTACGTATTTAGCCTTAGTTAGGCCGGATAGCCCTCGCCGACACCGGAATCGCTCGTCGTCGCGTCGCCGGAGTCGGGGAAGACGGGTACTTAACCCCCCCCCCCCCGACATGTGTCGTGTCGGATTCGATCGCGACCGTGCGATCGGGATCTAACGGTGATGATTAAATCCCTCGTGCGGTTTAATCGGATCCGTTAGATCTCGGCGAAGGGGTACGTTCTAATCTGAGCCGTTCGCTAGATTTAAAATCCCGCATCGCATCTGGTTCGTCCATCACGTATTGGTTCGATGTTTTAATCCTGGTCGTCCACGTCACTTTAACTCCCCCACCTCGCCCTCATGCATTGGATCTGGATCCAACGGTCTAGATCGATCCGACGCACGCGCATAGTGTGCGGGTTCACCATGGGCCTGGCTCACCATGGACCCGAGGGGATTTAAATTTAAAAATAAATTCCAGAAACTGTTTTAAACTTGTAAAATTCATATCTGGCGCATTTTAACTTCAAAAATTATCATTTCAATTTCAGAAAATTTATATTATTATTCTCTACACATTCATGCAATAAAAACAATATGTTTACTTTGAAATTTTCATGTTTATTTAAATAGGTATTCAAATGCCCTTACGATAAAAAATGTAAATTTAATTATTTAAATTTCAGTAAGGCTTATATTTGATTATTTCCTGTTAATATGATGAAACCACTAAGTTTTCTCTAAACCTTTCATTTTAAATTAATTAGAAAGCTTAAAAAGAGATCATTTCACAATTTAAAATCCCTTTTAGAAAGGGGCATATTTCTTTATAGTTCCTTTTAAAATTATTTATAAAATAGATTTCAGAAACATAATAACTTGGTTTTTCTTAAATTAAACCAATTTAAAACTATGTGCTTGTTGTGTGGTTTTATATTGTTTAATTGAATGTTGTATTTATTTCATTGTATTTATATTGGAAAGACTACGACACCGCCGAGGAACTGGAATACTTCCCGGAAGTCCCTCCCTCGCCTTTCGCTGAACAAGGCAAGTCACCAAACAACATTTTTGAGCATATTGAACCCATGTTTTATTAAACTATTGCTAAAACACATAGGGTATACATGCATTAGTCAAATGGAACCCTTACAATATATTTATTTAGGATCCCCCGACCTTGATGTGCAACCCAAGCCATGCTATATCGCCTAACCTCCTTGTCACCATATGATTAATATTATTAGCTAGTGTCCAATGTATTGACACGATCGCTATAGGATAAAAATGAGTCGTGGCAACATGGTTCTACTATATGATCCCCATTACTTCTTATCCTTGGAATTCTGTCGGTGATGAGTTATGGTTGTGAGTGTATGCATGGTGGGTTCCGAGTGCAAGCTAGGGCATTGGTCGGTAGCACCCGGGGCACTATAAGGACCGGTCTGCGGCATCCGTTGCAATACACTTCCGTACTAACCACATGTCTAGTGGGTAAGTCCTAACTAAGGTATGGAGTGTTCCAAACCGAGGCCACAATTTGGAGATGGGTCAAGCTGCACCTGTGGGTGGCTTGTACCGACGTGGCGCAAAAGGGGGTGCGACATTAGCCGGGATGCAGCCCGGCGCGCCGGCGAAACCTAGAGCGGGTGGTTATCGCTTGGAGCATTTCATGCCGAGGTTTTGGCACGAGTTCCCATGGTATGTGTAATCCTGTTTGGGATGAGTGCGTGCCTTGTGGGTACAGTAGTACATCTCTGATCAGAGTCTTAAATCTTTTCGAAAAGCCGAGCCCACGGTCAAGGGCGGGTTGCGTGACATCCCACAGTTAGATTACTTTTGATATGTATGTGCATGATGGTTTGACATGTAAGAAATGTTGTGCGAGGAGGTAAAACGTACTCCTCGAGTTAGATGATGTTATTCATGTTTACTTTCCGCATGATAAAACTTGACCACATTAACTGCAATAACTAAAAATGTACTTTTCCGCACTTTTAGCCAATTATCCTTCCTTTGTTATTACCTTGCATTATTACCTTAATTTGCAGTGGCTTGTTGAGTACTTTTGTACTCATACCCGTTGAACACCACAGAGGATGCCTACTATGAAGACGGTCTAGAGTAGCGACCCAGTCAAGCAGAAAGATCTTGAAGAAGGCGTTCATCATGCTATTTACTTTTATTATTATGTTTATTCAACTCTGATGTAATAAATATGGTCTGCGTACCATGAATACCGTCGTATGTACGATTGGTGCATGATGAACCTCTTGTATTATTGTTTTTCTTATGAAATTCAATAATGTTCCGATTTAATAAATCGGGGCGCCAACAGATGGTATCAGAGCCGACTTGACTATAGGAAGCCAAATGGACCAACCTAGCTATAACACCCCAAATTTTCAAAGTAATAAAAATATTGTTTAATCCAATTTCCTGAAATTTATTATTTTGGAAATACCTTTAATACCCTCCTTTACCATTTTGAACTACAACATAGGTGAAATGGCCAAACTAGGAGCTGAAACTTTTTGTGTTGGATCCTAAGGCCAAGATATATTTTTGAGAATTTTTACAAATTTTTACCAACCTTGGAAGTAGCCCTATTATTTTAAATCAATTTATGTGATTATTTTTAATCAGAAAAGATTTTTAAACAGTAATGGGCCTCTTCCTCCCTTTCCCTCTCTCCCGACCGGCCCAGCCTGTTACCCTCGCCCACCTCGGACTGACAGCCCGACCCCACCCGTCAGTGACCCCCTTCCCTCTCGCGTGCGCGCCCGATGCCCCGGTCCCACCTGTCGGCGCCAACTGTCCCCTCTCGCGCCCGAGCCCGGCCCCACCCGTCAGCCGCCACCCTCATTCGCTCGCGCTCGCTGGCCAGTGGCCCCCACCTATCGGATTCGTCTTCCCCGCGAGATCCACCCCCAAATCCCCCCCTCGCCGGCCGAAAACCTAACCCCACCTAGGATTCGCTCTCGCCGGCCCCCTCTCCCTAATTACTCGTCGGCATTGATTTCCCCATGTTCTCCCGACCGTTTCCCCCATTATTTCACCACGTCATCGCACCCGGATCGAGCGCGCGCATGCATGGCAGGAGCTTGCCGGCGTTGAAGTGAGGCTTTACTCTCGGCCTCCCCCGATTACGCCCCATCTGCCCTCGCCGACGACCCTATATAAACCCCCTGGCCGTCCACAATGCACCCCTACGCCCTATCACTGCGAGAACAAACCAGAGCGCCCCAATTCGACTTTTTACTCTCCACCGCCGCCCGCACTCCAACCGTCATTCGCCGTCGCCGAAGCCCCCCTCTGTCCTCGCCGACTGCACCGCTGCGACCGCAAGGACCTCACTGACCCCGGCCACCACTCCGTCGTCGACGAACCCCGCCGGATTGCCGTCGCCGCCAAGGACCCGAATGCCTTCACCGCCTCCGCTCGTCGCCGGCCTTGCTTCATTGACCGTTCGTCGCCGCAAGGGTACCCTCATGTTCCCCTAGTCGCCCTCTTTCTGTTTTAGTCCTTAGGCACGACCGCCGTCGCTCGCCGTGGCCTCTGGCCCGCTCGCCATCGCCAGAGAAGATGACCGGCACGGGTCGAGTACCCGTGCTTTGTCGGATTTGATCCTGGCCGTGCGATCTAGATCTAACGGTACCGATTAAATCCCATGTGCGGTTTAATCTGCGCTGTCGGATTTGAGCGAAGGGGTACGTTTTAATCTCATGCGTTCATTAATATTTAAAACCCACGTTTAATCTCAGTCGTCCATCGCATACCGGTTCGGCCTTTTAATCTCGCGCGTCCATTTTCACTTAACGCCCCTGCCACGCCCTCGCGTGTTGGATCTAGATCCAATGGTCCAGATTGGGCCGGACCACGCGCACAGTGCGCGGGTTCACCGTGGGTCTGGCTCAACGTGGACCCGAGAGGATTTAAATTTAAAAATAAATTCCAGAAACTGTTTAAAACTTGTAAAATTCATATCTGGCGCATTTGAACTCTAAAAATTGTCATTTCAATTCAAGAAATTTTATAATTTTATTCTCTACACATTAGTTCAATAAAAACAGTATGTTACTTTACACTTTTTCATGTTTACTTAAATAGGTATTCAAATGCCCTTAGAATAAAATGTAAATTCAATTATTTAAATTTCAGTAAAAGTTTATATTTAATCCTTTCTGTTCATATACTAAAAACCACTAATTCGACCATGAACCTTTCATTTTAAGACTTATTAGGAGACTTAAAATGAGACTACTCACATTTAAAACCCCTTCTTATAAAGGACAACCTTTCATTTTAATTCCTTCTAAATTAATTATAAAATAAATTTTAGAGGTTCAACCACTTGGTTTTATTTAAACCAACTTAACCCTTTGTGCTTGTTGTGTGGTTTTACATTGTTTAATTGAATGTGTATTTATTTATTTTACTTTATTTATATTGGAAAGACTACGACGCCGCCGAGGAGCCGGAATATTACCCGGAAGTTCCTCCCTCCCCATTCGTTGAACAAGGCAAGTCACCAAACAACATTTTTTAGCATATTGAACCCATGTTTTATTAAATTATCGCTAAAACACATAGGGTATACATGCATTAGTCAAATGGAACCCTTACAATATATTTATTTAGGATCCCCCGACCTTGATGTGCAACCCAAGCCATGCTATCTCGCCTAACTTCCTTGTCACCATATGATTAATGTTATTAGCTAGTGTCCAATGTATTGACACGATCGCTATAGGATAAAAATGAGTCGTAGCAACATGGTTCTACTATATGATCCCCATTGTTTCTTATCTTTGGAATTCTATTGGTGATGAGTTATGGTTGTGAGAGTATGCATGGTGGGTTCCGGGTGCAAGCTAGGGAATTGGTCGGTAGCACCCGGGGCACTATAAGGATCGGTCTACGGGATCCGTTGCAATACACTTCCGTACTAACCACAAGTATAGTGGGTAAGTCCTAACTAAGGTATGGAGTGTTCCAAACCGAGGCCACCATTTGGAGATGGGTCAAGCAGCACCTGCGGGTGGCTTGTACTGACGTGGTGCAAAAGTGGGTGCGACGTTAGCCGGGATGCGGCCCGGCGCGCCGGCGAAACCTTGAGCGGGTGGTTATCGCTTGGAGCATTTCATGCCGAGGTTTTGGCACGAGTTCCCGTGGTATGGGTCATCTCGTTTGGGATGAGTGCATGCCTTGTGGGTATAGTAGTACATCTCTGATCAGAGTCTTAAATCTTTTCGAAAAGCCAAGCCCACGGTCAAGGGCGGGTTGCGTGACATCCCACAGTTAGATTGCTTTCGATATGTACGTGCATGATGATTTGACATGTAAGGACTGTTGTGCGAGGAGGTAAAACGTACTCCTCGAGTTTGGATGATGTTATAGTCGTTCATGTTTACTTTCCGCATGATAAAACTTGACTACATTAACTGCAATAACTGAAAATGTACTTTTCCGCACTTTTAGCCATTATCCTTCCATTGTTATTACCTTGCATTATTATTGCATTTGCGGTGGCTTGTTGAGTGCTTTTTGTACTCATACCCGTTGGACACCACAGAGGATGCCTACTATGAAGACGGTCTGGAGTAGCAACCCAGTCAAGCAAAGATCCTGAAGAAGGCGTTCGTCATGCATTTTTATTATATTTACTATTGTTTTTATTAAAACTCTGATGTAATAAATATGGTCTGCGTACCATGGATATTGTCGTATGTATGATTGTCGCATGATGAACCTCTTGTATTATTGTTTTTCTTATGAAATTCAATAATGTTCCGATTTCGATAAATCGGGGCGCCACACTAGCCAATAGCTGCAGAAAATTATTTCTCGAAAATCTACTTTATAAACTTTGTTCCTCTCCTCACTTTTCTTAAACTTGTTGTTTTTGTATATGCCTGTCTATCAAGTGCACAGCTACTGCCGCCACTACGAGGGCTTCGTCCGGGAGCTCCGTATGATGCTCATGTTCCTCGGGTTCCTCTTCGAGCCCGAATTCCAGGGGGTGTACCTGGAGGAGTTCACCGGGCCCTGCGACGTCTCCCTCACCGTCCACAGCTCCGGGGAGCACCTGCCACCCTACACCACTGCACTTGGGGGCCCTACCTTTGACGTCGCATGCCAACGCGTCACTCTCCAGGCTCTTATGGAGCTGAGGATGATCTATGATGATCGTCTTCAGAACTCGTCCTTTCGGCTTGTGCCGAAGCGCACTCCCGACGCCTACCGTAGCATCTACCTCGGAGTTCACTCCGTGCGTGATCCGGTCATGGCCCGGCAGTCGCATCTTCTTTAGGCTATGGATGACCTCCATACTGAGGCGGTGCTCGATGCCGATGAGCACCATGAGGCGGTTGAGTTTCTTCGTGAGGAGACAAAGAACTTGATCTAGCAAAATGGCGAGCTGCAGTGCAAGATCAAGCAGCTGCAGAAGGACATCACGGACATGGTTCCCCTCCTCCCGAGGAAGAGGAAGCCCATCCATGAGCCCGCCCCTCACCCCAATAGGATCCCGTCACACCCCTCCACCACTGGACCCTCCACCGCCAGCGCCCCTGCACCGCGCCCCGGCCTCGTCTCCGACCCGATTATCGAGAATTTTCTCGAGCCCACCATCCCTCGGGAGCCGTGGACTCGTGGTTCTGAGAGCACGGAGACCACCTCCGATGGCGAGTAGGCGCTAGATACCGCTATTCTAATAAAAAAATTCTTTGTATGTGGTACTATCTACAGCGAGTGTGTTGTACATAGAATAAGAGCTTGATTGTAACGAACAATTTTGACCACTTGGTTTATATGTATGAGCCTTATGAGCTATTTTTAATTGTATTGTCATTTCATCATTTTTACCTTTTAACATCGTATATTCAGAAGATGGCCGACCACCAGAACACCGGCTCCAACAACGGAGAAGGAGGAAGCCATGACGCGCCCGAGGGTGTTGTACCCAACTGGGGTGCAACGGGCCCACATCAGTCTGGGTCGCCATCCGCCAACCATCCCACTTTGGCAGAGATGATAGCGAACCAGAACCAATTAATCACCGCCCTCCTCACTCAAATGCAGCACCAACAAGCTCAGTTGGACCGTCTGCAGAATGGGGGGCCTGCCCCTCGCGCACCAGCACCCGCACCCGCTCGCCAACTCTCGGAGTTCCTGCGTGTGCGTCCCCCAATCTTCTCTAGCACCACCAACCCCATGGAGGCCGGAGATTGGCTCCGCACCATAGGGAAGAAGCTGGACCTCCTCCCCTGCACCGACCGGGAGAGAGTGGCCTTCGCCACTCACCAGCTCTAGGGTCCCGCCACGGAATGGTGGGACAACTACCATGAGTCCAAGCCTGAGGACCATGTAGTGACATGGGCGGAGTTCACTATCGCCTTTCGTGCCGCCCACGTCCCCATCGGTGTCATCGTGGTGAAGCAGCAGGAGTTCTGTGACCTGCACCAGGGCAGTCGGACTGTCATGGAGTACCTCCATCAGTTCAACCGCCTAGCTCGCTACGCTCCAGAAGAGGTGCGGACCGACACCCTCCGCCAGGCCAAGTTCCTCTGGGGACTCAAGGATGATCTTTCTATCCAGCTCGTCGTCACCGACTACGCCGACTTCGCTCATCCAAGAGACTAAGCAAAATAAGTTGGACCTCAAGAAGAGGAAGATGATCGCCTTCAAGCATCAACAGGCGAATTCTCAAAGGCCCCGCTTCGTTCCTCCACCACCAGTGCCCGCCTACCATCCTCGGCCCGCCTACAGGCCACCTCACGCCGCCAGTGGATCCAACGCTGGGCATCCCCGCCCTGCTCCACCAGCTCCGGCCGCTCAGCCGACGCCCGCCGCTAAGGCCCCGATCTTGAAGGATCGCCAAGGGAGGCCGGTCGTCTGCTTCAACTGCCGGATGGAAGGGCACTATTCGCACCAGTGTCCTCACCCCAAGCATCCCCATGGCACGGCACCCAACTAGGCAGTTCGTGCCCGCGTCAACCACATCAGCGCGGAGGAAGCTCAGGAGGCTCCCGAAGTCGTGCTCGGTACGTTTACCGCAAATTCCATACCAGCTATGATTTTATTTGACTCTGGAGCAACACATTCCTTCATCTTGGAAGATTTTGTGAAAACCCACAACTTGGACGTGCTCCCTCTATCCGTCCCCATGATGATTGCCACTCCAAGATATAAGACCTTAGCCCACTTATACAGTCCATAGGTTAAGATAGAGATCCAAGGAGTATTATTCCGGGTCGAGCCAGTTCTCATAGAATGCACCGGACTCGACCTCATCCTAGGGATGGATTGGTTGATGAAGCACAAGGGAGTGATTGACTGTGCTAGCAAGTCCGCCTTAGTAACCAACCCTGAAGGCGAAGCCGTCACTTTCGGATGACCGGCCGTAAACCACTCGGAGCATCCCTTCATTCGCTAGCCCTTGAAGAAGTGCCCATAGTCAAAGAGTTCATGGACGTCTTCCCAGAGGACCTTCCAGGAATGCCTCCCAAGCGGGACATCGAATTCAGAATCGAACTTGTCCCCGGGACCACTCCAATCTCCAAGCACCCATACCGGATGGCCGCCAATGAACTAGCTGAGGTCAAGAGCAACATCGAAGACCTGGAGCAGAAAGGGTACATCCGTCTGAGTACCTCACCCTGGGGTGCACCAGTTATCTTTGCCATGAAGAAGGACAAGACCAAGAGGATGTGAGTGGACTATAGAGCCTTGAACGACGTAACCATCAAGAACAAGTACCCATTGCCTCAGATCGACGACCTGTTCGATCAACTAAAAGGATCCTCGGTGTTTTCCAAGATTGACCTCAGGTCAGGTTATCACCAGTTGAGGATTAGAGAAGAGGACATACCCAAGACTGCCTTCACCTCCCGCTATGGACTCTACGAGTATACTATGATGTCGTTCGGACTCATGAATGCCCCGGCTTTTTTCATGAACATGATGAACAATGTTTTCATGGAGTTCTTGGATAAGTTCATCATGGTATTCATCGACGATATCCTCATCTACTCCAAGACCAAGGAAGAGCATTAAACTCACCTCCGTCTGACCCTCGGAAAGCTAAGGGAACAACAGTTGTACGGCAAATACAACAAGTGTGAATTTTGGTCATCTGAGGTAAAGTTCCTCGGCCATGTCATATCTGCCGGAGGAATAGCAGTGGACCCAACCATCGTGGAAGCGGTGACCAACTAGTTGCGGCACACGACCGTGACCGAGATCCGGAGCTTTCTCGGATTGGCCGGATACTACCGCCGGTTCATCGAGAATTTTTCGAAGATCGCCAAGCCTATGACCAGACTGCTTCAAAAGGAAGTGAAGTTTGAATGGACCCCAGATTGTGAGGAAAGCTTCCAAACACTCAAGAAGAAGCTCGTGTCAGCCCCGATCCTGACCCTGCCAGACATCTAGAAAAACTTCCACGTCTACTGTGATGCGTCTCGCCAAGGTTTGGGATGTGTCTTGATGCAAGATGGGAAGGTGATATCCTACGCCTCCCGATAGTTGAGGCCGCATGAGCTGAACTACCCGACCCACGACCTGGAATTAGCAGCCGTGGTTCATGCCTTGAAGATATGGAGACATTACCTTGTGGGAAATCGGTGTGAGGTCTTCACCGACCACAAGAGCCTTAAGTACATATTCACCCAACCGGACCTAAACCTCAGGCAAAGGAGATGGTTGGAACTGATCAAGGATTATGACTTGGGGATCCATTATCATCCAGGCAAGGCAAATGTGGTGGCAGACGCCCTTAGTCGAAAAGGGTACTACAATGCCATCATGATTCAGGACCAGGCCCCTTTGTTATATAAGGAGATGGAAAGGCTGAATTTAGGGATCACCACCCGAGCGTACCTCGCTGCCTTGGAGTCTAGGCCTGTTTTAATAGACCAAATCCGAGAAAAGCAGGAGGAAGACTCGGACATTTTGGAGATCCAACAAAACATGCGAAAGGGTAAAGCCCCCGGATTTTCTGAGGACGAGCATGGTACCATTTGGTTCAGAAACCGGATATGCGTACCCGACAAGCCTGAGTTGAAGACCCTCATCCTTCAAGAAGCCCACGATACTCTATACGCCATTCATCCCGGGAGTTCAAAGATGTATCAAGACCTAAAAGAAAAATATTGGTGGGTCAGCACGAAGAGGGAAATAGCTGAGTATGTGGCCATGTGCGACACAAGCCGGCGAGTCAAGGCAGAGCATCAAAGGCCTGCTGGACTATTGCAACCTCTCAAGGTCCCTGAATGGAAGTGGGAAGAAATAGGAATGGACTTCATCACGGGACTGCCCAGGACCCAAGCTGGTCATGATTCTATCTGGGTGATCGTCGACCGACTCAACAAGGTGGCTCACTTCATCCCCGTCAAGACGACTTACACTGTCGCCAAGTTGGCCGAGTTGTACATGACCCGGATCGTGTGCCTCCACGGAGTTCCTAAGAAGATTGTATCTGACCGTGGGAGTCAGTTTACCTCCAAGTTTTGGAAGAACCTTCAAGAGGAACTCGGCACACGGCTGAACTTTAGCACCGCTTATCATCCACAGACCGACGGTCAAACTGAACGGGTCAACCAAATACTGGAGGATATGCATAGAGCTTGCGCTCTAGACTTTGGCGGAATGTGGGACAAAAACTTGCCCTATGCGGAGTTCTCCTACAACAACAGCTATCAAGCCAGCCTGCAAATGTCCCCGTTCGAAGCACTTTACTGGCGTAAGTGCAGAACGCCGCTGCTTTGGGATCAGACCAGAGAATCGCAATTGTTTGGGATAGACATATTGAGAGAAGCTGAAGAGAAGGTCAAGATTATAAGGGATCGATTGAAAATAGCCCAGTCCCGACAAAAGAGATACGCCGATAACCGTCGAAGAGACCTAACCTTTGAGGAGGGTGATTTTGTCTATCTCCAAGTCACTCCCCTCCGCAGCACTCAAAGGTTCAACATGAAAGGCAAGCTAGCGCCCCGCTACGTCGGACCTTTTTAGATCTTCCGACGGAAAGGAGAAGTGGCATTGAACTGCCTCCATCTTTGGCAGGAGTTCACGATGTGTTCCATGTCTCTCAGTTGAAGAAGTGTCTTCGCGTGCCCACCGAGCAAGCCGATCTTCAACAGCTCAACGTCCAAGAAGACTTGACCTACATCGAGAAACCCATCAAGATCTTGGAAACCAATGAAAGCATAACCAAGAGTCGTGTAATCCGCTTCTGCAAGGTTCAGTGGGACAACCACCCCGCCGAAGAAACCACATAGGAAAAGGAAGACGAACTGAAAGCCCAATACCCTGAACTATTTGAGTAGTGCTCCAATCTCGAGGAACAGATTCTTTGTAAGTGGGATAGGTTTGTAACACCCCAAATTTTCAAAGTAATAAAAATATTGTTTAATCCAATTTCCTGAAATATATTATTTTGGAAATACCTTTAATACCCTCCTTCACCCTTTTTAAACTACCACATAGATGAAATGGCCAAACCAGGAGCTGAAAATTTTTATGTATGATCCTAAGGCCAAGATGTATTTTTGGGAATTTTTACAAATTTTTATCAACGTTGGAAGTAAACCAATTTCTGCAATTATTTTTAATCAGAAAACATTTTAAACAGTAATGGGCCTCCCCCTCCCTTTCTCTCTCTCCCGACCGGCCCAGCCCATTACTCTCGCTCGCCTCGGACTGATAGCCCGGCCCCACCCGTCATTGACCCCCTCTCCTCTCGCGTGCGCGCCCGACACCCCGGTCCTACCTGTCGGCGCCAATCGGCGCCAATCGTCCCCTCTCGCGCCCGAGCCCGACTCCACCCGTCAGCCGCCTCACCCGTTCGCTCGCACTCGCTGGCTTGTGGCCCTCGCTTGTCAGGACCGTCGTCCACCTCGCACCACCGCCCCCAAACCTCGCTGGCCGAATCAATTTCCTCGGATCCGCCTCACCTGCCCCTCCCTCATTGAATTGTCACCATTACTCGGTCCCCCGCGCAACGCCGGCCGTTTCACCTCATTAACCCACGCAATTAAGCCACGGTATTAGCGCTCGCGTGCATGGCCGAGCCTCACTGGCGCCCTTGAAGACCCCCTCTCCTCTTTCCATGTATACGTCGCCCGTTATCCCTCGCCGGCACCCCTATTTAACCCCCTGGCCTCCATCGCCTTTGACCCCCACGACCATTCACTGTGAGGACAAACAGAGCGCCTGCAATTCGATTTTTAGCGCACCTCTACTGTTTCAACTCCGGTCACCACTCGCCGCTGCCTTGGACCACCCCCGTACACGCCATCACCACCATCGTGACCGCAAGGACGACACCAACCTTAGTCACCCCTCTATTGACGCCGAACCCCGCCGGATCACCGTCGTCGCCCAGGACCCGAAAGCCTTCGACGCCTCTTCTCGTCGTCGGCCTCGCTCCGTCGACCTCAGACCACCGCAAGGGTACCCTCGTGTTCCCCTTAGTTCCCTCATTACGTATTTAGCCTTAGTTAGGCCGGATAGCCCTCGCCATCGCCGGAATCGCTCGCCATCGCGTTGCCGGAGTCGGGGAAGACGGGTACTTAACCCCCCCTGACACGTGTCGTGTCGGATTCGATCGCGACCGTGCGATCGGGATCCAACGGTGATGATTAAATCCCTCGTGTGGTTTAATCGGATCTGTTAGATTTCGGCGAAGGGGAACGTTCTAATTTGAGCCGTTCGCTAGATTTAAAATCCCGCATCGCATCTGGTCCGTCCATCGCGTACCGGTTCGATGTTTTAATCCTGGCCGTCCACGTCACTTTAACTCCCCCGCCTCGCCCTCGCACGTTGGATCTAGATCCAACAGTCCAGATTGATCCGGCGCACGCGCACAGTGTGCAGGTTCACCGTGGGCCTGGCTCACTGTGGACCCGAGGGAATTTAAATTTAAAAATAAATTCCAGAAACTGTTTTAAACTTGTAAAATTCATATCTCGCGCATTTTAACTTCAAAAATTACCATTTCAATTTCAGAAAATTTATAATATTATTCTCTACACATTCATGCAATAAAAACAATATGTTTACTTTGAAATTTTCATGTTTATTTAAATAGGTATTCAAATGCCCTTAGGATAAAAATGTAAATTTAATTATTTAAATTTCAGTAAGGCTTATATTTGATTATTTCCTGTTAATATGATGAAACCACTAAGTTTTCTATAATCCTTTTATTTTAAATTAATTAGAAAGCTTAAAAAGAGATCATTTCACAATTTAAAATCCCTTTTAGAAAGGGGCATATTTCTTTATAGTTCCTTTTAAAATTATTTATAAAATAGATTTCAGAAACTTAATAACTTGGTTTTTCTTAAATTAAACCAATTTAAAACTATGTGCTTGTTGTGTGGTTTTATATTGTTTAATTGAATGTTGTATTTATTTCATTGTATTTATATTGGAAAGACTACGACACCGCCGAGGAACCGGAATACTTCCCGGAAGTCCCTCCCTCGCCTTTCGCTGAACAAGGCAAGTCACCAAACAACATTTTTGAGCATATTGAACCCATGTTTTATTAAACTATTGCTAAAACACATAGGGTATACATGCATTAGTCAAATGGAACCCATACAATATATTTATTTAGGATCCCCCGACCTTGATGTGCAACCCAAGCCATGCTATCTCGCCTAACCTCCTTGTCACCATATGATTAATATTATTAGCTAGTGTCCAATGTATTGACACGATCGCTATAGGATAAAAATGAGTCGTAGCAACATGGTTCTACTATATGATCCCCATTACTTCTTATCCTTGGAATTCTGTTGGTGATGAGTTATGGTTGTGAGTGTATGCGTGGTGGGTTCCGGGTGCAAGCTAGGGCATTGGTCGGTAGCACCCGAGGCACTATAAGGACCGGTCTGCGGGATCCGTTGCAATACACTTCCGTACTAACCACAAGTCTAGTGGGTAAGTCCTAACTAAGGTATGGAGTGTTCCAAACCGAGGCCACCATTTGGAGATGGGTCAAGCAGCACCTGCGGGTGGCTTGTACTGACGAGGCGCAAAAGGGGGTGCAACGTTAGCCAGGATGCGGCCTGGCGCGCCGGCAAAACCTAGAGCGGGTGGTTATTGCTTGGAGCATTTCATGCCGAGGTTTTTGTATGCGTTCCCGTGGTATGGGTCATCTCGTTTGGGATGAGTGCGTGGCTTGTGGGTTCAGTAGTACATCTCTGATCAGAGTCTTAAATCTTTTTGAAAAGCCTAGCCCACGGTCAAGGGCGTGTTGCGTGACATCCCACAGTTAGATTACTTTTGATATGTATGTGCATGATGGTTTGACATGTAAGGACTGTTGTGCGAGGAGGTAAAACGTACTCCTCGAGTTAAATGATGTTATTCATGTTTACATTCCGCATGATAAAACTTGACCACATTAACTGCAATAACTGAAAATGTACTTTTCCGCACTTTTAGCCAATTATCCTTCCTTTGTTATTACCTTGCATTATTACCTGCATTTGCGGTGGCTTGTTGAGTACTTTTGTACTCATACCCGTTGAACACCACAGAGGATGCCTACTATGAAGACGGTCTGGAGTAGCGACCCAGTCAAGCAGAAAGATCTTGAAGAAGGCGTTCGTCATGCTATTTACTTTTATTATTATTTTTATTCAACTCTGATGTAATAAATATGGTCTGCGTACCATGAATACCGTCGTATGTACGATTTGTCGCATGATGAACCTCTTGTATTATTGTTTTTCTTATGAAATTCAATAATGTTCTGATTTGATAAATCGGGGTGCCAACAACTATCCTAATGTCATAGAGTACCTTGAGACTAATCATAGTAGGATTTGGTATAGATGTAGGTTTTCAGAGCTAAGCAAGTTTGATTACTTGACAAATAATGTGTCAGAGAGTTTCAACAGCTATGTAAAGAACTTGAGGAGCTTGTTGGTGCATGAGCTGATTGATGGCATAGGGGAACTTATAATGGAGAAAAGGTACCTTAGGAGACATGTAGCTCAAGGGATGGAGAGAGGCATACTACCAAATGTGTTGAAGGAGTTGAACCAAGTAAGCAACAATCTTAGAGTTGTTAAAGTGGCTAGAAGCAGTGATGATTGTGTAGAGATCAGCTTGGTATATTGACATCAAGGAGCATACATGCTCATGCAGTGTGGCAACTAACTAGCAAACCTTGTAAGCGTGCTTTAGCTTGGATCTGCTCTAACAGAGGACTTGAGATTGCATCCTTTGTGCATGGGTACTATTCAGTGGCAAAGTTTAGAGTAGCATATGAAGGAGCAGTGTTGCCCATGCCAGATATATCCCACTGGCCTCAAAGTGTTGGATTCAAAGTTTGCCCTCCTCTGCAAAAACAGGGCAGCAGGCAGACCTAAGGTGACAAGGATCAGAGGAGTGCTTGAAAATGCAAACGGAAGGAAGGTTAGATGCTCTAGATGTAAGGGTTTTGGCCACTTTGCAAAGACTTGCAAGTTAGTAGAACCACCGAGGAAAAGGTATATCCTTTTGACTATATTTCTTCATTATTCATTTTTTCTTATATTCATTGTGTTTGTCAATTTTGTAGGAAAAGAGATGAGGTTGCTAGAGATGGAGGGTAATGAGGGCAGGGGTGTCCCGATCTTTTGATGAGAGGATAAGATAAGTTTGATTAAAAGGAGATGATATTGACGATTCAACTACTACCATACAAGACGTTTGTGTTGCGCCTTAGCGATCGATACACCAACTCCGGAGGTTGTCGTGTCCTTGCGGCAGCACGATCAACCCAACCACGAGGGTATTTGTTCCTGCAAGCAATCGAAGAACAAGCAAGAACAAGGTAAACAAGCAACTCAGATTGATAACATGGTGGATTTCTGTAACGTGTATCTGGCAAACTAGACGATCACGGGATTACACGGCAAAGTAGCGAGGCTAAACTTTGATCTAAACAAAACTTAATCTAAAAGTGGCAGACAGGGGGTATTTATAAGATAGGGACGTGTGGAGGTCGGCCAAAGGTAACCCTAGATGAATACAACTTGGCTACAAGGCCCATGGGCTTAAATGGTTCGGACTGGAAAAGGAACACACATTGTTTTGATGATTGCGATCTCCTCGCATAGAATCTCGAGGTGTGGCTAGATCGGTTGGAAAGAGGACTTCACAAGCTTTCCAAAACGTTCAAGATCATCCAAATTGGAGCTTCCATGTAATAGTTATGCATGATTGAATCTGGTGTTGTCTCAGCAGTCCGAGTCCAAATTGAAAACGTGTAGAACTTTATCTTCACCTTCTCTTGGCACAAAAGTGACGTCCCAAACTTATATACTATCTTTGGATGGCCTTTACTTGGTCCCCAATCAACTTCCATTATGTTCTGTTCCCTTGATGTACTCTCAATATGTCGTTTGATCCATGTAAGTATTTATGTAATTGAATAGCAACACATTTCATGGTGTAACATACATTGTTCAAATAAATAAAATGTAAATATAATATAGAATGCATGCACCTTGGCTTGTTTATTATAATGCATAAGCATGGTCATATCCCAGCCATTGATGTCCTCATCATTCTCTCCTTCTTGGCTACAAACTGTCCTCGGTTTGTTCTTGTATTCGTAGTCATTGTAGCTCCTAGCAAAAAATATCATTGTGCAATATCACTTGTTCTTTTGTTACATTGAGAGTAGGAGGAAACCAACTCTCCTTAGTATTTTTTTGCTCAAGTGTGAGTGAAAAACACCCTTAATAAAAGGAGACAAAACTGTAGTGTTGTTGAACAGCTTAGCACACTCTCCTTGAAAACAAACATGTGTATTTAAATTAAAAAAAGATGCTCTCGAGATAATAGGATTGGTTAAAACACCTTGTTCAAGACTATTGTTTTCAGACTTTACATGCAATTTCAAATCTGAACATATGTAAACTCTATGCACAAAGTTGTCACGCCCAGATTTAATAAATCCGGACCTTTATTGAAATTCCATAGAAAATCAATAAATCAAGACGTTCATCACACGACCACGTACAATACGATCAATCATTCACGGTTCGTAGACTGTATTAGTACAAAAGTGAATTAAGTGAAGAGAAACTAATAAAACAAGGGTCCAAGATAAACGCCTCCTTCCAGTCTCGCCTTGACTGGGTCGCTACTCCAGACCTTCATCCTCCTCGTAGTAGACTGGCTCTGGTGGTGTAAGTCAACGGGGGTGAGTACAATCGTACTCAGCAAGCCACCGAATGCAAATATAATGCAGAGTAATAACAAGAAAGGTAGTGGCTAATTTTGCAGAAAAGCATAATTTGTAAAGCAATTAAATGTGATCAATTTATTAGTACTGAAATGTAAACATGTGTATGCATCATCATCTTCTAACTCGAGGGGTACAGTAGCCCACCCTCGCTCAACACTCCTTACATGCCATGAATAACTCAACCATTCAAACAATAGTAAACTAACTGCGAGAAGTCACACAACCTGCCCTTGACCGTGGGCTCGGCTTTTTGAAAAGATTAAATAGTTTGATTAGAGGTGTACCACTGTACCCACAAGGCACGCACTCATCACTTACACCAAAGTGTAACGAGATGACCAATACCATGGGAACTCATGCCAAAACCTTCCATATGGTCCTCCTCGACCCGACAGCACCCTCTTATGGGTTTCATATGGTGCCCCGACGCGTCGAGCCAACACCATACCCCTCTTGAGCCACGTCGGTACAAGTCACCCGCAGGTTGCCCTTTGCCCCCTCCACTATGGTGCATCGAGTCGGATTGTTCCATACTTCCAGTTAGGACTTACCCATTAGACTTGTGGTTAGTACGGAAGTGCTTTGCAACAGATCCCGCGGACCAGTCCTTATAGTGCCCCGGGTGCGACCAACCAATGCCCTAGCTTGCACCCGGAACCCACCATACTTATGACATAGCCAACTCCAACAGAGTACAGAGACAAGAATAACAGGGAAACACATATAGTAGAATCCATCTATCTACGACTCATTCTTTTTATCCTATAGCAGTTGTGTTGGTACATTGGACATTAGCTAATATAATATTTGTAGAGTGACAAGGAGTGTAGGCTCCATAAGCATGGCTTGGGTTTGCACACAAGGACGAGGATCTAGTAAATAAAAGTGTAGGGCTTGAGATTAGACTAATGCAATATTATCCTATGAGTTATAGCGATAGTTTATTAAAAACATGGGCTCAATGATGATCAAAATGGGGGTTGTGACTTGCCTTGCTCAGCAAATGGTGAAGGTGGAACCTCGGGGTAAAACTCCGGCTCCTCGACGAACTCGTAGTCTTCTCGATACGGAAAAAGTAAACATACACTTAATAAACAAACAAAATATCACAAAACAATAAGCATACAAGTATTAGGGGTTTTAATATTCTGAAGTTATGTCAAAAACATTAAATATTAGATTTTAAGGCTTTTCCCAATTTATTTTATGAATTAACAATTTATCCCTAAGGGGTTTTTATTTGTTTAATTTAATAAGAATATTTTGCTCCAAAGTAACATATTATTTTTATGGCATAAACATGTAGATAATAAAATGCTGAGTTTAACAGAATTTGAATGGTGAAATTTGGAGTTAAAATGAGCAAGTTATGAATTTTCAAAGTTTAAATAATTTTCAGGAATTTTATTTAAACAGAAAATGAGTTTTGGTCCACGGTGAGCCACGCTTACAGTGGACTGGTTACTGTGCGCGTAGACCGGCTTAATCTGGACTGTTGGATCAAGATCCCACGGTCAGGCACGAGGCGGGAGGGCTCAAGTGGATCTGGACGGCCCAGATCACAGCTTACCCCTTTGACCGAATCAAAGGCAGGATTTAATCTGGGCTCTTCGCTCGCGATCGTGCGGCCAAGATTTAATCCGGCACGACACAAGCATAAGGGGCTCGTACCCCTTTCGTTCTCGGCTCTGGCGGACTCGGGTGAGGCGGCGACGGCGATGGCGAGGGCCTAGGGGCCTAGGTCTCGGCTGAAATGGAAAGAAGAGGGGACGGCGGTCACGATCATACCTTTGACGGCGAAGAAGGATGTCCGAAGGTGACCGGCGGCAAGGGTAGATGGCGAGCTCTTCGAGTTCTCGATGGCGACGGCGATCCGGTGGCGCCCACGGCCAACAGAGTGGATGTCGAGGACGGGCGGGCTTCACCGGTCACGATGGTGGCGACGACATGGATGGAGGAGGTCCGAGGCAGTGGCGAGCGGTGGCCGGAGGTGAAGCAGGAGAGGAAACCGAAAACGGAGTGGGGCGCTCTGGTTTCGCTCAAGCACGGGCTACGGTGGTGTGGGCGGAGTGCGGCGAGCCGAGGTGTTTCCTTCCCTCTCCGGCGAGGGTTTCCAAACTCTCGGATATGCTTCCATAATCACGAAACCGCGTCGGCTTTAGATGGAATGGGGTCGCCGGTGATCGGGGAAAACGAATCCGGGATCAGATCGACGAATTCGGGCGGCCGGCGGCGAGAAATCGGAAGGAGGTCGCCAGATAAGGAAAGGGGGATCCCCTTCCAACGAAGAAGATGAATCTGACTGGTGGGTCCCACCTGTCAGCGGGCGATCAAAAAAAAGAAAGGGGCCGACAGACGGGCCTGGCTGTCAGTGGCGGAGGGAGGCGTTAGCGAGGCTGACGGGTGGGGCCGAGGCGGGGCGCGGGCGGGAGAGAGAGGAGGGGAGCGGCGCCGACACCTAGGTCCCACATGTCAGTGACGCAAGGCTTGGACTGGGCTGGGCTCGAGGAGGTTTCAGGTTGCGGCCCATTAGGATTTAAAATGGTTTTCTAATTTAAAATAATTCTAGTAATTCATTTATTTGATTAGAGGTTGAATCACTGTTGATAAAAATTTGTAAAAATTCCTAAAATTATATCTTGGCCTCTAGATTCTATCATAAATTTTCCAAGTTGAAATGTTGAATATTTCTCCCTGTTTGGCTTTAGTAGGGCTCTTTTAGGGTTTTCTTTAATAAATAAATCCTGTAATTCCCTAAAAATGTATTTTTCTTTATTTTATTTATTTTTAAATCTTGGGATGTTACAAAAGTATACTCCTTTATCATTGTATTTGCCAATTACATGAAAACTCATTTGAGTAGAACATGGCAAGTCAGTTCTAGTGAGTAATTTCTCATTTAAAGCACTAAGTTCACAAAGATCATCAAATTCAATATAATCCCAAGTATGTAATGAAGGCATCAATTTGAGTTCTTCCTTTTCACTAGTAATATGAATGACATGTTTCAAATCACTTAGTGGTTCAACATTAACATGTTCATTCAATAGTTCTGGCATGGATATAAGTCACAACAAGAAAACGGAAAATTTCCGCACTCTTTTTCCCAGCCCTAGGTTTTCCCCTTCATTCTCCTCTTCCCCGCCGCCGCCTCCACGCGACTACGCCCGTCGCCTCCGCCCGCCTCCCCAGCCTCCGCCGCCTCCCCGACCTCCCGCCGCCTCCGCCGCCTCCCCGACCTCCCGCCGCCTCCCCGGCCTCCTCCCGTCCGGCCTCCGCCGCCTCCCCGGCCTCCCCGGCCTCCTCCCCGGCCTCCCCGGCCTCCCCGGCCTCCTCCCCGGCCTCCGCCGCCTCCCCGACCTCCCGCCGCCTTCCCGACCTCCCCGGCCTCCTCCCCGGCCTCCCCGGCCTCCTCCCCGGCCTCCGCCGCCTCCCCGACCTCCCGCCGCCTCCGCCGCCTTCCCGGCCTCCCCGGCCGCCTCCCCGGCCTCCCCGGCCTCCTCCCCGGCCTCCCCGGCCTCCCCGGCCTCCTCCGCGGCATTCCTCCGCTCCGCTGCTGCTTTAGATGCTCCAAGTTATGGTTTTACATTTTAGAATATTATTTAATTCTCACATGGGGCTAGTAAAGCCAGAGTGACTAATGTTATACTGATGAGGTTGTTTGTGTGACAGATATCTAGCTGAGTTGCTTGACGAGAAGCAGAAATTAGCCCCATTTGTACAAGTTCTTCCCTTCTGCACCAGGCTCTTGAACCAAGGTTGTTAATTTCCTTTGCTTTAATTTCATAAACTGTAATGTCTCAATGGTGTAGTATATAGCTCTGATGTTTCGATGATCACTTCTGCTGCATCTTTTTTGTACGCAAGATGTTTGTCCATTCTAAGATTGTTCGTATCGTACTGTGTTAGTAGATCAAAAGAGTGTATTACAAGGGATATTTTTTGGCTATATTTTTTTTGTCAATTCACATACCACATGTACTGTTGTCTATTCCTGATATAATTCATATCAAGTTGATTTTTCTAGTAGAGGCCGCACTGACAATGCATGTAATTGGCTTCATTATCTAGAATAGATACTACTATTATTTATGTCAACCACAAATTTTATCTAAAAGAGCTCACTGTGATCGAAGCGTATTCAGATCATTAACTGAGTCCTATCTACCATCGTTCAGATAATTGTACAAATATTGAAATTTAATCCAGACCCCCTTTTCCCTAATTTGGACATCAGCCATACTGTTGTTTCCTTTGTTACAACTATAACATTACGAGCAGTTGCATTATCAGCATTTTCTCATCATGTCATGTTTTATTTAATGCAACCTAACCATAATTTTGTTGATCCTGAGAGAATCCAGAATGGTAGTCCTAACCCATTAAGGTTACCTGGCCACCCAGCAGTGAATGGTCAGCCAATGGATCTGGAGAAATGGTCAGGGATGCAAAAAGAGGTAATGCACATTCTAGCAATCTTTGATTATTGTGATTTGTGAAGTTTTTTCTGCTTGTCTCATCACTGCATTTTAATAGTATATGTGCCCCAGTAGGATAAAAACATAGCTTTTGTCGACTTTATCAGATGTTACCTACGTCGGTTTTCACCAATTTCATCTACCAATGAAAATTAAATGATGAGCATGTGTTTAAATATCCTGAGTTAATTATATCACTGAATGAGCATGATTATTCTTTCTCCATGTTGGTTATTTTGTTTCTATATGTTTCCCAATAGTTAATGCAGAGGAGTCATTGCATGAATAAATGTCCCTTTTATACTCTCTTCCTGTCATGGACTGCTTGAATCACATCCATAATGCTTGGCTGTTTACATGCCTCTAAGCTTCTCTTCATCATATCATTGCAAAATTTTCTTTCTTTTTCAGAATATGGGGGTACTACAAGCATCATCTAGGGTCTGGAACAGTACTCCATCAATTTATGGCACCCCAGTTGTTAAGAAAGTTGTGAGGCTAGATGTTCCTGTGGACAAGCATCCTTATGTATACATATATTTTCTAATGCTTCTCATGCTTTCCCTTAGCTTTCTTGCATTCCTCCCCGGCCTTTCATAGCATGGCATGTGGCTACTGCTTTTCATATATTATTTATGTAAAGTGAATAAACTCCTCTCATTTTATGTTGTATCATTTGATATGCTCATACATCATTATGGATGGAGTATGAGCAGAATGCCACTTTGGAAGCAATCGGAGCAGCAAAGTTGCAAATTTTCTTTTTTTTTCGTATTTTTAGTTAACTTCCGTCGGCCAACATTAGCCGACGGAAGTTATTAGCCAGCCGACAGAAAAAAGAAAAAAAAAGTAATTTTCGTCGGCTAGATTTGGCCGACGGAAGTTACCAGATTTTCCAGTAACTTCCGTCGGCTAGGTTTGGCCGACGGAAGTTAGCTAACTTCCGTCGGCGGCCGACGGAAGTTAGCTAACTTCCGTCGACCCGCTTCCGTCGGCCAAAAGCCGACGGAAGTTAGCCTTTTGCCGACGGAAGTTAGCTTTTTCCGTCGGGAAAGGGCTAACTTCCGTCGGCTTTGGCCGACGGAAGTTCCCTATTTTGTTGTAGTGAGTGAAGCATTGCACAAGTCTTCTTTATCACAAGGAACAACATCAAAATCATCTTGTGACAAAGGAATTTCAGAAATAGGTTCCACTACTGTTTGCACTAAATTAGCATTATAAGTGGACAAATGTGGTTCAGAATAAGCATACTCACCTTGGTTCATCTCATTATTACCTTTAGCAGCCTCAAAAACCAATGGGGTATCTACCTGCTCAAGTGATGGAATCAGCACAGTAACCGTCTTGTTTTCCTTATTTAGTCTTGTGCTATGCAAATCCTACAAAACTTTAGTAATAGGAGGCACAAGGGATTGCTGCTTCTTTGATTTCATATCATCTTTGCATAACAAAATTGGAGATTCATAAGCTTTATCATCAAATAATTCACATTGCTCTTGCTTTCTACTATTACACAACCACTCACGCAAATTCCGACTCTCAACATTGCAAGCAAGCAAAAACAAGTGTCCTAAATGACTATATGTGGTATTATCAAGCAAAATTTGTATTTCTAAATTAAGCCTTTTCAAAAATCTAGTCATTGTTTTTTCATGGCATTCTTCTAAACCATTGTGTAGGATGCAGATTTTAAATTCATGGTAGTACTCTCTAATGGTTCTATTAGCTTGTTTCAATTTTTCTAATTTCTCACGAAGAGCACGCTTGTAATAAGAAAACACAAATCTCCTTCTCATCATAATTTTGCATTCATGTCAAGTTTCAGGTCTGTTGTTTGTATATGTCCACCAAAAAGATGCAGAACCGATAAATGTTTTGCTAGCAGCCCTAATCATTTGAGCATTAGAAAAATCATATTTATCGAATTCTTTATCTACTACTAGCACCCAATTGACATACGCTTCAGAATCAAACTTACCATCAAATAAAGGTAGAGATGATTCTACCTTCGCTAGATAATATTTCAATATATCACATCCTTCATGTTGAGCACTCTCCATGTTGTGGTAAATCTGACCAGGAAGTTTTAGCTGAGCATGATCATCATTTATCTCCTTGCGCAATCCTATCATGATTAGTAGTGAACAAGAAACATACACAAGAATATGCATATTCCTATCAACTACTAGGTTATGGAGGCTAAAGGTCACACACACTCAAGCTTTTTACCAAGCAAGACAGGAGGTGACGGCACCCACAAACACAAACAACTTCAGGAGAAAGGTGTATCAATGCTTTGTTGCTCGTCTTGTAGAGTAATAGCGGAGTATGTGGAGCTATAGGTGGACAAAGATACTAACAAAGGAAAAAACTAGAACCACATTAGTCAATGTAAGTTGAATAATCATTCAAAGTTGGTACTGTGCTGGTCCTAGGCTAGAACATACTAGAGACGCGAGCCTAGACACAAATGATACCACCAAACCGACAAAGGTAGAACTAGCTTTCGTCTTTCTCTACTTCTTTTTTATTCTCCTTTTCTTTATTTTGCTCTCTCTTTTCTTTTTTTTGGTGCGGCTTTTTTTAGCACCTTTCTGCCTTTTTTCTTCTCTTTTTTCTTCTCTTTTTTTTAATAACAGTAAATGAAAAAGCCTTAGTATACACAAAATCTTAATTCAAGACTCTTGAACTTGTACAATACAAAACAGAAAGGAAACGACCGAATCTGAAGTTAACTCCAAAAGGAAACTTGAAGATCTCGGCGTTAACTTTCTTAAAACTATCTAAACTCTTCAATCCGAGTTGGCATGTGCAGGATATGATAGTTTTATTAACACCTACACAGCCTGCCTGAATCCAATCTTGAATTCCAATAAACCAAAACTGACTCCAATTTGATCTATACTCGAAAACTAAGGGATAAAAACACCCTAACACTTGATAAACAGATTCAACACAGTGGCAAAAAAGTGATAAGAACTCGAAACTCTAAATGAACTAAATGCTAAGACCAGCAACTTGACACAACGATGCAACCAAAAAACTCAACAAATCCTAACTAAGCAGTACTAGTAAAAGGCTCAAAGTGTTTTGGAATATGGGACTAATCTAATCTACTATATTTTTTTGGTTTTTTTGGACTGTAGGAAAACAATTATGGTAAAAATAGGGAGTCTCTCACCGATCAACCTTGCTCTTGATACCACTTAATGAGGGCAGGGGTGTCCTGATCTTTCGATGAGAGGATAAGATAAGTTCGATTAAAAGGAGATGATGTTGATGATCTGACTACAACCGTACAAGACGTTTGTGTTGCGCCTTAGCGATTGATACACTAACTCTGGAGGTTGTCGTGTCCATGCGGTAGCACGATCAACCCAACCACGAGGGTATTTTTTCCTGCAAGCAATCGAAGAACAAGCAAGAACAAGGTAAACAAGCAACTTAGATTGATAACATGGTGGAGTTCTATAACGTGTATCCGGCAAACTAGACGATCACGGGATTACACGGCAAAGTAGCGAGGCTAAACTTTGATATAAACAAAACTCAATCTAAAAGTGGCATCCAGGGGGTATTTATAAGGCTAGGGACGTGTGGAGGTCGGCCAAAGGTAACCCTAGATGAATACAACTCGGTTACAAGGCCCATGGGCTTAAATGGTTTGGACTGGAAAAGGAACACGTATTGTTTTAATGATTGCGATCTCCTCGCATAGAATCTGGAGGTGTGGCTGGATCGGTTGGAAAGAGGACTTCGCAAGCTTTCCAAAACATTCAAGATCATCCAAATTGGAGCTTCCATGTAATAGTTATGCATGATTGAATCTGGTGTTGTCTCAGTAGTCCGAATCTGAATTGAAAACATGTAGAACTTTATCTTCACCTTCTCTTGGCACAAAAGTGACGTCCTAAACTTATATACTATCTTTGGATGGCCTTTACTTGGTCCCCAATCAACTTCCATTATGTTTCGTTCCCTTGATGTACTCTCAATATGTCGCTTGATTCATGTAAGTATTTCTGTAATTGAATAGCAACACATTTCATGGTGTAGCATACATTGTTCAAATAAATAAAATGTAAATATAATATAGAATGCATGCACCTTGGCTTGTTTATTATAATGCATAAGCATAGTCATATCCCAGCCATTGATGTCCTCATCAGAGGGGCATCCACTTCAGCAGCACCAGCTGACCCACCACAACACAAGAAGGGAATTCCTCAAAAAAAACTTGCATCAAATAAGAAGAGGCCATCAGCAGCACGTGGTGAACTAGTAGTAAGGAACCTTAGGTCTTGGCTTAATCTGTGAGCTAATAAATGCCATCAGTTGTAATGTTTGTGATCAATTGTGTCTATGAACAACTATGTTTGTGATCAATTGTGTCTGTGATAGAGAGTGGAGTAATGTCTGTGATGGAGAGTGGATGCCTGTGAGCCTTATGTTCTATTTAATATGTTTAATATGTGAGACTTATGTTCTGTTTAATCTTTGAAAATTGTCTATGAAATGATTGTAGCAGGTGGTGAAAATTGAATGTGAGACAGACTTATGTTTTGTTGAATCTGTGAAAATTGTCTGTGAACAACTTTGTTTGAGAACTATCAAATTTCATATGTGAAGAATAGTTTTGTCTGTGAATTGTCTGTGAACAACATGTAAATACGTGGTCTTTACATGCTGTGAGAGTTATATGCTGTGAAATTACTATATGTGAGATCTATTAATTTTCAGTCATACAATTAGAAAAGAAACCACAAACATTAACAGAATAGCTACACTTCAACAAAATGTATACAAACTAAAATACCAATGAGGACACCTACAACTAAGGCAAGCAAAATTATATTTTTCTTCAGGAAGAACTGCTGCTTTAGCTCTACTATTTGTTGCTTCACTTCAGAAATCTCCGGGCTCAATTTTTTGAAATCTTGCCTCCACTTTGACCTTGTGTTGACCTCTATCCACTCGACATCTTCCTGTTCACCATCAAAATAATTCTACTTTTGTTGCTTCACACGCAAGAACATCACATAGTCGACATGCCACCAAAAATAGGCACAAGTATCACCATTCTGTGCATAGAGCATCGAAACTGAGTACAAAGGAAGGTAATGCATGCCAAAACAACACTGATATAAAAACACAAGCTATAATCTGGAAATTGTTCGGGCACATGTAGAAAACTCAGTTAAATGTCTCTGCCCTCTTACTCCGAAGCTTAACCAGAGGAATGCAGCACTGCGGGCAATCAATAAGCGGAACATATTCTTGTGTTTTTCATACGCTGCATGAACATAAGAAATGAAAAACTTAGGAAATATATAGGAATTGAATGTTGTAGCGAATACTTCAGGGTAAGCAGCAATTATCAAAAACATATCCTGCAACGTTCTGCGAATTGTAGTGACACTGTGGCAGCCTTGTCTAGCTCGGCTTAATATAGTTCTGACATTTTTTCTCTAATTACATATGATTTTCCCTTTATTTTCGACATGGGCAAAAACTAAGAACACAGAACAGAATAAAAGATTCGACAAATACATGTGTGTGTGTGTGTGTGTGGGGGGGGGGGGGGGGGGGGGGGGCAGTGGCCATAAGAACGGCATAGCAAACAGAGCAGGTTGATCCAATTATATCTGAGGAGAATGATCTAAAGGACTACACGCCATCACACAATCAGATATAAAAAGAGTGATCCTGAAAATTACAACATATGTGAGTTAACTGTCCATATGTAGACCTTTAAATCTTTACTCACAGGAATCCCAGAAATTCAGTGTTGATATTACAGGAGTACCTGGAAATTCCGAAACAACACAATACAATTCTGTGCCTAGGATGACATACAGCATGCTGCTTTGGTTGGAGGATCTGGCTGCTGACCAGGGACAACAATTTTTGCACCTTTCAGTAAGCTTGAGTTTCCACTGGAATCAGCCTCTTCGTTTGCAACAAGGTTTTTCTTGCTGACAACACGGTAAATATCTGTAAGGACGGTCATGAAAGCATTTTCAACATTGGTAGACTCAAGAGCCGAGGTCTCCATGAAAAAGAGACTCTCGCGCTCGGCAAATTCCTTTGCATCCTCTATTGATACAACCCGAAGCGTGCCTAGATCAGATTTGTTCCCAATAAGCATGATAACAATATTCTTGTCAGCATGGCCTCGTAACTCCTGGAGCCACCTGGCTACATGATCAAATGACTGACGTTTCGTAATGTCGTATACTAGCATAGCTCCCACTGCACCTCTGTAGTAAGCACTTGTTACTGCTCGGTACCTATTATCACATTCAGTGAGGTTACACAATCAGTGAATAATTCAAATATGAAATGCACCCAAAAAAATTTGCTAAAATATTGGTCATGTCACCCAAAATCCAAATGTTAGTGATAAAATGAATCATTAAAACATAACATCATTGTTCAGTAACTCATCCATAACTTGTTCAGGCTTCAGGGGAATGATAAAAAAGATGGCACTCTGCTACTTACTTATAGTGTAATCCAACAATTATCGAGTGTACTATTTTCTTACAATTCAACAAAGTATTTGCAAGGAAGCAGCTAGGACTTTGTTAGGTACTTAGGTGTGAAAAGTAAATTGCTAGACATTACTGTTAGGTGCAAAAAGTTGTCATTAGGACTAGAAAAACAACTTTGTGTGGCTTCAGAGATACATCTATACTAAAATTTTATCTCTGAAATTTGTTCATAATATTAATTACATTAATGTAAAATACTAAAAGGGTGTGTATATAGATGAACAAATATGAACATCCTATTCTACTAGTTGTTTCCATGTATTTGTTGTTAAAACATTATGCAACTTCTGCAAAGCATACAGATAATCTGTAGGGTAAAATATTTAATTCTCTTAAACTTTTATTGCTTAAGAAGTTGCTAAATGTGACACTTCCTCCATTCATTTTCTGATATTGTCAAGAAAAAATGTATCTTATGCTTTGCAAATGATGTCTATTTTACTAGATATGTCATGTAGAATATATTTTATTGGATGTATCATCAGCATAAAGAGAAATAAATTGTAATATTAAGAGCTGTTCATATTTACATGGGGAATAAGTTGAAGTCATAAATGTCAAATATGAGTTAATCTTCAGTACAGTAATAATTTATCGTTACTCCTTTATTCCACTTGGTTTAAGGGATAACAGCATGCTGATGGGATCATGGGATACAGGGCTGCAAAAAATCACAGAAATCAACCAGTTTACTCTGATAATACTGTAGAATTAGGTATATATGTTGTTTTGGTATATTTAGCTATTTTATTTAAATTATGCCTCTTGTTGCATGTTGCTAGAAATTTGAATTTGCGTAAATATTTAAAGCAAAACAATCAATTTTGAATTTCATCTCGGATTGCATCAGCAGTCAAGTCCCAAGAAATATATCCCAGAAGGGAATTGAAACCCAGGCCCAAAGGATATGTATGTATTCAACTCAAAACCATTGTATGACTCCGCGGTTTGCTACTATGACAGGTAATATTGTATCGCTGACCTTAAAACCTGTGCTAGGGGATTTCTTTCCAAGAGTATCCATGTCGCATACAACAAAACACTTCTTTCTCCAGCAGACAATGTTAGTATTGTATCACTGTTTCATTTGCTAAACATCATGAGCAAAACAGATTTTAAAAGGACGTCACCCAACAAAGCACATAAGACCTCCCGGAGAACATATCCATTCAATAAATAAAAAGAGGACCACAAAGACAGTAACATACTAACTTCACCAACAACAGAAGCCCATTAGCAAGATCACGACCTACATCTGATGATCTGAAATTCTCCAACTTACTTCCTGAGTGTAACAATGCCTACTATTTTGGCCAAAACCATCAACATAACAAATGAATCCAAACCATACCATACAGCACAATAATAAACATCACTTGTTGTTGTTGGATCAAGAAGGCATTTTTTTCGTCTCATTCTGAAGAAAACACACCGATAGAAATGAAGCCGGTGAAAGGGGAATTGACTGCTACCTTTCCTGGCCGGCGGTGTCCCAGATCTGGGCCTTGACGGTGCGCGCGTCAATCTGGAGGGTTCGCGTCTGGAACTCGACGCCGATGGTGGCCTTGGAGTCGAGGTTAAACTCGTTTCGCGCAAACCTCGCCAACAGCTGCGACTTTCCCACCGCGGAGTCGCCGATGAGCACTACCTTGAACACGTAGTCGATCTTCTGCCCCACCTCCCCGTAGCTCCCGCCCCGCGACATCACTCCTCCTCTACCTTAACAAAGACGCAATATCTCCGCGCCGAGAAAAAAAGATTCTTGGATCACCCCTGGCCTCCCTCTCTCGGCCAGTGATCCAAGAAAGAGAGACAGAGGCCGCGATCCTGGCAAGTTCTTGGCTTTTTTTCTCCCTTGGTGATTTCAGGATCAAAAAGGGGAGGAGCTGGTTGGGTGGGGAACAGAGGCGGCGGTGCTGGGATTTCTTTGGAATTCTGTTTGGGAGTAGAAGGAGAAGATGGATTGCTACAAATAATGACACTCTTATCGAATGCTAAAATAGGCGATGTGTTGAAAGGATCAATTGGAAGACGACATTGGCATGAGGAGGTGGAAGAGAAGAGAGAGATGCCGCAGAGGAAGGCACGACGAAGACGACGACACGAGCAACCGAACTAAAGAGGCAGATGAGACTGGGAAAATAGCAGATATACTCTATACTTAGAATACTTGAAGGCCACTTGCAAATTTAACAGTTAATGTAATTGTTAGACTGAAATGGACGAGCAGAGAGGAAGGATGAATAAGAGCTTTTAAAATTTCAGATCAAAACTAATTTTCTGTTTTAAATTCAGTTTCCTACGAAACAGGCTTCGAAGAGGTCTGGTTCGGCTATATTTTACAGCTCCGAACATAAGTTTCGCAAAAGGTAAGAAGTTGAAGACAAGGAGACTTCGCTCATACCCACAAACCCAAAAATACAACTCTGCAAGGATAGTGTAGGCTCTGCACACAAGGTGCCTTCGAGAAGGCTTCGCACTAATACACTTCGCAGGAGTAAGTTTTTCTCTGAGGACTCCGACCAGATACTCCGCGCTAGCAACTAGTATTAGGCTTTGTATTTCAGAGGGCAGAAAGCAGACAGATGATGGCTTCGACTAAGAGAAGAAAACAAGCCTCGAGTGAATCCTTCGCAGGGTGCTTCGCTAGTAAACAGTGAGTACTAGCCTCAGATTACATAGAGCGAACACACGCCCAGAAAACAACCACACTTTGTTGAAATAGAACAACGACTCTGGTTGGCACAGGATGAAATGTAAAGTTGAGGACTTAATTTATGCAGTGCAAAACCATAGATATAAGTTCATGCAACAGAAGAAAAAACTGAATGGAAATTTCATTGCAAAAACAGGGAACACAAAACTCACAAGTACAGAGAGCCCTTCATGCTGGCCAAAGCTATAGGAAACAAAAGGTTCTACATGAGTGCACAGTATTACCCTAGCCCCTAGCCTGCCTCTCTTTTTATAGTCCTAATCTGACTTGCGAATAGACTACAATGCCCCTAGGGTTTACAACGTTTTTGTCTCAGCAAGACACAGGGGTACAGATAGTAGTCTACTTTATTGGAGGTTTCTTTTATCAGCTTCGCAGAGGAGACATCGTCAGCTTTTGCAGAGCAGACACGATCAGCCTTTGCACAGTGGAATCTTTTGAAGCCCCCTTCGCACACGAAATGTGCAGAAGCTTCGGTGACAAGCTTCGAACCCGAAGGCCTTCGCTTCATCAAAGACAGTCTTTGATACAGTGATAGTTTTGAGCCGAAGTCGTCAAAGCTCTTGAGTCTTCGTATCATCACCTCCGGAGTGGACCACCACAACTTCACAACTACTCCCAGCTTAAACTCCATCAGTTCGTGTACCAAAGTCATGCATGGCCGAAGTACCTCAAGTCAGCGACACTCTGAAGCCCCACCTTCGGAGTACCTTTACCACCTTCTGAAGTCCCTCTATCTAAGGCCTCCGCATGAAGCATATCCATAAGCACCCCTTCGTAGTGTTTCAGCTCCGAGCACACTCTACGAAAATCCTTATCCGGACCATGCCTTCGATGCACCTGGACTTATGAGACCTTCGTCAGGTGTCCCTTCGAGTGCCTCCATCCGGAGCACACTTCGAACGTCTTGCCTCAATGCTGAGGACTTTGTCCATCATACTCCGAAGTCACTCCTTTCGGAGCACCCTTCGAAGTGTCTCGCCTCCGAGGACTTTGCCTCGGGGTACTTTCAGCCGCAGCCACCCTCCGCACTTTCTGCCTTCGCCTGGCGCACCTTGACCCAAGGATCGACCTCGACCCCATGCAGCCTTCATGACCGAGCTCCCTACTCGCTTGGCATCAAGCCTCCCGCTTGACTCAGGTTCACTCACTGTGAACCGTATGTCGCCTCCGAAGTCACCTACACACCACCGACAAATAAACAAGATTTTCCAGTACCCCGGAGACCTCTTCGGTAAGCAACCTTCGGTACACACTCCGGTGTACCGCCCAAAGTACCGAGGCCTTTGATACCACCATGTCATTGTAATCTGTCGAACCCCTCCGACAAACATACTCCGCTGCAGCCAGGAACCACTGAACCCTTCGGTAAACACCTCTGAACCCCTTCGGAGGGACCCCTTCGACCAGAAGGTGACTTGTCAATCACTCATCACATACTTGAAACCAAGGCACATTTCAACTTAGTTTCAAAATGTCCCCCTTAATGAGTGCATTGACAACCAAAATCAAGTTCAAGAAAATTTGAAATTTTTCAGCACACAAGTGACCATAAAAACTCAGAAAAGAGCCAGATCATGTCACTTGATAAATGGATTTCAATCGACTTGACTTAAGAAAAGTCGTTTGGCAATAATTCCCCTTTTTGGCAGCAAAAAATTTCTCCCCCTTTGAGCTTCATCACTTGTTCTCCCCCTTAGGTAAGCAAACCAGGCACTTTCTCCCCCTTTGACAATGCAAGAATCAAGGAGCAATAAATGATGTAGGGCTTCAAGATGATGAAAAGTGTGAAAACATAAGGTGCAAAAATATGCCACATCATATTGTTAGGCTCAGATGCTCACCTCAAGTTAATATGTTCCAAATTTCATGTTTGATGTATGAATTTTTCAAATTTTTGAAAAGAAAAAGCAACACCGCTTAGACTAGTCATCTAGACAAGTGAAAGCAGGAACTACAAGGGATAAACAATTTCTACCGAGGAAAGCAAGTCCAATTTCATGGATCTTTTAGCAAACTTGATAAGCAAAGGATTTAGATTTTGCAATTCTTTTTATATTATCAAGGGTTATTTTCTCGTCCACCTTATGCTTTCCAACCATGCCAAGCCTAGGTCAAGAAAGACCATCAGAAGCTTAAGGCAGTGATTTTGGTAAACACTAAGTTATCCCAGTTCATACCAAAGTGCTATGGTAAGCAGTCTAGAATAACGTAGTGCGACAAGCAAACCCTCTTGGATCTTGTCACCTTGTAGCACATAAATCATGGATATTGATTTTTGTTGAGATTGTGTGATAATTCCATGAAAAAGCAGTATTCTTTTCAAGTTGCAATTCTGGCATCCAATGTAAAGGATTCTAGCTACCAGACAGATAAAAGATAGCTAATGTAGTTTTGCACAACACATGCTAGACACAAGACTAAGCAGTGATCAAATTTAGGGTTTTGTAAATTAAAATCATGCTCATTATGAAGTTAGATATATTAAACAGAGCTGAAAGCATCATGATAAACACAATTATGTGAAGGCATATAAAAGCAACTAAGTGTATCAACACATCATCCGAAGGAAGCCAATGCAAAATAATGAAATCATGCTCCCCCTCACAGACTGCCATAAGGATGACAAATACCAAGTTCCCCACGCAGATAAGCAAATCGGGATACATCAAGTGGTTTAGTAAAAATGTCAGCAAGTTGGTTCTGGGTATCAACATATTGAAGCTCAATATCACCCTTCTCATTGTGATCTTTGAGAAAATGATATCTCACATCAATGTGTTTGGTTCTGGAATGTTGAACCGGGTTGTTTGCAATGCAAATCGTACTAGTGTTATCATGAAACACTGGAATACTCTTATAATCTAACCCGAAATCCCGCAAGGTGGAAACCATCCATAAAATCTAAGAGCAACAGCTAGCTGCAGCAATATATTCGGCCTCAGTCGTAGATTGTGCAACGCTAGACTGTTTGCGGGAAGACCAGCAAACAAGAGAGGTACCCAAAAAATGACAAGTATTGGAGGTAGTTTTCCTATCAATTTTACACCCAACAAAATCCGCATCTGAATAACCATGAAGACACAAAGAGTAAGATGCAGAATACCAAATGTCAAACTCAAGGGTATGCTTGAGATACCTGAGAATGCGCTTGACTGCTTGGCGGTGCGAAGCTCATGGCGAAGCCTGAAAACGAGCGCACAGACACACGACAAAGTGTATATCCGGCCTCATAGCAGTCAAGTAGAGGAGGGAGCCGATCAGGCTCCAGAACTCCTTCTGATCTACGGCTTCTCCATCCTCGTCAGGGTCCAATGCTATCGAAGTAGCCATTAGAGTGGTGAGAGGCTTCGCATCAGCCATGTCAAACTTCTTGAGCAAATCCTGGTGTACTTCGTCTGGTGGACGAAGCTACCTTGTTTGCTTTGCTTGATTTGAAAACCAAGGAAAAATATGAGTTCGCCCATCATGGACATCTCGAACTCCCTGCTCATAGACTTTGCAAACTCGGCAACCAAAGCATGAGAAGAGCCACCAAAGATGATATCATCAACATAAATCTGAACCAAGAGGAAATATTTGCCGTGCTTGAGAGTGAAAAGGGCTTTATCTACTTAACCCATCAAATACCCTCGCTCAAGCAGAAAAGACTTAAGTCTGTCATATCAAGCCCGAGGGGCTTGCTTGAGTCCATAAAGAGCCTTATGAAGTTTAAGGACTTTATGTGGGTATTTGGGGTTTTCAAAACTAGGGGGTTGTTTTACATAAACATCTACGCCTACGAAGCTATTTAGGAAAGAACTTTTTACATCCATTTGATAAAATTTGAATCCTCGGGATGCAGCAAAAGCAAGCAAAATCCTAATAGCATCTAGATGAGTAACTGGTGCCAAAGTTTCAGTAAAATCAATCTCTTCCAATTGAGAAAAACCCTGAGCTACAAGTCTAGCTTTGTTTATAACGACAGACCATCCTCCCCTTATTTGTTTTTAAAAATCCATTTAGTTCCAATGAAATGAACATTAAGAGAGGGATCTACGAGAGTCCAGACTTGGTTTCTCTCAAAATTTTCAAGTTCTTCATGCATGGCATTGATCCAACTAGAATTAGAAAGTGCATGACTCACATCTAAGGGCTCAAAAGAAGCAACAAAAGCAGAATCAATGAAATGAGCATGAAAACGTGTTACCCTTTGATCAAGCTCACTAGTGATCTGCTCTGGAGGGTGCATCCTCTGGATGTGATGAGGAGCCTCTCGGCGGGATGCAGTCTCCCCCTCAACTTGTGCCGGTGAATGATCGAAGATGACCGATGTTGAGGCAGTAGCTTCGGGGCCTCTTGCCGAAGTGGTTAAAGTAGGGTCGGCTTCGGGGGTTGATGTCGAGGGTAGTAGGGGATCATCCTCAAAGTCTTCACGATCTTCATCTTTAAAGATGGTATGATTCATATCGTGTTCACTTGCCTGTTCAAATGAAGAACTAACACAGGAGGTTGATTCATCAAAAGTCACATCACATGACTCGATGGCAGTGTTAGTTTCCAAATTGAAAACACGATAAGAATAACCATGGGTAGTGTAGCCCAAAAAGATCCCTAGAAGAACGCAACTCAAATTTGTCCAAATTTCCATGTTTTAGGATAAAGCATCGACAGCCAAATACTCAAAGATGAGTAACTTTGGGCTATCTCCCAAAACGCAGCTCATATGAAGTCAAATTCAAAATTGAGCGTAGAAAAATGTGGTTTGAGATGTAGAAAGCAGTGTTCATGGCCTCAACCCAGAACTTTTTAGGAGTCCTGTGCTCATCGAGCATCATCCTAGCCGTCTCAACCAAAGTGCGGTTCTTTCTCTCAACAACACTGTTCTGTTGAGGAACCCGCGGAGCAGAGAATTGATGTTCTATGCCATGCTCCATGCAAAAGTCAACTGTTGGACCGGAAACGGCGACCAGAGGGGGGGTGAATGGGAGCTTTTAAAATTTCGAGCTAAAAACTTAGCCTTCGGTACTGTTCTGTCTTCTGCGGAACAGGCTTCGAACACTACCTTCGAAGGTCTGGTTCGGAGGTACTTCGACACCTTCGAACACAGGCTTCGGAGGAGCAAAAGTTCGAAGCCAAGAAGACTTCGCTCCACTAACAACCCTCGAAAATCTACTCTGCTAAGTCAGTGCAGGCTCCGCACACGAGGTGCTTCGAGCAGGCTTCGCACTTCACCCTTCGCAAGAGTGGACAGCCCTCTGAGGACTTCGACCAAGTACTTGGCGACAGCAGCGGGTGCTGGGCTTCGTACCCGAAGGTCTACACGCACACACAACGGACTTCGCTAAGGGCTTCGACACAAGAAGCAAAACGGGAAACAACCAGGGCTTCGCTAGTAATCAGCGAGGTCTTGCCTCGTGTTACACAGAGCGACAGCACACTGACAAAACACACCTCGCACGAAAAACAACCTTCGCCTCAACAGGCTTCGGTGCACTAAACTAGCGAAGTATGTAGATCGAGCTCAAGCAAAAAGCACAAGACAAACAGGGCTTCGCCGCTTGAACAAGGAACACTGAAAATGAACTCAGGATGTATTCAATCGAAGTGTGGCTACAGGAGCTCAACAGTAAATGCTCAAAGTGTTAAATGTTACCTACCGAGCCCCCATATTTATAGCCCACGGCTTCATCCTAAGGAAGTGACTACTTTACCCCTAGGGTTTACATCCATTTTGTCTCTACAGAACTAAGGGGTACAAAAGGTAGTCCACCTTTATTTTGGAGGCTTCTCTGTCAGCTGCAGAGGGGACAGTGTCAGCCTTTTTCAGAACAGACAGTGTCAGCCTTTACAGAGTTGACTTCTGGAACCTCCCTTCGCACGCGAGGGGTGCGGAAGCTTCGGCGAGAAGCCTGCAGCCTGTTGGCCTTCGCTCCGCCGAAGAAGACCTTCGATACAGTGACGGTTTTGAGCCGAAGCCGTCAAAGCCCTTGGGCCTTCGCACCACCACCTCCGGAGTGGATCACCACGGCTTCGCAGCTACTCCGAGCTCGAACACCGTCCGTCCGTGTACCGAAGCCATGCATGGCCGAAGCACCTCAAGTCATCCTCACTCCGAAGCCCACCTTCGGAGTTCCACCCTTCGAAGTCTCTCCTTCGTCCAAGGCCTCCGCATGAAGCATTCCTTGAGCACTTCGTCGCAGTGTCTCACTCCGAGCACACTCCTCGACGAGCCTCACCCGGACCATGCCTTCGATGCACCTCGACTTCTGAGACCTTCGTCGGGCCACCTTCGAGTGTCTCCCTCCGGAGACTTTGTCTCGGAGTACCTTCAGCCGGAGCTACACTCCGCACTCTCTGCCTTCACCTGGCACGCCTCGACCCGAGGACCGACCCAGACCACCTTCGCAGCCACCGTGACGGAGCTCCTCGCTCCCCTGGCATCAAGCCACCCGCTTGACCCAGGTTCACCTGGCTCGAACCCTGTCCGTCGCCTCCGAAGTCCCTGCGCACCACAGACAAGCAGACAAGTGTATCCAGTACTCCGGAGACCTCTCCGGGTTAACAACCTCCGGCACACACTCCGGTGTACCGCCCAAAATACCGAAGCCATCGGTACCAACCCAGTCATCGTGTACTGTCGGACCCCTCCGACAGGCACACTCCGCTGCGCAGCTGCAGCAAGCAAACACCGAACACACTCCGGTGACACACCTCCGAACACCCTTCGGAGGGACCACCTCCGAACACACTTCGGAGAGACCAGCTCCGAACACCCTTCGGAGGTACCACCTCCGAAGCCCCTCCGGAGGTACCCTTCGAACAGAGGGTAAAAAGCCTGTCAATCACTCATCACAAAACACCGAAACCACCCTTGGTTTCTCAATCTCCCCCTTGATGAGTGCATTGACAACCAAATCCAAGTTCAAGAAAATTTAAAAAACTTTCAGCACACAAGTGACCATAAAAACTCAAAAAGAGCCAAAGCATGTCACTTGATAAAAGAAATTTTCTCCCCTTTGAAAAAGAGTAAAAGCCCCTTCGGCAAAACTCCCTTTGGATAAAAAACTCCCCCTGAGTTTGAGCAAATTTTTCTCCCCCTTTATGTCAAAAATCTCTCCCCCTTTAGAAATAATGCCTTCTTGCAGCAGAGAACATAGCAAAATCTCTCCCCCTTTGGCAATGCAAGCATCAAGGAGCATTCAAAAAGATGCAAAGCTGCGAAATGAATAGAATTGCAAAGACATATAATGCAAAAATATGCCAAAATTAACACAAATGATCATGTGCTCAGCTCAATTTAACAATCTGTGAATCAAGATGATGGCATGTGATTTTGTCATTTTGAAGTGAAAGCATCACCACTTAATCACAGTAGCTAGACATGAAAGGCAAGGACTGCGCAAAGCTAACAAATTCTACCCTAGACAGACAAGTCTTGTTCAAAAGGAGCTGTGAAAGCAAACTTGATGATCAATTAATTTTGTTGTTCTTTTTCTTAAAGCCAGGGGTTATTTGTTGGTCCACCTTATACTTTCCAATCAGGCCAAGCCTAGGCATGAAAGCCATCTGAAGCTTAAGGCGGTGATTTTGGCATACACTACACTATTCCAGTTCAGACCAAAGTGCAATGGTAAGCAGTCTAGAATAGAGTAGTGCGACAAACAAACCCTCCTGGATCTTTTCATTGAAACCAGGCAAATCATGGATTTTTTATTTTGATTTTGATGAATTTAATATGTTGATGAATATCCATGAATGAAGAACACAAGTTTTCAAGTTGCAAATTTTAGCATCCAAGGAACAGTGTCTTGCTGTCAAGTAGATAAAAGATAGCTAAAAGCAGTCCAGCCTAAACAAGCTAGATACAAGATTGTGCGGTGAGCAAGTTTTGATTTTAGAAAATAAAACATCATGCACAATCAATGTTCCAGACACATTTCATAGAGCTGAGCTGTCATGATTTCTTTGAATTAAAAACATGCATATAATAGCAAAAGATGTAAGTGCAATTCCACACATAATGAGCATATGCAAGACAATTAAAATCAGCTCCCCCTCAAAAAATGCCGTAAGGGTGACAAATGCCAAGTTCCCCACGCAAGTAAGCAAATCTAGAAGCATCGAGGGGTTTTGTAAAAAAGTCGGCAAGCTGGTGTTGGGTATCAACATATTGAAGTTCAATATCACCCTTCTCATTGTGATCTCTGAGAAAATGATACCGTACATCAATGTGTTTGGTTCTGGAGTGCTGAACCGGGTTGTTTGCAATACAAATAGCACTAGTGTTATCACAGAAAAGTGGAACACTTTTATAATCTAACCCGAAATCCCGCAAAGTGGAAACCATCCACAAAATCTGAGAGCAACAGCTAGCTGCAGCAACATATTCGGCCTCAGCCGTCGATTGTGCAACACTAGACTGTTTGCGGGAAGACCAGCAAACCAGTGAAGTACCCAGAAAATGACAAGTACCAGAGGTACTCTTCCTATCAATTCTACACCCAGCAAAATCCGCATCTGAATAACCTCTAAGACATAAAGATGAAGACGATGAATACCATATGCCAAATTCAAGGGTGTGTTTGAGATACCTTAAGATGCGCTTAACCGCTTGGCGGTGCGAAGCTCGTGGTGAAGCCTGAAAACGAGCGCACAGACACACTGCGAAGTGTATGTCCGGCCTCGTGGCAGTCAAGTAGAGGAGGGAGCCGATCATGCTCCGGAACTCCTTCTGATCTACGGCTTCTCCATCTTCGTCAGGGTCCAATGCTACAGAAGTAGCCATTGGAGTGGCGAGGGGCTTCGCATCGGACATGTCGAACTTCTTGAGCAGGTCCTTGGTGTACTTTGTCTGGTGGACAAAAGTACCTTGTTTGCTTTGCTTGATTTGCAAACCAAGGAAAAAAGTGAGTTCACCCATCATCGACATTTCAAATTCCCTGCTCATGGTATCTGCAAACTCGGCAACCAAAGCATGAGAAGAGCCACCAAAGATGATATCATCCACATAAATCTGCACTAGAAGGAAATCTGTGCCATGCTTGAGAGTAAACAAAGTTTTATCAACAGAGCCCATCAAATACCCTCGCTCAAGCAGAAAAGACTTAAGTCTATCATACCAAGCCCGAGGGGCCTGCTTGAGTCCATAAAGAGCCTTATGAAGTTTAAGGACTTTATGTGGGTACTTGGGGTTTTCAAAACCAGGGGGTTGTTTTACATAAACATCTTCACCTATGAAGCCATTAAGAAAAGCACTTTTGACATCCATTTGATAGAGTTTGAATCCCCGGGATGTCGCAAAGGCAAGCAAAATCCTAATGGCCTCAAGGCGAGCAACAGGTGCAAAAGTTTCAGTAAAATCAATCCCTTCTAGTTGAGAAAAGCCCTGAGCTACAAGTCTAGCCTTGTTTCTAACAATTGTCCCATCCTCCCCTTGTTTGTTTTTGAAAATCCATTTTGTTCCAATGAAATGAACATTTGGTGGAGGATCAACTAAAGTCCAGACTTGGTTTCTTTCAAAATTTTCAAGTTCCTCATGCATGGCATTGATCCAACTAGAATCAGAAAGTGCATGACTAACATCTAAGGGCTCGAAAGAAGCAACAAAAGCAGCATTAGTGAAATGGGCATGAGAGCGTGTTACCCTTTGATCAAGCTCACCAATGATCTGCTCGGGAGGGTGCATCCTTTGAACATGATGTGGAGCCTCGCGGCGGGATGCAGTCTCCCCCTCAACTTGTGCGTTGGAGTGGTCCAAGATGACCGATGTTGAGGTAGTCGCTTCGGGACCTTGTGCCGAAGTAGTTGAAGCGAGGTCAGCTTCGGGGGTCGATGTCGAGGGTAGTAGGGGTTCATCCTTGAACTCTCCGGGATCTTCTTCTTCGAATAAAGTCTGTTCCATGTCGTGTTCATTTGCCTGTTCAAGAGCAGAACTAACAGAGGGGGTTGATTCATCAAAAGTCACATCACATGACTCGATGACAGTGTTAGTTTCCAAGTTATAAACACGATAAGAATGACCATGAGTAGTATAACCCAAAAAGATCCCGTCAGAAGATCGCGACTCAAATTTATCCAAGTTACCACGTTTTAGGATAAAGCAGCGACAGCCAAAAACTCGAAGATGAGTAACCTTGGGCTGTCTCCCAAAACGCAGCTCATAAGATGTCAAATTTAAAATTGAGCGCAAAAAAATTCGGTTTGAGATGTAACATGCAGTGTTCATGGCCTCAGCCCAGAATTTTCTAGGAGTCCTATGCTCATCAAGCATCGTCCTAGCCATCTCAACCAAAGTGCGGTTTTTCCTCTCAACAACACCATTCTGTTGAGGAACCCGCGGAGCAGAGAATTGATGTTCTATGCCATGCTCCATGCAAAAGTCAACAAAGAGACTATTTTTGAACTCGGTGCCATTATCGCTTCGAATGAATTTTAATGCACCAGGGAGTTCAGTGAAAAGTCTCAAAGCCAAGCTCCGAAAGTGTGAAAACACTTCATCCTTGCTGGCAAGAAAGAAGACCCAAGAGTAGCGAGAGAAATCGTCGACAATAACAAGTACATACCACTTGCCGCCTAAAGAGCTAACCCGAGAAGGACCTACAGTGTCCATATGGAGAAGTTCTCCGGGCTGTTCAGTCATCACTGTGGTGACTGGCGAATGCGAAGCGGCAATCATTTTACCATGTCGACAAGGAGCGCAAACTAAATTCTTCTCAAACTTGAGCTTGGGCAATCCTCGGATCAAACCTAGGGCGCTCAGACGAGCGAGCAATTCAAAGCTCATATGCCCTAGTCTCCTATGCCACTTCCAAAGCTCAGAAGTCGAATGAGCAACAAGACAATGAGAAGAACCAGACGACTCTGAAAAATCAGCTCCAAAAACTCTCCCAACCCTAAAGATCTTACACACCACAACGCCATCAGAATTGAGCACTTGCGAAGTATCGCGATGGAATCGCACTTCGAAGCCCTCATCAAGCAACTGAGATACAGACAACAAATTGTATCCCAGGTTCTCAACCAAAGCAACATCTTTGAGAGTGAAGTTCGAATTAATTCTTACCACACCTTTACCTTTCACTCTACTCCTTCGATTGTTTCCGAAGGTGATATGTTCCCTTTGCTTGGTTGTGGTGAGGCTGGAGAACCAATTTGCATCTCCGGTCATGTGGCGCGAACAACCGGAGTCCATGATCCACGTGCCCTCCAAGCCTCGACCTGTCGCCTACACATGATAAGGACGCCTCGATCGCTCAGTGCTGGGGTGAGTGAAATAATGGCGAGGCATCCAGCACTGAGTGACACGAGTAGTAGGCACAGTAAAAGTAGACGGTCTACGCACATAATAATCAGAATGATGCAAAGTGCGAGGTCTACCTACATGCAAAGAACGCAAAGCATGTCGAGGTCTCCTACTCTGACGAGGTACAAAGCTACTCGCCCGAGGTCTACCACCATATGGAACATGGTGAACACCTCGAGGAGCAAAACCTCTCCGAGAAGCACGAGGAGCCTCGAAAACAGGACGAGAGTAATACTCAGACTCATGCATACCTAAAGATGGGTAATGCATGTCCTGATAGCTCATCGCCTGTGCACGTCGCTCATCCTTGATGCGACGGAAACAGAAACCAATCAAATGACCCGCCCGCTGACAATAAGAACAGTGAAACACTCTCCTGGGGGCACTCTCATGGGTCACAGGAGCAACTCTCACAGGCTCCTTGGGTTTCTTCTGAGTGGTTTTCTTGGGAGGATTTTTCTTGGCAGGAGGAGTGGTTTTCTTTGGTGGATGGGTAGGCCTTTTGGCTGATGGGGTGTCCAACAGAGCTCTCTCTTTCTCTAGGGTGGTGGGAGAGGTGAAAACAGTTTTGGTCTTACTGTCTGAAGCTATCCTCTCAAAACCCAAACCTAGAGCTACCCCGGCTCTGTCAGCACACAACTTGGTCTTGGCCAAGAGCAAATCCATCCTACCCTTCCCTTCAGTGCATTTATTCACCACAGAAAGAAGGTATTCATTTTCAGACATGAGATTTTCAGCTCGCTCTCTGACAGTGCCTAGCTGGTCCTTAAGGGTAATGCATGTGTCACACACAGGCTGCACATCCTTAGAACTACCGGCCCTCTCCAATCTAGCCTCTAGATCATGAACATGCTTATCACGTAAATTAATGCTATCGCGCAATAAAGAGCAGTTCATACAATCAATAATTTCATGAGGTCTAGAATCCACCTCCAAAAGCTGCTTCTGTGCAGTCTCAAGCTCAGAAAGAGTTTGAGCATGAACAGAACGCAACTGAGCAAGCTCACTCATGACAACAGAACATGATTCACATTCAGCATCATCAAACTTAGACTTAAGCATGGCATATTCAGTAGACATATTTTCTAGCCTAAGTCTAAGGTCTTTTCTTTCTCTAGCGGCTTGCACAAGTAATCTATCCTGACCAAGCACTACTTCATTCAGCTCATCTAATTTAATTAGAAGCTGGTCAGATGATAGGTTTACCTCAGATGAGTCAAGCTCATCGCCGCTGTGATCGCTGTCGGCCATGAAACAAAGGCCGGTGAAGTCACGTCCCTTCTTGTCCTTCTTGTCCTCCTTCCTTGGGCACTCCTCCTCCTCAGAGCTCGACTCCTCAGTTGAGGATGTGTCGATGTCGCTGAGAGCAGCAACAAAGGCTCTGGAAGCGGCCTTGGCTACTTTCTTAGCCATCTTGCCGCGCTTGCCCTTCACAAAGGGCTTCCTCTCCTTTTTGTGGAATTTGGGGCGGTCACTCTCATCTCTCTTTTTGACCTTGGGGCAATTGGCCTTGATGTGAGAGGTGTCGCCGCATTCATAGCAGCCACTAAAACCACTTCTCCGCTGATCCCGTCTCTCATGATGAAAGCGGGTGAACCTCCGGGCAATGAGAGCAAGCTCATCATCAGCTAGAGTGTCCACCTGCTCCTTTGTGACGGAGACCAGGGAGGACAAAGCAAAACCATCTGCAAGAACACAAGTGCCTGATGTGCTTGGTTCTGCAGTGGTGCCACGGCTAGTGCTAGAAACCAATGCCAATGGCTGTGGCAAAGAGCTTCTGTGCACTGCAAGAGATGCCTTGGCAATCTCTGTGGACTTCAGCTTGCTAAAGAGCTCATCACAGGTCAATGTGTCATAGCCTGTGGACTCCTCAATGCTGGATATCTTCACCTCCCATATGCTACGGTCAAGAGCATAGAGAAGCTTGATAGCCCTGTCGTGATCACTGTAAGCAAGCGTCCCGTTGGATCGCAAGTTACTCACTATAGCATCAAAGCGCGAAAACATGGCATCTATAGATTCACCAGGTGCCTGCACAAACAGCTGATACTGTTGGTTGTAGGTGCTTTGGCGCCTGGCCTTAATCTGAGTAGAGCCCTCATGATAAATAGTGAGCGTTGTCCAAATCTCCCTAGCAGTCCTAAGGTGCTGCACCCTGTCAAACTCACTCCGACTCAAACCAATGAACAGTATGTTCCTTGCCTTCGAGTTGGCAATATACTGATCTTTTTCAGTTTGAGTGGTGCGGGTATCAGGGATGGAGTATTGTGAGTCCACAATCTCCCAAATTGCATTTCCTTGGCTTAACAAGTAAGCCTCCATGCGCACCTTCCAGTATGCAAAATCTGTCCCATCGAACAGAGGAATTTTACTGCCTCTATCCATGTCGCCAACAGATCACAAAACCGGTTAAGGTCAACTGGTGATCTTAACCTGCTCTGATACCAATTGTTGGACCGGAAACGGCGACCAGAGGGGGGGTGAATGGGAGCTTTTAAAATTTCGGGCTAAAAACTTAGCCTTCGGTACTGTTCTGTCTTCTGCGGAACAGGCTTCGAACACTACCTTCGAAGGTCTGGTTCGGAGGTACTTCGACACCTTCGAACACAGGCTTCGGAGGAGCAAAAGTTCGAAGCCAAGAAGACTTCGCTCCACTAACAACCCTCGAAAATCTACTCTGCTAAGTCAGTGCAGGCTCCGCACACGAGGTGCTTCGAGCAGGCTTCGCACTTCACCCTTCGCAAGAGTGGACAGCCCTCTGAGGACTTCGACCAAGTACTTGGCGACAGCAGCGGGTGCTGGGCTTCGTACCCGAAGGTCTACACGCACACACAACGGACTTCGCTAAGGGCTTCGACACAAGAAGCAAAACGGGAAACAACCAGGGCTTCGCTAGTAATCAGCGAGGTCTTGCCTCGTGTTACACAGAGCGACAGCACACTGACAAAACACACCTCGCACGAAAAACAACCTTCGCCTCAACAGGCTTCGGTGCACTAAACTAGCGAAGTATGTAGATCGAGCTCAAGCAAAAAGCACAAGACAAACAGGGCTTCGCCGCTTGAACAAGGAACACTGAAAATGAACTCAGGATGTATTCAATCGAAGTGTGGCTACAGGAGCTCAACAGTAAATGCTCAAAGTGTTAAATGTTACCTACCGAGCCCCCATATTTATAGCCCACGGCTTCATCCTAAGGAAGTGACTACTTTACCCCTAGGGTTTACATCCATTTTGTCTCTACAGAACTAAGGGGTACAAAAGGTAGTCCACCTTTATTTTGGAGGCTTCTCTGTCAGCTGCAGAGGGGACAGTGTCAGCCTTTTTCAGAACAGACAGTGTCAGCCTTTACAGAGTTGACTTCTGGAACCTCCCTTCGCACGCGAGGGGTGCGGAAGCTTCGGCGAGAAGCCTGCAGCCTGTTGGCCTTCGCTCCGCCGAAGAAGACCTTCGATACAGTGACGGTTTTGAGCCGAAGCCGTCAAAGCCCTTGGGCCTTCGCACCACCACCTCCGGAGTGGATCACCACGGCTTCGCAGCTACTCCGAGCTCGAACACCGTCCGTCCGTGTACCGAAGCCATGCATGGCCGAAGCACCTCAAGTCATCCTCACTCCGAAGCCCACCTTCGGAGTTCCACCCTTCGAAGTCTCTCCTTCGTCCAAGGCCTCCGCATGAAGCATTCCTTGAGCACTTCGTCGCAGTGTCTCACTCCGAGCACACTCCTCGACGAGCCTCACCCGGACCATGCCTTCGATGCACCTCGACTTCTGAGACCTTCGTCGGGCCACCTTCGAGTGTCTCCCTCCGGAGACTTTGTCTCGGAGTACCTTCAGCCGGAGCTACACTCCGCACTCTCTGCCTTCACCTGGCACGCCTCGACCCGAGGACCGACCCAGACCACCTTCGCAGCCACCGTGACGGAGCTCCTCGCTCCCCTGGCATCAAGCCACCCGCTTGACCCAGGTTCACCTGGCTCGAACCCTGTCCGTCGCCTCCGAAGTCCCTGCGCACCACAGACAAGCAGACAAGTGTATCCAGTACTCCGGAGACCTCTCCGGGTTAACAACCTCCGGCACACACTCCGGTGTACCGCCCAAAATACCGAAGCCATCGGTACCAACCCAGTCATCGTGTACTGTCGGACCCCTCCGACAGGCACACTCCGCTGCGCAGCTGCAGCAAGCAAACACCGAACACACTCCGGTGACACACCTCCGAACACCCTTCGGAGAGACCACCTCCGAACACACTTCGGAGAGACCAGCTCCGAACACCCTTCGGAGGTACCACCTCCGAAGCCCCTCCGGAGGTACCCTTCGAACAGAGGGTAAAAAGCCTGTCAATCACTCATCACAAAACACCGAAACCACCCTTGGTTTCTCATCAACAAAGAGACTATTTTTGAACTCAGTGCCATTATCACTTCGAATGAATTTCAATGCACCAGGAAGTTCAGTAAAGAGTCTCAAAGCCAAGCTTCGAAAGTGTGAAAACACTTCATCCTTGCTGGCTAGAAAGAAGACCCAAGAGTAACGAGAGAAGTCATTGATAATGACAAGAACATACCATTTGCCACCTAAAGAACTAACCCGGGAAGGACCTACAGTGCCCATATGAAGAAGCTCTCCGGGTTGTTTAGTCATCACCATAGTGACCGGTGAGTGTGAGGCGGCAATCATTTTCCCATGTCGACAAGGAGCGCAAACTAAATTCTTCTCAAATTTAAGCTTTGGTAATCCTCGGATTAGACCTAGGGCACTCAAACGAGTGAGCAACTCAAAGCTCATATGGCCTAGTCTCCTATGCCACTTCCAAAGCTCAAAAGTCGAATGGCAACTAAGTAGTGAGAAGAACTAGATGACTCAGAAAAATCAGCTCCAAAAACTCTCTCAACTCTAAAGATCTTTGAGAAACCAAGTGAGGGTGTTCTATGTGGTTCCAGTTTATTATGAGTGATTGATGGAGTTGGCTATAATGTTCACGTATGGGTTTCTTGGAAGTGTGTGTGTGTCTGTGATTGTCTCGTGTGTGTAGGGTTGAGATACTTGTCGATTGTCAATGGCAAGGGATTAGGGTTAGACAGGGAGTCTAATGCCAGATGGTCGATGATGCCAGTCGGAGTTGAGAGTGACCTCATATGTACACATGAAGACGAAGCAGGACATGGGATAATGGTTGATCGAGACGAGGTGTCGTTCGAGTCAGCGAAAGGGAAGCTAGTACAAGTGACAAAGCGGCTCAAGGGATCGAGAGCGGAAGAGACTTGTTGGCAGTCAAGTTCACGGACTGACGATGATCATCGATGATCTGGGAGGCTTTGTCGGTTTTTGCTAAAAACCATCTCATCTCTAAATGTTTTTAAATTCTAATAGTTAGGAGTTTATTTTCGTTTAGTAATTTAGATTAAGTGTAAACTTTTAGTATTTTCCGGAATTTTTAAAATTCTGAAAATATATTAAAAGTATAGGGTCAAAGTTGTAATAAATTAGAGTCAAAATTTAAGTATTTTTCATAATATGTTATTTTGAAAATACTCCATTGTATTTTAATTAAACTGAAAAAACTCAAGGGTTTCTTTGTAAATTTCCACCCTAGGGTGACCCTATTTAAAGGCCTCCATACCCAAGGGTTAGGGTTGCCCACTTCATTAAGGGTCCCTTTGGTTCCAATTCTGGAAATTGATTCCCGTCCAAAAATCTAGAATCTGAACCAAAGTGAGTCCAAAGGAAAACTGATTTCAAACAATCACCAGATTCCCGCAGTGTATTTTCACAGCTGCCCTCCCCCCGATTCCACCAATTCCAGCCCTTGCCCCCCCTCTGAAACTCGACCCCCTCTCTCCCCCCGCACCCCTCTCTCCCTCACAAACCCTAGCTGACAGCTCCTCCTCTCTCCCCCGCACCTCCCCCACCAGCCGCCTCCCCACTCGACCGCCTCCCCCGCCGGCTCCCTCCTCGCAAACGGGAGCAGCAGGAGGAAGAGAAGCTAAAGTGGAGGCTGCAGGTGGAGCCGATGGTGGCGCAGGCGCGCGTTATTAATTGGTCAGCGCCGGTGCCGGTGCCGGGGCTAGACCTTGTAGGATCAGAATGGCGACTAGAGGGGGGTGAATAAGCGCATCAACACTTTCTTTCGAATGTAATGGCCTAATCAAATCACCCAACGCACCTCTAAACACTCAATTTCAAGATTTAACCAATTAGTACAAATTTGAGCTCCACTAGATTGAAAACCACAATTCAGCGTAGTTTGAGTATTGTATGATCGACAAATGTCAAACCACTCACACAAGATTTAAAGACAAAAATGTAAGAAAGAATAAGCTTGTTTCAATAGAGTTTCAAATAAAATCTCAATACCTCTAAAACATCCTTGACAATGAATAGTGACAGCAAGTTCCAATAAAGTTCAGCATTCAGGATTTGAACCAAAGTGTATACTTCAAATTCAGACAAGTTAGATTTCAGCATACAAGTTTCAGTTCTTGTACTTATGAAATTTGTTAGACGAAGAATAGTAACAGTGAGATTCAACAAGGTTCATCAATCATGTTTTAAATCAATTTGTGTATTTCAAATTCAGATTAATTTCAATTCAGTGAAGCCACTTGACACACTCTACTTCCAATTCAATCTCAGCAAAACTGAAACCCTCTGGACAATGGATAGTATAAACTGATTTCAGAAGGGTTTAGAATTCAGGAATTAATTCAATTTTCAGAACTCAGTTTCAGAGGAATTCAGATCCTAAAACTTCACCCTACAAACAGTATCCTAACTAAATCAGAATTGAAGTTATCACAAAACAGATATGAATTCTTTAAAACTTTTGATTCAAATCAGCACTCATTTACTTTCTATCAAAGCACCACAACTCAGCCTCAAATACTCCACTTTCAGTTTACACTACCATTCAGATCAACAATACAAATGTATTTCTAGGATTTTACAAATCAGAACAATTTATCTAACTTGAATTACCTCAGACAACAGCAAAAACAGAATAATTGAAACTATTGTATCAAAACAGGCAATATCATAAATGAATTCACTTAACTGACTACTTTTAAACAAGGAAACTGATTTCACATACCACACTTCAATACTAGATAAGCAACAGAACAAAAATACTTCAGCACTAAAATTTTTAGCACATCAAACTGATCAGCTACACATTGTAATAGTATAGAATGAATTCACTAAAATTTGTAGCAAACACATTTCTAGACAAAGTGAATCAATATGCAATTCAAGCCTCTCTAACATGAATCAATAGAAAAATTGATCAATTAGTGTGTTACCATGCAATTGGAGTCAGTAATTCAAAAACAAATACTCAATCAATCCAGATCTCTAAACTTCAACTCAGAAGATTATATTTCAGAACTCCTATGTAATTTCTTCAGTTGAAAACTGAACTTCAGGCTGAAAACAAGTCCAGTTCAATTTTAGACACACCACTGCTCAACTGCAATATCTGAAATGATTCAAGACATGAACTGAAAACAGACTGCAGCAAACAATACACTAAACCTCCAGAAATTGAATCAATCTCCAAGAATCAGCATGATTAACACCAGAGTATTCAACTGACAAATCAGAGAACTATTCCTTGAAAAACTGAATAGTAATTGATGTTTGAATTCAGACCACACAATGTTGAGAGACTGAAACAATCTGAATACTGAACAACAACTCAAGACAAATATGATTTCAAAAATTCTGTTCATTAACAACAAATGAACCTTGAACTCAACTGAAATTATGACTGCAATCTGAAGATCAAACAGCTAGAACACACTATAAAATGGATGATTCAGTAAACTGATTCCAACATCCAGAAACTTGCTCACACAGTTATCACAAGTATTGATTCAGTTTTCTGTTAACAGTCATCTCAAAATCAGAACAAAACTATTGACCATTCAGAAGATATCACATAACTCAATCTGAACACAAACATGAACATGAATAGTTCAGTTTTGATCAAACATGACAATAAAAGTGATAAAATAATTCCTGGTATTGCATAATGTTTGTTCAACCTTCTACCAAGTAATCACTCAAGAAACACTTCAATGATCAGCCAAAATACTGATGAACACTTGATGAAATATTTCATCAAACATTTAAAGTGCTATATCAAAACCTGAAACAATTTTCAGAGAATATTTTCAGTGCTGAGGTCCCTTGTTTGAGCAGCAAACGAATTAGGAAGGAATCTCATAAACTTGTTACAAATTTCAAAAATGGATCATCCAAATCATGCACAACAAAAGATGTATAAACATCAATATCAACTTCTACACTAGATTCACCAGAAAACGCAGCACAAAAACGAATTCAGCCACAATTGCATACCTGCGTTGGAACCAGACTTACCGTGAATAGTGTTCCTGATTTTACTGCAGCCGATCCGAAAATTCCTTGCAAATACTATTCATCGTCAAAAGCTCCTTTAAACTCAGTTTTTCTCCTCAATTTTCATTGGAAAATTTGTCTCTAAAGATCTAAATGGTTCAGCCAACTTGGGGGGATAATATCCTACCAACTCATGTTCTAGAAGCCCCCATTTTACACATAGACCCTTAGTAATTTCAGAATTAACAATTCTGAAAATTACCCTATAAAACCTAAAAGTAAAATTACAAATTGACTCTCCTTTTAATATAATTTCAGAGTAGAACCACTCTAAAAATTATACCAAAAGGTTACACTACAAAACTGAAATATTTAAACTAATACTAGACACCTATTTATTGAATTAACCAAAAACATTTAAAGTTTTGACGGTTTTCAGCAAAAACCGACAAAGCCTCTCAACCTTTCGACTCGTGGCACCGCTTCGCGACTCCGAGCACTAGCAAGCCACTTCCGCTCTCGATCCCCTCGAGCCGCCTGAATGCTTGTCCTGGCATCCCTCTAGCGAACCCGATCGACACGCCGTCACAGTTAGCCATCCGTCCAAGTCTTGCTCGGTCTATTCGTGCACTCTTGATATCTTCTCCAATATCGCTCGGCCTCCCTGATCCTCCGACATCAAGCTCCCCGCTCGACCTTCGATCACCCGCCGTCGACAATTGGTCAACATCTCCTCCCTACACATACAAGACAAGCCAAAATAAGAACGCGACGCACCACCAAACCCTCAGCATCCAAACCTCGGAGGAGCCATGCTGAATAGCGTGGGCCTCATGGCTCCAGATGTGATGAGTCATTGTCAACGATAGTCAAAGAGGACTGAAAAGAGAGAGATGATCTGCTGCATCATGGGCCGCGTGTGACTCAGGTACACGAGCAGCGAGCGACTGTCGGGCAAAGGGGCCGCGAAGTCGGGCTGGCCCAATCCGGGTACATGGGCTAGGAGCAACAGAGGATCCACTGGGCTGTTGACCGGGATTGACTCAGGTACACGGGCGGCGAGTGATTGCCGGGCTGAGGGAGCTGCGGAATCGGGACGGCCCAATCCGGGTACCCGGTGCGAAGACGATGGACGCTTTGTCAGTTTCGGCGCAAAACTGACGACCGTTGATTTCGGATCTGACCGTCTTGAGGCGAAGCCGTAGCTGCTACGAAAGCTCCGCATCAGGACAAGTTACCTTTATTTAGGTTTTTACTATTTTGCCTTTAGGCCCACAGTCTGTCAGTCGAGTCTGTAAAAAACCCTAAGGGCATTTCGGTCTTTTCCATTTTTATTCAGCGTCTGTAAAAAACCCTAGGGGTATTTCTGCATTTTTCCATTTAATGAGCTGCCTATAAATAGGCCCCAATTCCTAGGGTTAGGGTTAACTTACTTGAATTAAAAAATGAGAGTTCATTCCCTGTTTTACTGTTCTCTTTTCTGCCGCCGCCAGCGTCTTCTATTTTCCTGGTAATCTCGAGATTCTTCATTTCTCTTCAATCGATTATCCGGAAATATTCCAATCAGTTTTTTTATTTCTCTACATTGTCTTTCAATCGGAGTCTCGATTTTTGAGCCGTCGTTGGTTTTGATACTCATCTGGCTCACGGTTTATTGAGAAGGACTGCAGGATTTTTTTTAGTAGTACATTAATCTGTGGTTGTTTTTCTTTGATATCTCCACCGATGGTTTATTTTCTTCCATGTGTTTGATACTCCAGCGCTGTTTTGTTTGTGATTTCCCTATGCTATCAAGTCGTGTGCTTGTCAGCCACTGAAGCCACAACAGACTAGCATAGCTAGCTTACATAGGTAGGACTCAAGTGCTGCAGCTGCTGTTCTATATTGTCATGCGCGTGTAACGAGGCAAAGAAGCCAGGGCTACTGCTGGAGTGCATTTCCGTTGCACATCTTCTGATAGCAGCAGCTGAGCATGAATTTTTTTTCCACTTAAAAAATTCATTTGTTCTGCACGGTTTTTGTTAATGCAGTTGCAGCCTATGCAATAGATTGTTTCGAGCAGATTGTACGCTAGCATGTTAGTCCTGCAAAGAAAAGATTAGCTTTGGCATCATCTTGTTTCAATACTCTGTGCGAAGTTTAGCTTGACCGAAGCACTTTTTTTGGAGTTTGCTAATCTGTTCAAAGCATCGCTGGAGCATGGTTCGGTTTTGCCTCATAGTCCTGCAGCACTTGCATGTCTTGGCCAAGCCGCACGAACAACATCACAGCACAGAGTGTTTGTCAGGCGCACTGCAAATGAACTTGGCTGAAACAGGAAGCAGTTCAGGTGTTCGGATGAATATCTGAATAGGAGACAACAAACAGAGAGTAAGGTTCTTTGTCTCATTTTTTTGCATGCATTAATAGATATTATCTCTGAATATTCTGTGATCTCTTTATCTGTTACTGGTACTTTATTTTTAAGATTAGATCATGAATATTCACTGATATATTTGTGACCTCTATTTATTGTCTTCATTTATTTTGTCATTAAAAATGCCTGTGATGACCGAGTTTTATGATGCCTGAAATGACTATGTGTTGATTGCTTAATTAGTCTGTCTATTAGCACTGTGTTGATGTCTTTTCGATCAGGACATCTGTTGTTTTTTAGGCTAGACCATTTAAGGCTCTGCTGATCTGTTCACATTACTCTGTTGAGTCTTTTGAGGTGCGTTGAGTGTTGGGAGAAGGCCATTGATTCGAAATAATTTTTTAGGCGCCCATTCACCCCCCTCTGGTCGCTACTTTCGGTCCTACAACTGGTATCAGAGCTTGGTTAGGGTTTTTCCATACCTTAACCGGTTCTAAACCCCCGTAGTGATCATGACTTCTCCTGGCAAGGTCCTGTCCTTGGAAGCTTATGGCTATAATTATTGGAAGACTCTCATGCGAGCCTATCTCATGAGCCAAAGCTCGGACATCTGGGACATTTGCGTTCACGCTACATTTGTCATATTGCCAGTTGCTGAACGTGGTACTCCGGGTATCATCGCTCAGCATGTGAACAATAGCAAAGCTGTGAACATCTTGTTTTCTGGTTTAGGTCCCACTGAATTTGAGCGTGTGAGCCATCTCTCCACTGCGAGAGAGATCTGGGCTACCCTCCAAGCACACCATGAGGGGACAGCCCAGGTCAAGGCTCGGCTCTATCAGACCTACCGGCGTGAATATGAGAACTTCACACAAAAGCCGGATGAATCTGTTGAAGCGTTGTTTGGTCGTTTTTAGTCGATCATAAACAAGCTTCGGGACAACAAGGCTGAGGGTGTTCAGTTAGTCTCAGATCACGAACAGGCGCTCAAGGTTCTCCATACCTTGGACCCAAAGATCTGGGAGATCAAGGTATCCTCTATCATTGAGAGCACTTCTTATGATACCTTGACCATTTCTGATTTGTTTAGCAAGCTGAAGGCCACCGAGGTTGATACCCAGTTGAGATCAAATCTCACTGGCTCTGGATCAAAGTCTCTGGCCCTTGCTACACCTTCTGTTGATCCCTCTTCTATGAGTTGTGTTGGGTTCTCTTTGATGTCTATCACTGAGGACCAGCTTGAGTCATTGGGAGATGATGATTTGTGTCTTTTTAACAACCGGGTGCGTCGTGTTTATGACAAAAGAATGTTCAAGAGACACGGCACAAAATCCAGGTGCTTTGAGTGTGGTGATCCAGGACACTTCATCGCCGACTGCCCCAAGCGCAATGGACACAAGAAGGGCACCGGTGGTGGCTTCCACGACTCTGGCAAGCACGACAGCTCCTCCTTCAACAAGGGCAAGCCAAAGACCAGATTCTTCAGAAAGGCCCTGAAGGACTACCGGCGAGAGAACAAGAAGCGTGACAAGGCCTTCTTCGCTGAGATGGAGAAGAGCTACTCCAAGCGGTCCACGTCTTCTTCCTCTTCATCGAGCTGAAGCGATGAGGAGATAATCATCAGGAAGGGGAAGGACAAGGACGATCCAGCGGGCCTTTGCTTCATGGCCTTCGGGGACAGACCGAAGAGCCGCTCACATCAGCGCCGAAGATCCCGCAAGAGCTTCTGCTCAATGGCTCTTGGGGATAAGGAAGAGAAGGGCTCCTCCGATGACTCCGACGACGATGACAATGAAAAGGTATCATCTTATGAACGCGAAATCGTTGATTTACTTGAAAGCAATCGTCAGGAGTTAAAATATCGGGAAAAACTGCTTAGAGGGGCTAAGAAGAGGATAGATGAGTTAGAGAGTGAGCTTGCCGTGGCCAACGACAGAATTGAGATTCTATCTTCTTACCCTTGCTTGGGTGATAGCAGTGAGTGCCCAAAGTGTGAGGTGCTTCTGTGTGACCTGTCGACTCTAAAGTCCAGGTACACAGAAAGGGTTGATGAGAGGGACGCCTTGGCCACTGAGCTTGAAAGCGCTCAGCTGGAGCTGAAAGATGCTCAAGCCACTGTCATCGCACCCTGTGCTGATTGCCCATCTCATCTTGCTAGTTTAGCTGAGCTGAAAGCCAAGAGCGATGAGCATCTGGGTGATTTGGAGAGAATGAGAGCTGAGCTGGCGCAGACTAGCCTAGAGCTTGAGACATTGTCAGTTCCACCCACTGTCTGTGAGAACTGTCTGTCTCTTAGAATGGAGTTGATTAAGCTAAAAGCCGAGAAGTCTGTCCAGGTAGATAGTGAGTGTGAGACCTGCTTGTCTCAGGTGGAGGTACTAGCTTCCTTGAGAGAGGAGCTAGCTGATTCTCAGAATGAGAACTTTTACCTCCGTTCTATCCTGAGTTGGATCAGTGCCAGAGAGCCACAGCTTGGCATGATGATCCAGCAGTTCAAGAGGCAGGATGGGTTTGGGGTAGGTTACACCTACACCAAGGCTGACTTTGAGAGTGCCATTAGCTGGGCAGTGGAGTGGAGTAAAATGACTCCTGAGCAGAGATATCCCAAGACCCATTCCACTGAGTCTTCCCAGGCTTGTCAGCCCAAGGATGGAGTGATCCATGAACCACCCAAAGCTCCACCCAAGAAACCCATCTGGGTTCCAAAGCCCAAACTCCTCCACACTTCTCTAGACTCTCTTCCTGGACCCTCTCAACCCAAGAAGACTACACCGAACACCACTAAGCCCAAGAACCCCAAGCCTCAACCACATTCCAAGAAGCCCACCTATCATTGTGAGTATTGTCAGAGAGACGGGCATCTTGCGGAGTTTTGCTTCAGGAGGAAGCGGGTTGAGAGAGCAGAGAGAGCTCATGGTGCTCAGAAGCAGTTCTACCAGCAGGGTGGTAGACTGCGTGTTCCTCAACGCGGGGAGAGGCTGGAGGCCAGGCCGCGTCGTGTAGGTGGTGGTAGAGGAGACGGCTTTCTTGCTCGTGCTCCAGTTGGTGGTGTCCATTCCGGCAGAGCTCCAGGCCGTGTTGGCTACGGTCCTGGACCTCGTGGCCGAGGCTTTAGGCAGAACCGAGGACCACGCTTTGAGCCGCGTTTTGGTCCAAACTTTTCTAATGATTTCTGCTTTCCGTCTTTTGAGCAGATGGCTTGACACTGGTTTAGCTCTTTTGCTAAACCTGGTGCCGGACCATTTGCTCCCACTTACAGCCACTGATTGTGCAGGATCGTGGACTGGAGGACGTTTGGATCATGGACTCAGGGTGTTCTCGCCACATGACGGGACATCACAGATGGTTCTCCAGTCTCACTCCCCCGAGCTCCAAAGAGTACATCACCTTCGGGAACAGTGGTCAAGGGAAAGTAAGTGGCATTGGTTCAATTCGCATTTTAGACCATTTTTCTTTGAAGAACGTTGCTTTGGTTGGAAACTTGAACTTCAATTTGATTTCTGTTTCGCAACTTCTTGAGGATGGTTTGGAGGTGCGTTTTAAGAAGGGCAATTCTTCTGTGTTTGATTCTAGAGGGTCTTTGATTTGCCAGATCTTACCTTTCGGTAAAGTCTTTCGAATTGACTTCTCTAGTTCTTTTGGCCCTTCTCGCTGTTTGATTGCTGGATCTTCTTCTGAGCTCTGGAAGTGGCATAGGAGATTAGGTCATTTGAGTTTTGATCTGCTAGTTAGGTTAAGCTCTATGGACCTCATCCGAGGATTGCCCAAGCTTAAAATGGAGAAAGATCTAGTTTGTCATTCCTGTCGTCACGGGAAAATGGTTGCCGCTTCTCACTCACCTGTGACTCAGGTGATGACTTCGTATCCGGGCGAGCTATTACACATGGACACTGTCGGTCCAGCTCGGGTAAACTCAGTCGGTGGGAAGTGGTACGCACTTGTGATTGTTGACGATTTTTCTCGATTCTCGTGGGTTTTCTTTTTGGAGTCTAAGGATGAGACTTTTCATTTTGTTCATGACCTGATTCTGAAGCTGAAGAATGAGAACAATGGTCGGATGCGAGCAATTCGCTCCGACAATGGCTCTGAATTCAAGAACTCTCAGTTCGTCAGCTTCTGCAGTGATCAGGGTCTTGACCATCAGTTTTCTGCTCCTTACACACCCCCACAGAACGGCGTTGTGGAACGAAAGAACCGCACGCTAGTCGAGATGGCCAGGACGATGCTCGATGAGCACAGGACTCCTAGGCGTTTTTGGGCTGAAGCCATGAACACGGCTTGCTATCTGGCCAACCGCATTTTTCTTAGAGCTTACCTAGGTAAGACCTCATATGAGTTGCGGTTTGGAAGACAGCCCAAGGTGAGCCACTTGCGAGCGTTTGGCTGCAAGTGCTTTGTGCTCAAGAAGGGAGGGCATTTGGACAAGTTTGAGTCTCGTTGCTGGGACGGAGTTTTTCTTGGTTATGCATTGCATTCTCGAGGTTTCCGTGTTTGGAACCTCGAATCCCAGCAGCTTGTCGAGACTTGCGAGGTTTCTTTTGATGAGTCCTTGCCTTCTTTAACTCCTTCTTTTGAGCTTTCTGGTGATGGTGAGCTCGGAGAGTCCATCTTTGAGGAAGATGAGGATACTCCAGCTGCTGATGAGGGTGGGCCTTCTGCACCTCCTGCAGAGCCCACACCTTCTGAGACTTCGACTGAGGACGAGGGCAGACCTTTGATCACTTCTTCCACTTCGATCGAGCCCCCTCAGTCGAGTCCAGAGGTGCCAGCTGCTGACTCTGGTGAGGTGACTTCAGATCATCAGGGATCCCGAGCAGTTCAGCGCGATCACCCCTCAGAGCTCATCATCGGTGATGTGTCTACAAGAACTTTGTGTTCATCTGTTGACTCTCTTGCTGTGTTTGCTGAATCTGCTTTTGTTGCATCTTTTGAGCCCAGAGACATTTCTCATGCTCTTTCTGACTCAAACTGGATTAATGCCATGCAAGAAGAGCTTGAGAATTTTGTCCGCAATCGGGTTTGGACATTGGTTGAGTTGCCACCTGGATGCAACCCCATAGGCACCAAGTGGGTGTTCAAGAACAAGCAAGGTGAAGATGGGGTTGTGGTGCGCAACAAAGCTCGACTAGTTGCCCAGGGTTTTTGCCAGAAGGAAGGTATTGATTTTGAAGAAACCTTCGCTCCTGTTGCCCGTCTTGAGTCCATTCGCATTCTTTTAGCTTTTGCCGCTTCGAAGGGTTTTAAGCTTTTTCAAATGGACGTCAAGAGTGCTTTTCTGAACGGGTACATAGAGGAGGAGGTTTATGTTAGGCAGCCCCCCGGTTTTGAGAACCCCAAGTTTCCTCGACATGTTTTTAAGCTGCAGAAAGCTTTATACGGGTTAAAGCAAGCCCCCAGGGCTTGGTATGACTGGTTAAAGCATTTTTTGTTGGGGAAGGGCTTTGTGATGGGTTCTGTGGATAAGACTCTCTTCTTGCTCAGAGATGCTTCAGATTTTTTAGTCGCTCAGATATACGTGGACGATATTATCTTTGGCGGTACTACTAATGATCTTGTGTCCAAGTTTTCTGAGCAGATGCACAGCGAGTTTGAGATGAGCCTCATGGGTGAACTCAAGTACTTTCTAGGGCTCCAGATCAAGCAGACCAAGGATGGCACCTTCATCCACCAGGGTAAGTATACTCGGGACATGTTGAAGAAATTCGACTTTGGTGGAGAGCTGAAGCCTCAGATGACCCCAATGGGTACATCTGGGGGCCTGGACAAGGACGAGAGCGGCGTCAAGGTCAATGAGAGAGATTTTCGAGGGATGATCGGTTCGCTGCTGTACTTGATGACGACGAGGCCAGACATACAGTTTGTCGTGGGACTGTGCGCGCTTCCAGTCTTCACCACGCGCGTCTCATTGGCAAGCTGTCAAGCGTATCTTCAGGTATCTTACTTATGCGCCTTATCTTGGTCTTTATTATTCAGCATCATCATCTCTTGATTTATCTGGCTTTTCGGACGCTGACTTCGGTGGGTGCCGGTTGGATCGCAAGTCGACTTCCGGTACTTGCCAGTTTCTTGGTTCTTCTCTTGTCTCTTGGTCTTCTCGAAAGCAATCTGGAGTTGCTCTTTCGACCACTGAGGCTGAGTATGTAGCTGCTGCTAGCTGCTGCTCACAGTTCGTTTGGATGATTTCCACTCTGCGAGATTTTGGGTTGTTCTTTCCTACCAGAGTTCCCTTGTTTTGCGACAGCACTAGTGCAATTAGTGTAGGGAAAAACCCATGTCTCCATTCAAAAACCAAACACATTGATGTGCGCTTTCACTTTTTGTGGGATCAATATGAGAAAGGTGTCATTGACCTTGTTCATGTTGATACCCATCATCAGTTGGCTGACATTTTCACCAAACCCCTAGTGTTGGGGGAGATAATCCCGGAGGCCGAAGGGGGGCCTTCGGTCGGGGGGCCCGGAGTCTAACGACGGAGGCTACCTTACGAAGGGAAGAGGCCGGAGGCCTCCCTTCTGAGGAAGGGTGCTGGAGGCTGCCCTCCGGCATGAAGACATCGGAGGCCACCCTCCGGAAGGAGATGCCGGGGGCCACCCTCCGGCATGAAGACATCGGAGGCCACCCTCCGGCATGAAGACATCGGAGGCCACCCCCCGGCAGAGGATGCTGGAGGCCGCCCTCCGGCAGGAGGACACCAGAGGCCATCCTCCGGGAGCAAGAGGTCGGGGGCCCCCTCCTCTCGACCCGCAGCAGCGAAGCCAAGGGAAATGTTAGCCAGAAAAGGACTGGGCAATCGTACGAAGAGGCGGGATCGCAATCCTCCGTGCCGTGTCAGGCGGCGCAGGCGGTGCCCGACACGGCTGCTACGCTGTCAGAGCCGGATCTTCTTGTCTGTACTACGTGTCGCATGTTTGTCTGTACTGCGTATCGTCCGTTTTGTCTGTACTACCGACCGGTGGTCGGCCAGGTAGCCGTTGGCGGTCCAGAGGCGTTTGGCCCTCTGGACGGGGCGCCTTATAAATACCCCCCAACTACAGTTGTATGAACAAGCTCAACAGGGCATTAATACTCTACTCTCACTCTCCTAAGAAAACCTGCTGGTTCGATCCGTCGTTCCAACAGTTGGCGCCGTCCGTGGGGATTCTAGTCCGAAAAGCTAGCGTCCTCTACACCCATCCGTCCAAGCATGTCAATCCGGAATGGAGCGAGCGCGGCCCCCCTGCGCAGGTCAGCTCGTACCGATGGGGCCGAGCCCGCCTCAACCTCCGACCCCAACCCTCCGGCCCCCACCGTTACGCCCGTCGGAACGGCGTTCTCGGTGGAGCCCCCTCAGGCGCCGGAAGAGACGCTCGAAGCTCGGGGCACTGACGGCCTACCCGAACCAACCTCCGCCAACCTGGTCGGGTCGCCGGGTGGGCCGCCGGAGCAGTGTCCCCCGAGCGGACCTCCAGTAGTGTCCCTTCGGACAGACTACGTCCGCTCGCGGGATCCCGATACCACTTCCGGAGGAAGCGGAAGTCAAGCTGATGCCCTGGCCGCCGAGAATGCTAGGCTGAAGGCGGAACTAGCCTTGTGGCGTCAGGAAGCATCGCTCCGACCCCCGGCCCCTCCGGAGCCCTTTCGCGCCGCGAAAACCGTGGTCACGGATTTAAGCGACGACGAGAACCCTTCGGATGAGGAGAACGCGTCTTACGACGAGGATTCTCCCCTGCACCCGGATCTCCAGACGGTGCGCTTCGGTTCGAACTTTCGCGCCGCCAAGCTCCCTAAGTACTCCGGGGACTCCGACCCCGGCGAGTTCTCTCGCTCGTACGCCCTGGCGATAGAGGCGTCCGGGGGAAGCCGGGACACCATGGCCAAATGCTTCCCCTTGGCGCTCGAAGGGATCGCCCTCCGGTGGTTCTGGTCCCTCCGGCCAGGGACTATTCACTCGTGGGAACAGCTGAAGAAGAAGTTCGTCAACAACTTCCAAGGGAACTTCGTGGCCCCCATGTCCACCGGGAGCCTCTTCCAAGTGAAGCAGCAGCCCGGGGAAACCTTGCGGCAATACTCCCAGCGCTTCGCACACACCAAGGCCCAGATCAAGGGGCTCTCGGCTTCCTCCGTCATCGATGCGGCCCGAGAAGGCGTCACCCACCCCGGCCTCCTTGATAAGCTCCACCGGAAGCCTATCTCTTCGGTGGCGCAGCTTATGACGTACTTTGAAGAGTACGCTCGGTCCGAAGATGGCCAGATACGCCGGCAAGCGATGGTAGTCCCCGTCCGGGCCCCGAGCGCCAGGACATACGAAGCGCCCCCGGATCTCAGCCGGGGCGAGCGTCACGCTCCCGACTTCCACCGCCCGGAGCCCACTCGGCAGGATCTCGTCCACTGGGACTCTCGGAGAAGCCGAAAGCACTCTCGGGGGGAAGTCCTCAGTATCACCCCCCAAGTGCCCGCCAAGCACCTACATACGCCCGGCGGAAATCGCCAGGTCGAACCCAAGCCTCTACCTCGAGCGCCCTCCAGAGGAACCTTCTACTGCAGCGTCCACGACACGAACCGAAGTCACGACACCGACTCCTGCAGGACCATACTCGCCCTTCGCAGCGACTACCTCGAGCGCAGTGCCGGTCGCGGTTCCTCCGACCGGGGGAACCCTACCCCTCGGCCAGAAGCAGTCCAAGTAGTTGGGCGCCGCGACGAGCCGGAAGCCGTGACCCCGGTCGCGGAGTTCGGCGGAATCCCGACCCCCAAGCTGGAAGCCGCCCCGGACAGAGGCAAGCGAGTGGTCCTCCCCATATCCGGAGGGGGATCCCTGGGAGCTCTGTCCAAGCGGCAGCATCGAGACTACGTTCGGGAGGTCAGGCATATCGGCACGTCCGGCCCCTCGATCCTCCCGGAGTGGTCTCACGTCCCCATCACCTTCACCGCCGAAGATGCCTCCGGAGTCAAGTTCCCGCATGCCGATCCACTCGTCATTTCGGCGGACATCGCTGGGGCCGAGGTGCGTCGCATTCTGGTCGACGGGGGGAGTTCCGCTGATATCATCTTCGTGCAGGCCTTCGATCAGCTATGCTTATCGCGCAAGCACCTGTTACCGGCTTCGCGCCCGCTCCAGGGTTTCGCGGGACCCCCGCTCGATGCGCTCGGCCAGGTTCTGTTGGAGGTGACCTTCGGCAGCGCACCCCTCCAGCGCCGCGAAGAGATCCTGTTCGACGTCGTCGATGCTCCGTACGCCTACAACGCTATCTTCGGGCGAGGGATACTCAATCGCTTCAGCACCATCGCCCACCACAACTACCTCTGCCTCAAGATGCCGACTCCCGGAGGGGTGTTATCCGTCCTGGGCGACCAAGCCGCAGCACGCCGGGTCGAGTACGGCCATTCAACGTCGTTGGAGCCGCGGCAAGTCCACAGTGTCCGCGGAGGCGCCGATGAAGCCGGCCTCACAGGCAGCGCCGATCCTGGTCAGAAGGGGCGCCCCGCCAAACCTCTCCCGGAGGGGGAAATCGTCACCAAGACCTTGATCCAAGGAGGAAAAGAATACCCGATCAAGTTCGGAGGGGGCTTGGAGCCGGAGGTTTCAGCACAACTCGAGGCCATCATCTGCGGCAACCTCGACATCTTCGCATGGTCTGACGAAGACATTCCCGGCGTCGACCGCTCGATCATCGAGCACTCACTGGCCGTCGATCCGAAGGCACGGCCGGTTCGCCAGGGGCTCCGGAGGCTTTCCACTGAGCGGGCCGAGCTCGCCAAAGCAGAGACTGACAAGCTGCTCCGCGCGGGGGTCATCCGAGAAGTGAGTCATACCGATTGGTTGTCCAACCCTGTGTTTGTCCAGAAGAAAACATCTAGCAAATGGCGCATGTGTATCGACTTTACCTCTTTGAATAAAGCTTGCCCCCGTGACCCCTACCCCCTGCCTCGCATCGACCAGCTTGTTGATTCCACGGCCGGAGCTGAACTCCTCAGTTTCCTCGATGCTTATTCGGGATATCACCAGATCTGGCTAAAACCCGAAGACCAAGTGAAGACCAGTTTTGTCACTCCAGCCGGAGTATTCTGTTACCTCCGAATGCCCTTCGTCCTCCGTAATGCCGGCGCTACCTTTTCAAGGTTAATTTCCAAAGCCTTAGGTCATCAGCTAGGGCGCAATGCGGAAGCCTACATGGACGACATTGTCATCAAAAGCGCCTCCACGAGCCACCATGGCTCGGACATAGCTGAGACCTTTGACAACCTCCGGCGATGTGGAATCCGGCTCAATCCAGACAAGTGCGTTTTCGGAGCACGCGCAGGGAAGCTGCTCGGGTACCTCGTCTCCAGCCGGGGCATCGAGGCCAGTCCAACGCAAGTCCAAGCACTGCAGAACATGCCCCCCCCATAACCTCAAGCAAGCACAAAAGCTGGCCGGGTGGTTGGCCGCCCTCGGTCGATTTCTCGCCAAGTCAGCAGAACGAAGTTTGCCCATCTTCAAGATGCTCCGAGGTTCTAAGCATTTTGAATGGACCCCCGAGTGCCAGGATTGTTTCCAGCAAATCAAGGACTACCTCTCCGGCCTCGTAGCCCTTGCCACACCCCGGGCCGACAGCCCTTTGTTGGTTTACCTCGCCGCCTCCGGCAATGCGGCGAGCGCAGCCTTGGTTCAAGAAGAGGAGCTCAGCGGGAAGCTGATCCAGCGCCCCGTCTACTTCGTTTCCGAGGCCCTGACCGAAGCCAAAGCTAGGTATTCCGAGCTCTGACTCGACGCACCCTCGCTTTCGGGTTCCGAGCTATGACTCGATGCGCCCTCACCTTCGGGTTCCGAGCTCCGGCTCGACGCACCCTCACTTTCGGGTTCCGAGCTCCGACTCGACGCACCCTCACTTTCGGGTTCCGAGCTACGACTCGACGCACCCTCACTTTCGGGTTCCGAGCTCCGGCTCGACGCACCCTCGCCTTCAGGTTCCGAGCTCCAACTCGACGCACCCTCACTTTCGGGTTCCGAGCTCCGGCTCGATGCGCCCTCACCTTCGGGTTCCGAGCTCCGGCTCGACGCACCCTCGCTTTCGGGTTCCGAGCTCCGACTCGACGCACCCTCGCTTTCGGGTTCCGAGCTACGACTCGACGCACCCTCACTTTCGGGTTCCGAGCTCCGGCGCGACGCACCCTCGCCTTCGGGTTCCGAGCTCCAACTCGACGCACCCTCACTTTCGGGTTCCGAGCTCCGGCTCGACGCACCCTCACCTTCGGGTTCCGAGCTCCGGCTCGACGCACCCTCGCTTTCAGGTTCCGAGCTCCGGCTCGACGCACCCTCGCTCTCGGGTTCCGAGTTACGACTCGACGCACCCTTGCTCTAAGGTTATGAGCTCCGGCTTGACGTGGCGTGCATTCTCCGCACTTTCTCCCATAAACTACTTAGCGCCCATCCGGCAAGCCGGCTACCCGCTAAGGGGGGGAAGAGAAGGACCAAGGCGGAGACTGCGGTAAGCACGGAAGGTATACAATGTTCATTACAAATCGAGGAAGAGAATCAAGAAAAGTTCTCATCCAGGCCAAGCAAGAACCGCGGGCCCCTCCGGCTGGAAGGGCCGCTCGAACTTCGCCCGGACCTCTCTTTTCTTTTCCTGTGCTCCTCTTCCTTCTTTTGGGCGCGAAAAGCCCGTTGATCCGCTTGGAGCTGAGCCCAGCTATGCAGACCGCCCTCTTCGGGGGGCGCTTCGTTCAAACCGGCCTCCGTGTCGGACCAATCAACCGGCTCGGGAGATGAGGACGGCGAGCGGGACCTTTTTTCTTCTTCCTTCACCTGGTTCAGAACCCCTTGGAGGACGTCGGGGTCCGCGCGTCCGTCACTGCCACGGGGAAGAACGAAGCGCGCAGGCCGGTTCGCTCGCATAGCCTCGAACATAGCCCAACGATGCCGAAGGGCGTCGTCGGAATCAAGCATCTCGACGTCACAGTCGCGACCATAAACACCCTGAGTAAGCTCCGGAAAAGTACTCTTTATTAATATATGACCAAGTTTCCTAATCTATTACAGGGTAAGGCAGGGATAAGTTTCTAAAAGCTACACCTTCGGGTCCGGCAAGCGGGCCGAGGTCGAAGGCTTCGAGGGAGCCAGAGGACCGCGTGCGCGGAGCGCCTCCTCCAACCAAGCCTGGATCGCCGCAGGGCCCTCGGTCTGCCAGACCGCCTTGAGCGCCCTCCAAGATTGGTTCAGCGCTAGACTCGGCGTCCGGAGGTGGTCCCCCACGAAGGTAACTGGATGCGGGCTCGAAGACGAAGGGAGCGGGAGCCCAGACGCCTCGAGATGCCGAAGAATCCCGTATGCGGCCACCCGAGCGGACACCTCGCCATACTGCGCCATGGCAAGATGTATTTGCCGGATGGCGGATCGGATGAACTTCACTCGGCGGACTAGGGGCTCCCGGGCAATGTCGAACGAGCCGCAGCCAGTGCCGTAGCGCGCCAGCACCTTCCGCAAAGCCTCCGCGGCTTCGGCCGCCGTATTCCCGGCCTCAGCGAGCTCCTCGGTGGCCTTCCCGTCCCGGACATTGAAGTCTGCCTCGGCCTGCTCCATCTGGGCCACCCGGGTCTCGAGGGCTTTGATCTTGGTTGCCGCCTCTGAGGTTTGGGCCTGAAGCCGGGACACCTCCCCTTCGAGCCACTCCGCTTCCGCGACACGGGACCGGAGCACCTCCACTTCGGCAGCTTGGGTTCGAAGGGCGCCGACCTCCACTTCCAGTTCGTCGGCACGGGCGGCGCGAGCGCGGAGCCCCTCCAACTCCGCGACGCGGGCCCTGAGGGAGTCCGCCTCCGCAGCTTGGGCCTCCAACGCTTTGACCCTCGACGCCCAAAGCCAGAGGGCCTCGGCCTCCGATGACCGTTCACGGGCTAACCCCTCCGCGGTGGCCACCCGGGTCGCGAGCTCCGCGGCGTACGCCTCGTGATGCTGGCGTTCGGAAAGCAGGGCAGACAGCTGTCCCTGCGCCAGTGCCACCACCTGCGTATGAAATGATGGTCAGAAGAGGAGCTAAGGGGGGGCGTTGAATATGTCCGAAGAAAGTACCTGGCCCGCGGCCATCTCGATGGCCCTCCCGAGGTCCAGGCCATTCGATAGCCCTAGTTCGCCTATCACCGGGGCCTCGCGCAGCCGCAAGTAATAGTCGTGGATCGGGGCCACCTTGGACGCAAAGTCTTCGCCGTCCGCCAAGAAGGGGCGCAGAAGCGGCACGGAGCCTTGCGCGGCTTGATGTTCGGTGGGGGGCCGGGGCCGGGTCTCAGCGTCTCCGGCGGACTCCCGAGGGGCCCTTTCGTTGCTTCCGGACTCGGCCTCGTCCTGCGAACCCGAGGCCCTCCTCGCGGCGACAAGGGCTCTGGACCTCGCATCCGGAGCATCTGCAGGGTAGGGGCGACTGGTTCCGCACCTCCGGCTGGTGTGTCTACGCGAGCGAGCAAGAGTTAAAAGGGGAACAATTCCCTAGCACGCGAAAAAGTGCAGCTAAGTTATTTTACATGCGTCCGCAGCATCGCCAGGGCAGTCCGGGGGCTGGAGATGACCCGACGGGCTCGGGCGGTATAAAAGGTTGTCTATGGAATTCGGCGGAGAACCCGCCGCCGCCGCGGCTAGTTCAGCCTCTCTGTCGGCGCTCTTCTCAATGGCGCCGAGCGGGTCGACTAGGCCCCCGCGGTCCAAGCTATCTGCAGCCCTGCTCCCGGAGGAGCCCGCGGAGCCCCCCGCCGGATCAGGTCCGAGCGGGGAAGCGGTTCCGGGGCGCGGCGTCGCTTCGGCGGTGCGCGCCCCCTGCCCAGCCTCTGGCGCGGGCTCCGTTGGATTCAGGCGAAGGGGAGCGTCTTCGCTTCTTCTGACGTCTGGCCGGGCCGGCGAGGTCGGAACTGGAATCGCCGGAGGATCTCCCGACTCTGATTGGACCCCCTCGCTGGATCCCCCGCCTTCGGAGTGAGAGGCCGAAGAAGGCCCCGGGGACAACTGCCTCAGCCCCTTCACTATCCTCTTCTTTTTCGAGCAACCCGGAGAAAGGCCGCCGTCGGCGTCGTTCGCCTTCCTCTTCGAGACGTCCCGAAGGATCTCGCCTTCCGGGAGGAGCGGAGGCGTGAGCTCGAGCATCCCCCACACCCTGTTGAAGCGCTCCCAAGAGCCCACCAGCTCCAGCCGACGGGCCCGTTCGGCTGCGGTCGGGACCCCGAGGATCCTCTCCGCCTGGCGGGCAACCTCCTCGGGCGTTCGAGCGACGAGCGATCCTGCATCTCATCGTCAGGGCCAGGGTACTCCTCGAGCACGAAAAGACAAGAGCAAAAAGAGTCAAAGTCGACGCTTACCGAGCCGGCGGGAGAGCTCCGCTGGCATCGACCCGTCTCGGCTGCTCCGGAGCGATGCGGGCCACTCTTCCTTCAACGGGGGGATCTCGAGAGCCACGAACTCCTCCGCCAAGTCCCGCATGCTCATTCGGCGGGCGACGATTTGGAGAAGTTGTACCCTCGCAGAAATTACCTCGGCATTGGTCTCGACGCGCGCCTCTCTCCAGAACCAGATGTGGCGCGGGATCCCGGCAAGGCCGGAGGCGAGCCCTACGCGGACGTAGAACCACCGGTTCACCCACTTCGAGTACCACCTCTCGTTGGTAGCCTTCGCGGGGAAAGAGTCCGCATACTTCCTTCGGAGCTGAAAGTTGATGCTCCCGAAGGCCAGCACCCGGCCATCCTTCTTCTTCGGCTGGCAGAGGGCTTCGTGCATCTCTGTGAAGACTTCAGCCCGCCCCTCGCAACCTTCGGCGCGCATGGCCCACTCGAAGATGGCGAGGCGGGCCACGGCATTGGGGGACAACTGCGGGAGCTCCAGGTGGAACGCATCCAACACCCCGGCGAGAAGCTCCGAAGCAGGGAACCCTAGGCCCGCGTCGAAGAAGGCTTCAAAAACGACGACCTCGCCTTCCCGCGGCTGCGGGGCCATCTCCCGGCCCGGCTTCCTCGCCGGCGTCCCAGGATCGAGACGGCCCCTGGTCGCCTGCTCAATCGACGCCCCGGTGCACGCAGACGGCCCGAGCTCCAGGGTCTGCTCCCGGAACCGCTCAGAGGCGGGGCGGAGCTCGCGCACACCGCGCGCCCTGACGAGTCGGTCGCTGTCGCCGCGGCTGCCGCCGCCATCTGGCGCTGCAAGAAGCGCGGATCCATCGCCATTGCAGGGGCAGCGTCCCTCGCCATTCCTTGAGGGCCGAAAGAAAGAACGCAGAGCTCAGGGGGCAAGGCGAATGGTGGCTCGAGTGGCTAGAGCAGAAGCGTATGGGTGAGTGGGGAGGAGGCCGCGCGGCGGATTATATCTAGTCGCAAGGCGACGGTTCCTCTTCCGATTCAGTTAACGTGTGAACGCGCCGGTCGCGCGGCACCGCATTTAAGACCGGTTAGCGCTTCAGGGCGCGGCGGCGGCCCCCTGGCATTTCGCCTCCTCGATACCCTCTGCGCGTGCATTAACTGCTTCTGGCGGCGCCCGCCCGGCTCCTCGGGGTCAGGGCCCCCCGGCCAAGGCGCGTTGGCCTCCCGTCCGCTCGGTCATACTTCCTTCGGCACAATGGAAAAAGGGATTCGAGGTGGACCTCAACCTTCTGGCCTGTCCGCACCTCATCACTCCGGAGCCCATCCGCGCCGCGGCGGCTTTGACACCCCAGCACGAGGTACGCACCTGTAAGGACTATTAGGATTATCTTGTGCGCTTCCACCCCCTCTTATCGCAGGACTACGAGCGAGAAGAAGCGAGGGGCTACTGTTGGGGGAGATAATCCCGGAGGCCGTAGGGGGGCCTTCGGTCGGGGGGCCCGGAGTCTAACGACGGAGGCTACCTTACGAAGGGAAGAGGCCGGAGGCCTCCCTTCTGAGGAAGGGTGCCGGAGGCTGCCCTCCGGCATGAAGACATCGGAGGCCACCCTCCGGAAGGAGATGCCGGGGGCCACCCTCCGGCATGAAGACATCGGAGGCCACCCTCCGGCATGAAGACATCAGAGGCCGCCCCCCGGCAGAGGATGCTGGAGGCCGCCCTCCGGCAGGAGGACACCGGAGGCCATCCTCCGGGAGCAAGAGGTCGGGGGCCCCCTCCTCTCGACCCGCAGCAGCGAAGCCAAGGGAAATGTTAGCCAGAAAAGGACTGGGCAATCGTACGAAGAGGCGGGTTCGCAATCCTCCGTGCCGTGTCAGGCGGCGCAGGCGGCGCCCGACACGGCTGCTACGCTGTCAGAGCCGGATCTTCTTGTCTGTACTACGTGTCGCCTATTTGTCTGTACTGCGTATCGTCCGTTTTGTCTGTACTACCGACCGATGGTCGGCCAGGTAGCCGTTGGCGGTCCAGAGGCGTTTGTCCCTCTGGACGGGGCGCCTTATAAATACCCCCCAACTACAGTTGTATGAACAAGCTCAACAGGGCATTAATACTCTACTCTCACTCTCCTAAGAAAACCTGCTGGTTCGATCCGTCGTTCCAACACCTAGATCAGTCTACTTTTGAGCGTTTACGAGGGGATTTGGGTGTTGTGTATCCTTTCTAGGATATTTTGCATCAATTTTCTTTCTTCTTTACTCTTTTCTTGAGTCCTTTTTTTGTGTGTGTTCATATCTTGCATATTCACATATCACACCTTAGAGATGCTTCTGTTATATGATTGAACTGCTTTACTTATTTTAGCTAGTACATGCTCTTGAATACTTGTCAATGATCATGCTTTGGTCCAGTTCACTTGATATGTCTGATATCTGTCATATGCATGGCTTTTATGCTTTAAACTTGAAAACATGATCACCATTGCTTCTAGTAACTAGCATGCGTAGGCTGAATATTCTTGCTATCTGTTAACATGCCTGGTAGCTAGTTCCTGACTTAGATGCAAACATGCAACTTGGACATCTTTCTGCTTTAAAACATGGAAATGTGCGTTAAAAATGATATAAATCAAGAAAAATGTAAATTCCATGCCTTTTTATGCATAACTTGAAAAGATCCAGGTGGGTTTGCTTTGTCGCATTACATTGTTCTGGACTGCGTACCATAGCACTTTGGTATGAACTAGGACAGTGTAGTGTCTGCCAAGACCAAATGTCTTAAGCTTCTGATGGTCCAGTTCTGGCCTAGGCTTGACTTGGTCGGTCAGCATAAGGTTTGACATGCAAATAACCCCTGGCAAAAATGAAAAAGGAAAGAGAAAAAGCCTGAAAAATGAAATGATAACAAGTTTGCTGAAGCACTTTGTTTTGGATAATGCTTATCTTGGTAGATATCAGATAGCTTTTGCATCTCATGCTTTACCTTGCTTGTTTACTGGAAAATGTGGTGATGCTTTTTGTTTGCAAAAACTGAAAAATGCGTGCTAATGACTTTCTTTAGATATCATCTGTTGCACTGATCATGCCATGTGTCTTAGACAGTATCTCTTTTGCTATACTTGTTAGATGTTGTAATTGCAGTCAATCATATTTGAGAAGCATGCTTTCTACACTCCTTATGCACTCCAGTTGAATTCACTGCATATTTTGAGGGGGAGTTGCATTTCAGGGGGAGTCTGTGTCTCTATTGAGTGCTTGATGAGTTCACTTGTCAACAAGGGGGAGAAAATTTGGGATCAGAGTTTAAGGGGGAGTTTTTACTCTGTTGATATCCTTGTTGTTCTGAAATCGCACTCATTTTTGAGCTTTTACGTTTTGGTTAACCATAATGATCGCTTTGGCTATTGTTCGTCTTTTGGTCATTAGGGTTAAACTTTTACCTTATTTTTCTTCTTCTTTGTTTTCTTGTGTTTTGTTTTTGTGTTTCCACATTTGTTCGCAGGTGCTGAAGAGCTGAAGAAGAGGAGTGTTGACAATGCACTCATCAAGGGGGAGATTGAGGAGCCATGCTGAATAGCATGGGCCTCATGGCTCCAGATGTGATGAGTCATTGTCAATGATAGTCAAAGAGGACAGAAGAAGAAGAGATCTGATGTTTTATGGGCTGCGTGTGACTCAGGTACACGGGCAGCGAGCGACCGTCGGGCAGAGGAGGCTGCGAAGTCGGGCTGGCCCAATCCGGGTACATGGGCCAGAAGCAGTAGAAGACCCACTGGTACTGATCATGCCATGTGTCTTAGACAGTATGTCTTTGCTATACTTGCTAGATGTTGTAATTGCAGTTAATCATATCTAAGAAGCATGCTTTCTACACTCCACCCGCACCCCAGTTGCATTCATTGCATATTTTGAGGGGGAGTTGCATTTCAGGGGGAGTCTGCGTCTTAGAGTGCTTGATGAGTTCACTTGTCAACAAGGGGGAGAATTTTTGGTATAAGAGTTTAAGGGGGAGTTTTGGCTTTCTCTGGGATTTGTTTCAGGGGGAGTTTTTGTTCTTACTCTTTTGATATCCTTGTTGATGTTTCTGAGACTGCACTCTTTTTGAGCTTTTACCTTTGGTTAACCATAATGACCGTTTCTTGCTTTTGTTCGGCTCTTGGTCATTAGGGTTAAACTTTTACTTTATTTTCTTCTTCTCTGTTTTCTTGTGTTTTGTTTTCGTGTTTCCACAGTTGTTCACAGGTACTGAAGAGCAGATGAAGTGAAGTGTTGACAATGCACTCATCAAGGGGGAGATTGAGGAGCCATGCTGAATAGAGTGGGCCTCATGGCTCCAGATGTGATGAGTCATTGTCAACGATAGTCAAAGAGGACTGAAAAGAGAGAGATGATCTGCTGCATCATGGGCCGCGTGTGACTCAGGTACACGGGCAGCGAGCGACTGTCGGGCAAAGGGGCCGCGAAGTCGGGCTGGCCCAATCCGGGTACATGGGCTAGGAGCAGCAGAGGATCCACTGGGCTGTTGACCGGGATTGACTCAGGTACACGGGCGGCGAGTGATTGCCGGGCTGAGGGAGCTGCGGAATCGGGCCGGCCCAATCCGGGTACCCGGTGCGAAGACGGTGGACGCTTTGTCAGTTTCGGCGCAAAACTGACGACCGTTGATTTCGGATCTGACCGTCCTGAGGCGAAGCCGTAGCTGCTACGAAAGCTCCGCATCAGGACAAGTTACCTTTATTTAGGTTTTTACTATTTTGCCTTTAGGCCCACAGTCTGTCAGTCGAGTCTGTAAAAAACCCTAAGGGCATTTCGGTCTTTTCCATTTTTATTCAGCGTCTGTAAAAAACCCTAGGGGTATTTCTGCATTTTTCCATTTAATGGGCTGCCTATAAATAGGCTCCAATTCCTAGGGTTAGGGTTAACTTACTTGAATTAAAAAATGAGAGTTCATTCCCTGTTTTACTGTTCTCTTTTCTGCCGCCGCCAGCGTCTTCTATTTTCCTGGTAATCTCGAGATTCTTCGTTTCTCTTCAATCGATTATCCAGAAATATTCCAATCAGTTTTTTTATTTCTCTACATTGTCTTTCAATCGGAGTCTCGATTTTTGAGCCATCGTTGGTTTTGATACTCATCTGGCTCATGGTTTATTGAGAAGGACTGCAGGATTTTTTTTAGTAGTACATTAATCTGTGGTTGTTTTTCTTTGATATCTCCACCGATGGTTTATTTTCTTCCATGTGTTTGATACTCCAGCGCTGTTTTGTTTGTGATTTCCCTATGCTATCAAGTCGTGTGCTTGTCAGCCACTGAAGCCACAACAGACTAGCATAGCTAGCTTACATAGGTAGGACTCAAGTGCTGCAGCTGCTGTTCTATATTGTCATGCGCGTGTAACGAGGCAAAGAAGCCAGGGCTACTGCTGGAGTGCATTTCCGTTGCACATCTTCTGATAGCAGCAGCTGAGCATGAATTTTTTTTTCCACTTAAAAAATTCATTTGTTCTGCACGGTTTTTGTTAATGCAGTTGCAGCCTATGCAATAGATTGTTTCGAGCAGATTGTACGCTAGCATGTTAGTCCTGCAAAGAAAAGATTAGCTTTGGCATCATCTTGTTTCAGTACTCTGTGCGAAGTTTAGCTTGACCGAAGCACTTTTTTTGGAGTTTGCTAATCTGTTCAAAGCATCGCTGGAGCATGGTTCGGTTTTGCCTCATAGTCCTGCAGCACTTGCATGTCTTGGCCAAGCCGCACGAACAACATCACAGCACAGAGTGTTTGTCAGGCGCACTACAAATGAACTTGGCTGAAACAGGAAGCGGTTCAGGTGTTCGGATGAATATCTGAATAGGAGACAACAAACAGAGAGTAAGGTTCTTTGTCTCATTTTTTTTTGCATGCATTAATAGATATTATCTCTGAATATTCTGTGATCTCTTTATCTGTTACTGGTACTTTATTTTTAAGATTAGATCATGAATATTCACTGATATATTTGTGACCTCTATTTATTATCTTCATTTATTTTGTCATTAAAAATGCCTGTGATGACCGAGTTTTATGATGCCTGAAATGACTATGTGTTGATTGCTTAATTAGTTTGTCTATTAGCACTGTGTTGATGTCTTTTCGATCAGGACATCAGTTGTTTTTTAGGCTAGACCATTTAAGGCTCTGCTGATCTGTTCACATTACTCTGTTGAGTCTTTTGAGGTGCGTTGAGTGTTGGGAGAAGGCCATTGATTCGAAATAATTTTTTAGGCGCCCATTCACCCCCCTCTGGTCACTACTTTCGGTCCTACAACCTCCATTTCACATCGAACCCCTCGATGCACTCAAGCCACTCTCAACCACTCAACCACTCAGACACTCATCCTTGTCAATCACTCATCATCCAGACCGAAACCACCCTTGGTTTCTCAATCTCCCCCTTGATGAGTGCATTGACAACCCCAAAGCAAGGACATGATGAGGATTGCAAGTTACGCGCACAAGTGACCATAAAAACTCATAAAAGAGCAAAACATGTCACTTGGTAAAAGATCTCCTTACTTGGGCAAAAACCTTATGCAAGGCAAAGCAAAAGCGCAAAAGCATCTCGATGCAACATGCAAAGCAAAACATTTCAACATGAAAGCCAACTCCCCCTCAACCAAGCAATCAAAAAGTCAAAGCATCATGTAGATCATTTTTCCCCCTTTGACAATGCAGGCATCAAGGAGATAAAAATATGCAAAAAGGGGAATGAGGGTAAAGCAGAGATGTGAGCTTCTGAAACATGAGCAGCTGCAATTACAGTACAAACAAGCATTCGCCTTGAATATCATCTAAAAGTACTGTATGGCAACCTCAGATGAATACCATCTAAACAAAAGGCATGAGAAAGCATTTTCAGATTTTAGCAAATAAAGGCATCACCGCTCAGACTAGTATACTAGACATGTCAAGGCATGAGATGCAAAAGCTAAATAAGCACACACTAGATAAGTGTATCCCACTTCAAGGTGCTTCAGCAAACATGATATGCAATGAATTTTAAATTTCTCATTTTTGTGCCAGGGGTTATTTGCATGTCAACCTTATGCTAACCGACCATGCTAAGCCTAGGTTGAAACCATCAGAAGCTTAAAGCAATGGTCTCAGCAAACACTACAATGTCCCGGTTCTTACCAAAGTGCTATGGTAAGCCATCTAGAACAAAATGGTGCGACAAAGCAAACCCACCTAGATATTTTCAATTTTAGCACACAATATCATGAATGTCATTCATTTTCATTTTCATTTTCTTTCATTTTTGATGAAATCAAGTTGCGTATTAGCATCCACGATAGAAGGGACCTAGCTATCAGGTGTGAAAAAGTTAGCAAAAGCACTCAACCCATTCAAGCTAGTTTCTAGACTAAGCAGTGACCATTTTCAAATTTTCACAAATAAAAGTCATGCTCATGACAATTATCAAATGAAGACATGACAAGTAGTCAACAATATTAAAGACAATAGATCAAAGGCATTATAAAGCATGTACTTGTAAAAGCAATTAATCATATTGCAGAAGCTCATGCAATGCTACATAGCTCCCCCTCAAAACATGCTAGTATGTCTCGGATGCTCAGTGAGAGGGTGAGATAAAAATTGTTTTGTAATCCAGCAGCGCAAAACTCGAGATCCAGGCAAAGTAGTAGACTGACCATGCATAGGAGATAAACCATGACAGAAAGTGTGTGGTCTAGCAATAAAGCGCGAACCTGGAAATTGACGAGGTCTCCCAACTTGTCGAGCACCAAAGCCTCTTACACATGATCTATCACCATATGAAGCATGGTGTACACCACGAGGGGCAAAATCACTCTCAAAACCATGTGGGGCCTCAAAACCAGGATAAGAGCGGAAATCATACTCATGCAAATCAAGTGTAGAATAATCATGAAAGTCCAAAGCATAAGCACGACGTTCATCTTTCATGCGTCGATGGCAAAAACCAATCAAATGCCCTACACGATGACAATAAGCGCAATGAAAAACTTTCTTGGGTGTAGGTTTATAGGTTTCTGGTGCGAATCTCACAGTTTTCCTAGGTTTTTGCTTGGTGTTTGTCTTGCGTGTTGGAATGATTATCTTTTTGGGTTGGGTAGTATTTTTGGCTTTTTGAGGTGTGTCTAACTAGGCTCTCTCTTTCTCAAGGGTGGTAGGTAGAGTGAACACAGTTTGGCTTAGGGTATTAGATGAGGTCCTCTCATAACCTAACCCGAAAGCTAACCCTGCCCTATCAGCGCACATTTTAGTTTTATCCAAAAGCAAATCCATTTTCACTTTCCCTTCAGTGCATTTGTCTACCATGGAAAGCAGATAATCATTCTCACACTTCAGCTTTTCTACTTGCTCTCTAGCAAAGCTGAGTTGGTCCTTAAAGGTGATGCATGTGGGACACACCGGCTGCACATCCTTAGAACACTCAGCACTCTCAAATCTAGCCTTAAGCTCATCAATATGCTTATCTCTCAAACTAACGCTTTCAATCAGTAAAGTGCAGTTTAAGCATTCATCGATGGCACAAGGACTAGACTCCACCACCATGATACCAACTAATTCCCTGTTACGTGCAGAACACAGGCAAGGGAAAGAACACAAGAGCAAACTCAGAACGGTGGACACGAACACAGTGGAGAGCCGGCGGTTTCTGGAGTTCCGGCGCCGGCGAGGAGCCGGCCGAACCCCCCAGGTAATCCCACCCGAAAGAGAGATTTATTTCCTGGATAAACATCCCAAAAGACACTCCTAGGCCTTTATAGATCAGGCTACAAACCAGAAACAAACTCCTAACATTAAGGGATAACTAATTCTGTTCTTATTCAAACCTAGTAACTAATTTATTCAAATGCTGCTACTTATTTGGACCCACGCCATTAGGCGCCCTCCCCTTGCTGGACTGTTTTACGACGCGCGTATTTGCGCCCAACAAATGCATCTGTAACATTTCCCCCCTCCCCAACAAACAGCTCGTCCTCGAGCTGTACTTCTGGGAAACGTTGTTTAAAGTCTTCCAACTGCTCCCAGGATGCATCAGACGCAGCCTGTCCCTTCCATTGCACTAGTAACTCCCATACACCTCTGTTTAAACGAGCTTTGACCACTTGTGCTGGCGTTGGCAGCACTTTGCCATGCAATATATCAGGCAGAGGTGTTATCCCTTCTGGTATCTCCCCCTCAAATTTCTTGAGAAGTGCTACATGAAAAACATCATGAATCCGGGCTTTCGGTGGTAACTGTAGCTTATATGAAACTGCCCCAATCCGTTGGATCACTTTGTAAGGCCCGTAGAACTTTGGTCCCAGTTTTGAGGCTGCCACTGAGGTGACCCCTACTGCCGACCGTTGCTGTAATTTCAGCCACACCCAATCATCCACCTCAAACTGAACATCACGCCGACGTTTGTCATGTGTCTGTTGCATTGTGACCTGAGCCTGAAGTAAGCGGCCCTTGATTTCTTCTAAAAAATCATCCCGGGCCATGAGTTGCTTCTCCACAGCTGCCACACGGGATGTCCCTTGCTGATAAGAGCGCAGGGTTGGAGGATCCCTGCCATAGACAATCTTAAACGGTGAGCACTTGACAGCCGTCTGGTAAGACGTATTATAACAGTACTCAGCCCACGGAAGCCACTGTAGCCAAGTTCTCGGTCTATCCCCTGCCAAGCAACGGAGATACATCACAATCACCCGATTGACCACCTCCGACTGACCGTCTGTTTGGGGGTGAAAGGCCGAACTTAGCAGCAATTTGACCCCTGCAAGCCGAAACAATTCTGCCCAGAAAGCACTAGTGAACACCGTATCACGATCACTTACAATTGAGCACGGAATGCCATGTAGCCGAACAATTTCTTCAAAAAATGCCTTCGCCACTGATGCAGCCGTATAAGGATGTCCCAGTGGGATAAAGTGGGCAAACTTTGAGAATCTGTCCACCACTGTCAAAATAACGGATTTGCCGCCTACCTTGGGAAAACCCTCCACAAAATCCATTGAAATATCACTCCAAACCTCCGACGGTATCGGTAGTGGTTGTAGCAAGCCCGCAGGATGAAGGTGTTCAGTTTTATTGCGTTGACACGTGAAACAGCCCCGTACAAATTCCCGTACTCTGCTGCTAGCTTTAGGGCTGTAAAATGTTGCACGCCAACGGTGTAATGTTTTCTCAATGCCCTCATGCCCACTATTATGTGCCTCAGCAAGAATCTGTGGCCAAACAGAAGAAGCTGCAGGTACAAATATTTTTCCCTTGTAGAGCAACAGTCCATCGGCTGCTGTCCACCCTTCCTTTACTGTGCCAGCCATTATTTTTGCTTGAATCTCCGCCACCTGAGGGTCATTGTCCGCCTCTCTTCGCAGCGTATCAAATAGCTGGAATTGAGGGACAGAGATAGTGTTGAGGGCTGCTGCTTCCTCATCTCGGCGTGAGAGGGCATCAGCTGCACCATTCAATTTTCCTGCACGGTACTCCACCGAGAAATCATAGCCAAACAATTTGCTGACCCAAGTGTGTTGTGGGATAGTGGATAGGCGTTGATCCAAAATAAATTTGAGGCTATAATGATCTGTTCGGACTAGAAACGCCCTGCCCCACAAGTACGGACGCCAGTTCCGGACAGCCTTGACCAAGCCGATTAACTCCCTTTCATATGCCGGCAGTTTTTGATGATGAAGCGCCACTGCTCGGCTGAAATAAGCAATGGCTCCATCCCCTTGATGCAGCACCGCTCCGAATCCTGACCCCGACGCATCACAATCAACAATAAATGGCTTGTTGAAGTCCGGCATTTGGAGGAGAGGTGCTTTCATGAGAGCTTGTTTGAGTTGGCAAAATGCCTCTTGAGCTTCATCTGTCCATCGAAAGGCCTCCCGTTTGAGTAGCGCTGTGAGAGGTGCGGCTATCGCACCATATCCCGCGATAAATTTGCGGTAGTAGCCCGTGAGACCAAGGAATCCCCTGAGAGCTCGCAGGGACTGTGGGCGGGGCCATACCTCCACTGCTGCTATCTTTTCTGGATCCATTGCAACGCCTTGTGCAGAAATAATATGACCAAGGTATGTAACCGATTGCATACCGAACGAACACTTGGACTGTTTGAGAGCCAATTTGTTCGTCCGAACGATCTCAAATACCTGCTTGACATGCTGCAAATGTGCTGCCCAAGAAGAGCTAAAAACCAATATGTCGTCAAAAAATACCAAGACAAACTTCCGAATAAACGGCCTCAATATCTCATTCATCAACGACTGAAATGTAGATGGTGCATTAGTGAGGCCGAATGGCATTACCAAAAACTCAAAGTGCCCTTGATGTGTCCGGAAGGCAGTTTTCTCCACGTCATCGGGGTGCATGCGAACTTGGTGGTAGCCACTCCGTAGATCAAGCTTGGTGAAGAAACGTGCACCTCGGAGCTCATCCAGAAGTTCATCCACTACTGGTATCGGAAATTTATCCTTCACTGTTTTTTGGTTCAGCTCACGATAGTCGACGCAGAATCGCCAAGTTTTGTCGGCCTTTTTGACCAACAAGACCGGTGAAGAGTAGGCCGACGTGCACTCCCTAATGATCCCCTGCTGCAACATATCAGCACATTGACGTTCAATTTCATCTTTCAAGAGTTGAGGATATCGATACGGTCGAACTGCCACTGGAGGTGTTCCTGGTAGGAGGCGGATACGATGATCATGTCGGCGCGGTGGTGGCAATCCGCGAGGCTCCTCGAAGATGTCAGTGTAGGAGTCGAGGAGGGCTGTCAACACATCTCGAGGCCCCGTCAATGCCGTGCACTGGGGGGTCGGTGCGCCCACGCCCGTCCATCGGACCGTGCGGCCATGGCGCCAAAATTCCATGGAGAGGGCACTGAAGTTCCACAGAATAGGCCCGAGGGACCGCAGCCACTGCACTCCTAGTACCAAATCAAAACCAGCCAATGCAAGGCCGTAACATGATATCTCGAAGGTCTCTGTGTCGATGGAGATTGGCAGCCTGCTGTAGATACCGGTGCTGAAGACAGAATCCCCATTGGCCACCCGGACGGAGAGACCCGGTCTTGGGTCAACCTGCAGCCCAAGCCGGGTTGCTACCTCCTCCTGAATGAATGTATGGGTTGATCCTGAGTCCACCAGTGCTACCAGATCCACCCCGCCGACGTTGACTCGTAGCTTCATAGTGTTGTTTACATCAATGCCCGTAAGAGCATGGAGAGAAATCCCCAAATCCTCTGCCGTTTCCCCATCATCCTCATCTTCTTCTAACTCCAACAGAAATATCCCTTTTCCTTGGCACTTGTGATCCACAGTGTATTTTTCAGGGCAATAATAACATTCTCCATTTGCCCTCTTTGCTGCCAACTCATCTGGAGACAGCCTCTTGAATCTTGGTTTATTTTGTTGCCCACCCTTAGCTGTTTGACCTGCTGTTCCTCCTCTAGTTGTGGCTGTTTGGGGGCGGACGACGGCCTTCCCCTTGGCCCCAGATGTCTCCCTGCGCTCGTAGGCGCGAGCCAAACTCATAGCAGTCTGCAAATGCGTGGGAGCATGTAGTTCCACGTCGGTACGCAGTGGTTCGCCAAGGCCTGCAGTAAATAAATTCACCTGTTGTACTGCGGACAGCCCCTCACAGTGACACAGCAGCAGCGAGAATTGACGTTCATATTCCTCTACTGTTCCTGATCGGTAGAGGTCTTTCAGCTCCGCTAACCCATTATGGCGCATTGGCGGTCCGAATCTCATGTGAACGAAATCCACGAACCGCGGCCACGTGGGAACACCATTATCCCTCTCCAAACTGTAGTACCATTCCGCTGCCACGCCTTCCAAGTGGAGGGACGCAATCCATACCTTCTCCTCTGTCATGGTGCGCATCCCCCGAAAATACGTTTCACACTTGGTGATCCATGTCAACGGGTCTGACTCCCCATTGAACGTCGGGAAATTGAGCTTCGGACGGCGATACCCGCCATCCTCCTGTCTTCCACGACCTCCCCAGCCCCTGCCATCATCCTCCTGGAGGCCCCGGCCACCTCCTCCTCTTGCGCCGGCGTTGTCCCGGCGGCCATAGAAGTGGCCCTCCTCTGTTGGCCGGCTGCCAAGATCACGGAAGCCATCCAGTCCAATACCACCGGTTCGCCCCCCTTGGTAGGACAGCACCGCGCTGGTGTTGTCATTGTCCTTCGGGTCAACCGGGGCGTGTTCAACCAGCGCCAACCGCCGGTCGTGGGCGTCTAGGCGGCCGTTCATGGTCGTCATCTGCCCCATCAGCCGCGTCACCGCGTCCATGAGGGAGTCGAGCTTCTCGTCAGCGGACATGGTCGCAGGATCTTGCGGGGAACCGGACATGTTGTCGATGTTCCCGTTGAATCTGATACCAAATTGATACCGGCAATTTATCGAGGAATAAAGGTCTTCCCTAGTTGGGCGAGATTTACCTCGATAAATTGCCGGTATCACACCAAAAGTTGCTTTTGAACATTTTCAAGTTATTCAATGTTTTGAGCATGTATCAAACGCAACTAAGCAAGTTCATCCATAACGATAATACAAGACTCACATTTAGCAATTTCAGACTCAGACTTCAACAAAGCAAGTTCAGTAGAAAGTGATTCAATTTTAAGCTTTAGTTCCTTTCGTTCTTTAGCATCAAGTTTAAGCAGTCTATCTGGTGAAATAATTGCATCATGTAATTCATCGTTTTGAACAAGTAATTGGTCATGTGATAGACTAACCTCAGATGAGTCAGGCTCATCGCTGTTGTACTTGTCATTGGTCATGAAGCAAAGCCCGTTGAAGTCCTTCGTATTTTCCTTCTTTTCATCATTCTTGTAAAATTCTTCTTCATCGGAGCTTGGATCTTCACTCGAGGTGTTATCGATGTCGCTGAGTGCAGCCACAAAAGCTCTAGCCATCCTTTTTGCCACTTTTTCTCTTTTCCTGTGAAGCAAGATTTTTTGTCTCTTTTCTGGTGTTTGAGTTCATGTTCATTCTTTAAGTTCAGTTTTGGGCAATTTGCTTTAATATGATCAAGATCACCACACTCAAAACACCCTCGAGAACCTCCTCTTCTTTGATCTCTTCTATCATAGTAAAACCTAGTGAACTTTTGACTATAAGAGCAAGCTCTTCATCGTCCAATGTTTCCACTTGTTCTTTTGTGATGGAGACCAATTAAGATAAGGCAAAGCCCCCAGAAGAAACGCAAACTCCAGACACACTACCTCTAGATGAGGTGCCACTTCCAGGGCTGGAACACAAAGCAATCGAAGGAAACAAGGATTTTCCAGCTCCCGATCGAGATGCCTTGGCTATCTCGGTGGACTTAAGCTTACTAAAGAGTTCATCGCAAGTCAGAGTGTCAAAGCTTGCCGACTCTTCAATACTGGAGATCTTCACCTCCTATATGCTACGATCAAGAGCATAGAGAAGTTTGATCGCCCTATCGTGGTCAGAGTAAGCCAAAGTCCCAGTGGCGCGCAAATTACTGACAATCCCATCAAAATGCGCTAACATGGCATCTACAGATTCGCCAGGGCCTTGCACGAACATTTGGTATTCTTGATTATACGTGCTCTGCCTCCTAGCCTTAATCTGCGATGTGCCCTCATGAAAAGTACTCAAGGTCGTCTAGATTTCTCGAGCAGTCCGAAGGTGCTGGACCCTGTAAAACTCGTTGTGACTCAGACTGATAAAAAGAATGTTTCTAGCCTTGCTATTACATTCATATTGTGCCTTCTCTGTCTCTGAGGTACGAGTGTCAGGAATCACAAACTGGGATGCAACAATGTCCCAAATCGCACTTCCTCAGCTAAGCAAATAAGCCTCCATGCGCACCTTCCAATAAGCATAATCTCGACCATCAAACATTAGGATCTTGGTGTTCCTTTCCATGTCGCCAAAACAAGGATCACAAACTAGTTAAGGTCAACTAGTGATCTAACCGGCTCTGATACCAATTGTAGGATCAGAATGGCGACTAGAGGGGGGTGAATAGGCGCCTCAACACTTTTTTTCCGAATGTGATGGCCTAATCAAATCATCCAACGCACCTCTAAACACTCAATTTCAAGATTTAACCAATTAGTACAAATTTGAGCTCCACTAGATTGAAAACCACAATTCAGCGTAGTTTGAGTATTGTATGATCGACAAATGTCAAATCACTCACACAAGATTTCAAGACAAAAATGTAAGAGAGAATCAGCTTGTTTCAATAGAGTTTCAAATAAAATCTCAATACCTCTGAAACATCCTTGACAATGAATAGTGACAATAAGTTCCAATAAAGTTCAGCATTCAGGATTTGAACCGAAGTGTATACTTCAAATTCAGACAAGTTAGATTTCAGCACAAAAGTTTCAGTTCTTGTACTTATGAAATTTGTTAGACGAAGAATAGTAACAGTGAGATTCAACAAGGTTCATCAATCATGTTTTAAACCAATTTGTGTATTTCAAATTCAGATTAATTTCAATTCAGTGAAGCAACTTGACACACTCTACTTCTAATTCAATCTCAGCAAAACTGAAACCCTCTGGACAATGGATAGTATAAACTGATTTCAGAAGGGTTTAGAATTCAGGAATTAATTCAATTTTCAGAACTCAGTTTCAGAGGAATTCAGATCCTAAAACTTCACACTACAAACAGTATCCTAACTAAATCAGAATTGAAGTTATCACAAAACAGATATGAATTCTTTAAAACTTTTGATTCAAATCAGCACTCATTTACTTTCTATCAAAGCACCACAACTCAGCCTCAAATACTCCACTTTCAGTTTACACTACCATTCAGATCAACAATACAAATGTATTTCTAGGATTTTACAAATCAGAACAATTTATCTAACTTGAATTACCTCAGACAATAGCAAAAACAGAATAATTGAAACTACTGTATCAAAACAGGCAATATCAGAAATGAATTCACTTAACTTACTACTTTTAAACAATGAAACTGATTTCACATACCACACTTCAATACTAGATAAGCAACAGAACAAAAATACTTCAGCACTAAAATTTTTAGCACATCAAACTGATCAACTACACACTGTAATAGTATAGAATGAATTCACTGAAATTTGTAGTAAACACATTTCTGGACAAAGTGAATCAATATGCAATTCAAGCCTCTCTAACATGAATCAACAGAAAATTTGATCAATCAGTGTGTTACCATGCAATTGGAGTCAGTAATTCAAAAACAAATATTCAATCAATCCAGATCTCTAAACTTCAACTCAGAAGATTATATTTCAGAACTCCTATGTAATTTCTTCAGTTGAAAACTGAACTTCAGGCTGAAAACAAGTCCAGTTCAATTTTAGACACACCACTGCTCAACTGCAATATCTGAAATGATTCAAGACATGAACTGAAAACAGACTGCAGCAAACAATACACTAAACCTCCAGAAATTGAATCAATCTCCAAGAATCAGCATGATTAACACTAGAGTATTCAGCTGACAAATCAGAGAACTATTCCTTGAAAAACTGAATAGTAATTGTTGTTTGAATTCAGACCACACAATGTTGAGAGACTGAAACAATCTGAATACTAAACAGCAACTCAAGACAAATAAGATTTCAAAAATTCTGTTCATTAACAGCGAATGAACCTTGAACTCAACTGAAATTATGACTGCAATCTGAAGATCAAACAACTAGAACACACTATAAAATGGATGATTCAGTAAACTGATTCCAACATTCAGAAACTTGCTCACACAGTTATCACAAGTATTGATTCAGTTTTTTGTTAACAATCATCTCAAAATCAGAACAAAACTATTGACCATTCAGAAGATATCACATAACTCAATCTGAACACAAACATGAACATGAATAGTTCAGTTTTGATCAAACATGACAATAAACATCAACATCAACAAAGCCTTTTAGTCCCAAGCAAGTTGGGGTAGGCTAGAGTTGAAATCCAACAAGAAGTCACCAAAAAGAGAGGGAGAGAGAAAAGGGGGGGAAAGCTTTTAAGAGCACTAAAAGGGAAAAGGCCTAATCACGGTTAAAGTGATAAAATAATTCCTGGTATTGCATAATGTTTGTTCAACCTTCTACCAAGTAATCACTCAAGAAACACTTCAATGATCAGCCAAAATACTGATGAACACTTGATGAAACATTTCATCAAACATTTAAAGTGTTTTATCAAAACCTGAAACAATTTTCAGAGAATATTTTCAGTGCTGAGGTCCCTTGTTTGAGCAGCAAAATAATTAGGAAGGAATCTCAGAAACTTGTTGCAAATTTCAAAAATGGATCATTCAAATCATGCACAACAAAAGATGTATAAACATCAATATCAACTTCTACACTAGATTCACCAGACAATGCAGCACAAAAACGAATTCAGCCATAATTGCATACCTACGTTGGAACCAGACTTACCGTGAACAGTATTCCCGATTTTACTGCAGCCGATCCGAAAATTCCTTGCAAGTACTGTTCATCATCAAAAGCTCCTTTAAACTCAGTTTTTCTCCTCATTTTTCATTGGAAAATTTGTCTCTAAAGCTCTAAATGGTTCAGCCAACTTGGGGGGATAATATCCTACCAACTCATGTTCTTGAAGCCCCTATTTTACACATAGACCCTTAGTAATTTCAGAATTAACAATTCTGAAAATTACCCTATAAAACCTAAAAGTAAAATTACAAATTGACTCTCATTTTAATATAATTTCATAGTAGAGCCACTCTAAAAATTATACCAAATGGTTACACTACAAAACTGAAATATTTAAACTAATACTAGACACCGGCCTATTTATTGAATTAATCAAAAACATTTAAAGTTTCGATGGTTTTTAGCAAAAACCGATAAAGCCTCTTAACCCTTCGACTCATGACACTGCTTCGCGACTCCGAGCGCCAGCAAGCCACTTCCACTCTCGATCCCCTTGAGCTGCCTGAATGCTTGTCCTCGCCTCCCTCTCGCGAACCCAGTCGACACGCCGTCGCAGTCAGTCGTCCGTCCAAGTCTTGTTCGGTCTTTTCGTGCACTCTTGAGATCTTCTCCAACTTCGCCTGGCCTCGCTGATCCTCTGGCATCAATCTCTCCGCTTGTAACATCCCAAGAATTAAAAATAAATAAAGTAAGGAAATTGAATTTTTAGGAATATAAAGGATTTATTTAATTAAAGAAAACACTAAAAGAACCCTATCAAATCCAAACAGGAAGGCATACTTCAAATTTTAACTTGGAAAATTTTTGATAGAATCTGGAGGCCAAGATATATTTTTAGGAATTTTTAAAAATTTTATCAACAGTGATTCAAGCACTAAACAAATAATCGAGTATCTGTAATGATTTTAAATCGAAAATACAATTTAAATAAACTTGGGCCGCAACCCTCAATTCGCCTCCAGCCCAGCCCAACCCAGCATCGGGTCACCGCTAGGTGGGGTCCGCCTGTCGGCGCACGCCCCCTCTCTCCTCTCCCGCGCCCACGTCAGCTTGGCCCCACCCGTCAGCCGCACTCCCGCGTCCCTCTCTCTGGTCATCGGGGCCCATATGTTGGCCCTTTCTTTTTTGCTCACTCGCCGACTGGTGGGGGCCACCTGTCAGGTGCTTCGTCTCCGATGGAAGAGGATCCCTCCCTTTCCTTTCCGGTGACCCCCTTCCCTTTTCTCGCCGTCGGCCGCCCCTATCCACCTGGATATGCCCTGGACCCCCTTCCTCGAACCACCGCGATCACCTTCCATCTATAGCCACCGCGTTTTAACCCGTTTGGAAGCTAGCTCGCGCATATGGAACCCTCGCCGGAGAAGGAAGGAAACCTTCGGTTTTCTTCCGTTTGGCCACCGCCGACGACCCTATAAAAACCCCCACCGCTCACCGCACTCCACCACACCGCTAGCCGCCTTAGCCACACACTGCCGAAGACTTGCAACGTCTTGACACCCGCTGCCTCGACTTCGCCTCTGGCCGCTGCTCGCCGCCGCCTCGGGCCTCCTCCGTCCACGCTGTCGCCACCTCCGGGACCGTCTCCACCCACCCTACCTCGGCCTCCCCTCTGTTGGCTGCGTACACCACCGGAGCATTTTACACGGAAACGTGCCCCCGCACTTGGGTCAGTTCGGCGATCCAAAAATGCACGGATACTTAGGGACGTGCCTAAGCGTGATGTAGCACCGACGCTGCGTTCCGACTACCCTTAATAGTGATAAAGGGGGTGGAGTCGCCAGGCAACCATATTACAAGAAATAATCCAATTAGCAGAAAGATATAGGTTAAACAGATTAAAATCAGCAAACCAGTCGGAGTCCTCCTGGTTCGAAGTCTGTAGCGAAGGGTGCGCCGAAGGGTACCTTCGGCGTCTTGTGCGAAGTGTTCCGTCGAAGGATGCTTCGGCGTTCGAACTGATCCGGCCGAAGGTGAACTCCGAACGGATCTGGACACGGTGATCACCTCCGAACAGCGGGGTTTGGCGTGTGATCTCCGATGCAGCGAAGTACAGAAAAGTGACGCGAAGGCTACGCGCAAGTGTAACTTCGTCTTGGTGTGGAGTGTAGTCATGCCGAAGTCCGTTACGACGAAGTGTGCTGGCGAAGCCTGCTGCCGAAGCCTGCAGACTCGTCGAAGGGCGTCTTGGAAACCTCCGGAACCAATCTCTCAGCTCCGAACACCTCCGGTGAAGGGGCTCCGAACGTGCGAACCTGCAACAAGGATGATGTGAAGTACCAATTCGGCCTTAGGACCGAATTTGCGAGGTATTGCACGGGTGGCGAAGGTAGTAATCTTTTACGCAGATTAGCGGATACTTCACAAGCGAAGTAACAAGGCAATAGCAACCTATTACGTAGATTAACGGGGACTTCACGGGCGAAGTACCAAGGCTTACCACTGTTCTGTAGTGGCAGACGGAGGGCTTCCAAGCAAACCCACGAAGAGGTACAGAAAATTAAAAGTAAAGTAAAGGTACGATCAAAGCATGGCTTTGGTTTGTTTATGTTGGGGGTCCTCTACGTCGGCCAGGCCTCTATATTTATAGAGGATTAACTCTAATCTAATCTGCTATTAATCCGGCCGGATAGGGATAAAGCTTGAGCTGGCAACGCGTCAATCTCTATCTCTGCCGAGGTGGGCTTCAGTCAGGCCCACCGAGGCCTGCTCCTTGGGCCGAAGCTTCGGCACCGTGGGCCTCCGAAGGTTCCCGAAGCTTCGGCAGCGTGGGCCTCTGAAGGTTCCCGAAACTTCGGCAGTGTGGGCCTCCGAAGGTACCGAAGCATACCGAAGCTTCGGCAACGTGGGCCTCTGAAGGCTCCCTGGTCGAAGCCCATGGGCTGGCTGGAGACCTTCGAAGCCCATAGCTTGACGGGCTTCGGCCCTGTAGGGCTTCGGTCAGACCCTTGACATGTGTATTTTCGGCCCAAATCACCAAAAATTGATATTTTGATAATCTAGACATTAATGCCATTTTTTGCTATCAACAGGAGCGCCGTCACCGCCACCCACCCGAGAACCCTTCGACGTCTACCGTCACCGCTGGTCGCCGTTAGACGCCCAATGCCGCCATCTCAGGTATAGTCGTGACCACCGAGTTCAACCGAGTTCTAGGGCCTAGCCCCCTCGTCATCGCTGTCGCCGTCGTGCCCAAGCCCGCTGGAGTCGGGGATGAAGGGGGGTATGGGTCCCTTAGCGCGTGCCGTGCCAGATTTAATCCTGGCCGCACGATCACGATCGGAGCGCACAGATTAAATCCGGCCATCAATCTAAATCGAAAGGGTGCGGGGCCATCACGGCCGTCGATCACCACTTAAGCGATCCCGCCTCATGCCTGGCCCTTGGATCTTGATCGAATGGCTCAGGGCGATCGGGTCCACGTGCACAGTACACCAGTTCACCATGGGCCTGGCTCACCATGGACTAGAACCCATTTTCTGTTTAAAATAAAATTCATAAATTGATTTAAACTTTGAAAATTCATAACTTTCTCATTTTAACTCCAAATTTCACCATTCAAATTTTGTTAAATTCCTATTTTCATTCTCTACATACTTATGCTATAAAAACAGTATGTTACTTTAGCCCAAAATATTCTTATTAAATAAATAAATAAAAACCCCTTAGGGATAAATTGATAATTCATGAAATAAATCAGGAAAAACCCTAAAATGTAACCTTTAATGTTTTTCAAAATAACTTCAGAATAATAAAGGCTTAATTCCCCATATTTAAAATCATAAACTTGTATGCTTATATTTTGTGATATTTTGATTGTTTAATTGAATATTGTATTTAATTTTTTCGTATCGAGAAGACTACGAGATCTTCGAGGAGCCGAAGTATTACCCCGAGGTTCCACCATCACCATTTGCTGAGAAAGGCAAGTCACAACCCCCATTTTGATCATCATTGAGCCCATGTTTTAATAAATTATCGCTATAACTCATAGGATAATATTGCATTAGTCTAATCTCAAGCCTTACACTATATTTATTAGATCTCTGTCCTTGTGTGTAAACCCAAGCCATGCTTATTGAGCCTAAACTCCTTGTCTCTCTACAATATTATATTAGCTAGTGTCCAATGTACCGACACAACTGCTATAGGATAAAAGAATGAGTAGTAGATAGTTGGATTCTAATATATGTATTTCCCCGTTATTCTCGTCTCTAGACTCTGTTGGAGTTGGCTATGTTATAAGTATGGTGGGTTCCGGGTGCAAGCTAGGGCATTGGTTGGTCGCACCTGGGACACTATAAGGACCGGTCTGTGGGATCTGTTGCAAAGCACTTCCGTACTAACCACAAGTCTAATGGGTAAGTCCTAATCGAAAGTATGGAACAAACTGACTCGATGCACCATAGTGGAGGGGGCAAGGGGCAACCTACGGGTGACTTGTATCGACATGGCTCAAGGGGGAGTATGGTGTTGGCTCGACGCGTCGGGGCACCATATGAAACCCATAAGATGGTGCTGTCGGGTTGGAGCGTTCCATATGGAAGGTTTTGGCATGAGTTCCCGTGGTATGGGTCATCTCGTTACACTTTGGTGTATGGGATGAGTGTGTGCCTTGTGGGTATAGTGGTACACCTATGATTTGAGTTTTAAATCTTTTCGAAAAGTCGAGCCCACGGTCAAGGGCGGGTTGTGTGACTTCTCACAGTTAGTTTACTATTGTTTGAATGGTTGAGTTATTCATGGCATGTAAGGATTGTGGAGCGAGGGTGGGCTAACTGTACCTCTCGAGTTAGAAGATGATGCATACACATGTTTACATTTTTGTATTAATAACTTGATCACATTTAATTGCTTTACAAATATGCTTTTCCGCAAAAATTAGCCACTACCTTCCTTGTTATTACTCTGCATTATATTTGCATCCGGTGGCTTGCTGAGTACGATTGTACTCACCCCCGTTGACTTACACCACCAGAGCCCGTCTACTACGAGGAGGATGAAGGTCTGGAGTAGCGACCCAATCAAGGCGAGACTGGAAGGAGGCGTTCATCTAGGACCCTTATTTTATTAGTTTCTCTTCACTTTATCACTTTTGTACTAATATGGTCTATGAACCATGAATGATTGCCGTATTGTACGCGGTCGTGTGATGAATGTCTTGTTTTTATTGATTTTCTATGGAATTTCAATTAAGGTTCGGATTTATTAAATCTGGGCGTTACACCGCTCGACCCTCGATCACCCGCCGTCAACAATTGGTCAACATCTCCTCCCTGCACATACAAGACAAGCCAAAACAAGAACGTGACGCACCGTCGAACCCTAGGCAGCCAAACCTCCATTTCACATCGAACCCCTCGATGCACTCAAACTACTCTCAACCACTCAACCAATCAGATGCTCGTCCTTATCAATCACTCATCATCCAGACCAAAACCACCCTTGGTTTCTCAGACTTGAACGAGTCGGCTCTAGCGTCGTTGACGGGGGAGGACGACGAGGCCATCGCTAGGGCGAAGGTGGCTGCGGCGGGGTGGCGCCTCTGGGACCAGCAGCAGGTGGCAATGGCGAACAAGGCAGCGATGACCGTGGAGGCGTGTCTCCGGCGACATGAGATCCGGCGGGCCAAGGCGTCGACCAGCAGGATTAGGAGATAGGATCCTGATTCCTGATTCGCCATTGCCAAAGTCCGATTTTTTTCTGGATTTGCTAGTACCAGTAGAAGAAGAATTTGATCGGATTACTAGCAAATTATCTAGCAACTAAAGATTATTCCCTTTAGTAATTACAAAGTTTTGGGAGCTTCTTTTCACTGAATTGTTGAGCGAGTGCTTGATCTCATTTTGCAACATTGTGAGCTTGGCTAGCTGTTCAATCTAGCAGTAACTATAGGAGTATGTGTTGGCAATGTAGCCAAAATTAATAGTAACTGCTACTATAATCCTATCATCATGAACTATTTATCATTCATCAATGAAATATACATTCTTTCTGTGAGCAAGAAAATATTGCATTTCTTGTTTTGCTGTTACCATGTTTACTGTGTCACATGTGCCCAAGATTTGTAAAATGGGAAATTCTGAAAATAATATGTACCAACCATTTAAGTGTGAAAATGTGATGTATTGAATCTATAAACAACCAAGGCAGGTCCTTAGGGGCAGAACTGACATTTTTTACAGAATCCACAGTTAAAAGTTATTTCAGCCAAACAGCTTTCAACTTTCCAATAGCTATTAGCTCACAGCAGCTTTCCCACAGCTGACAGTAGAAATTAGATTTTCAGGAATCAACAGCTAAACCAAACACACCCTAAGAACCAGAAATTTTCTTTTCAGCTTTGCTTTCATCATCTCTAGAAATCTCTGTTCATTCTTGTGAATTGAATCCTTGCAAGTTTTTGTGTCCTTTTTGGATTTGAACTTTCGGCTGTCTTCTATTACGAGGAGCAGTGCATGGTTCTGCACTATTACTTTTGTCAACCCGAAGCATAGCTATTTGTTCTTGAGCTCCTTCTTGCACCGCCGCTGGTGAAAGTTTTCTCGGTGAGATGAATCTTGAGTTGTTCAGTGTGCTGTTCTTTGCTGGAGTCCATGTTGTTGTGCTATAATCTGTGATGTTAATCACTGCACAAATTTCCTAAAGTTCTCCTTGTTGTTTCTACTGAACATCCTTGAAGAGAAAGTGTTATTACTGGAAATTAGCTGTATCTTGCAGGTGTGCTTTATGGAATCCATGTTAAGAGAACTCTTTGATTGATTCAATCTGTTCTTGGTTCCTTCTGTCAAGCATGAGCAACACAACTGTTTTTTTGTGTTCTGTTTTGATTGAGTCGCCAGCATCTGCTCTAGAGAAACCTTTAATCGCATCTGTCCTTTTCTTGTTCCTCCTATTGAGCACAAGCAACACAGTGGTGATTATGTTCTTCACTTGCTAAATCACTAGAGACTGCTCCAGGTTTTCATTACTCTCTCAGTTCACTGTCTTTGAGAAACAACTTTCAATCACCAACTTTCTCTAGTATTACTGCTTCTCTAATGATGCATGGCTCATGAGGAAAATCACTGGCTAAGCATCTATGTTTCTTATGACTTTGTTTCATCTGCCTGACACATTGATTCAACGGTTCAGTGCCCAAAAGTTTTGAGTCCTGTTTTCTTGTTGTGTGGAGCCGGTTGGGTGGATAATCTAGAGGAAAGTTTTCAGCCTTTTCTGATGATGACCAAACACCAGTACTGTTTTTTAGATGAAGAACAACACAAGAAGATCTCTGCTGAATACTCATCATCACAGGTTCTTCTTTTGTTTATACAATCTCTTGATGACTTGATTGGTTCTTTAATCTAGAGATCTCTTGTTCCTTTGGAATTGTTTTCAAGATGAGATGTCTGCAGTATTCTTTTCTTTTTGAGCTTTGATTCCCTTCCTGTTTTCTGTCAATTACAGTGAGAAGTGAATCACTTGCTGTTGATTTTGTCGATCGTGTAACAACACAGCTATGCTACTCTTTATTTGTTAGCTGAGAAAGATTTGCTCCTCTGCTTTCTTCCCTTGTATTCCGAGTTACTTTGTTCTGAAGGCTTGCAATTATTGTCCCTTGATCAAAAACAGTGTATTAACAATATTGTTCTTATTCCTTGCAAGGAACAGTGCATCACCATGAGTCTTTAAATGTGATTTTCAGTTCATCTAGGGAAGCAGAATTGAGGCATGGGATGAAAATTGCAAATTCACATTGTTTACATGTGTCATTGTTATATGTATAGATGATTCTGAAATTTTGAAGTTTGTCAAAGTTTCAGTTATTGACATGTTACTGTCAAAAGGTGTTTTGCCAAAAAATGATGTAGTATTTCTGAGTTTATTCTACTGTCAGTAAAGATCTGAATTTTGAATTTGCAATCCTAAGAGGAGCGTTGGGTGTTGTGAAATAGGACATATTAATTTAACTTGCAAAAAGTTGTCAAGACGTCTATTCACCCCCCTCTAGTCGCCCATTCCGATCCCACAATCTTACAAACCAAAACGACATCAGAATTGAGTACTTGCAAAGTATCACGATGAAATCGCACTTCGAAGCTCTCATCAAGCAACTGGATACAGAAAGCAAATTGTATCCCAAGTTTTCAAACAAAGCGACATCTTTGAGAGTGAAGTTTGAGTAGATTCTTACCACACCTTTACCTTTCACTCTAGTCCTTCGGTTATTGTCGAATGTGATTTGTTCCTTTTGCTTGGTTGTGGTGAGGCTGGAGAACCATGCTACATTTCCAGTCATATGGTGCGAACAACCGGAGTCCATGATCCATGTGCCCTCCAAGGCTCGGTCTGATGCCTACACAAAACGATAGAACCTCGATCGCTCAGTGCTGGTGTGAGTGAAAAAATGATGAGGCATCTAGCACTGAGAGATACGAGCAGTAGGCACAGTAAAAGTAGACTATCAATGCATAGGTAAAATAGAATGATGCAAAGTGTGAGGTCTACCTACATGATGTAACCCAGACTCATGACGAGGTCTCCCAACCTATCGAGGCACAAAGCCACTAACACGAGGTCTAGCACCATATGAAACATGGTGAACACCACGAGGGGAAAAGCCTTTCCGAGAAGATTGGGGAGCCTTGTAAACAGGATGTGAGTAAAACTCAGACTCATGCATATCTAGAGGTGGGTAATGCATGTCCTGGAACCTCAACGCTTGAGAACGTCGCTCATCCTTGATGTGATGGAAATAAAACCCAACCAAGTGACCCAGCCGCTGGTAGTAAGAACAGTGGAACACTCTCCTAGGGACACTCTCATGAGTCAGAGGAACAGTCCTCACAGGCTCCTTGGGTTTCTTCGGAGGGTTCTTCTTGGGAGGAATTTTCTTGGCAGGAGGAGGGGTTTTCATTAGAGTAGTGGGTGAGATAAAGATAGTCTTGTTATTATTGTCTAAAGGAGTTCTCTCAAAACCCAAACCTAGAGATAACCCGGTCCTATCAGCACACATCTTGGTCTTGGCTAAGAGCAAATCCATCCTACCCTTTCCCTCGGTGCATTTGTTAACCATAGAAAGAAAATATTCATTTTTGGTCATAAGATTTTCAGCTTCTCCTCTAGCAAAACTGAGTTGGTACTTAAGGATAATGCATGTGGGACAAGTAGATTGCACATTGTGGCGCCCCGATTTATTGAAATCGGAACATTATTGAATTTCATAAGAAAAACAATAATACAAGAGGTTCATCATGCGACAATCGTACATGCGACAGTTTTTATGGTACGCAGACCATATTTATTACATCAGAGTTTAATAAAAACAATAATAAAAATTTAAATGCATGACGAATGCCTTCTTCAGAATCTTTTCATTTGACTGGGTCGCTACTCCAGACCGTCTTCATAGTAGGCATCCTCTGAGGTGTTCAACGGGTAAGAGTACAAAAAGTACTCAACAAGCCATCGCAAATGCAGGTAATAATGTAAGGTAATAACAAAGGAAGGATAATTGGCTAAAAGTGCGGAAGAGTACATTTTCAGTTAATGTAGTCAAGTTTTATCATCCGAAAGTAAATGTGAACAACAATAATATTATCTAACTCGAGGAGTACGTTTTACCTCCTCGCACAACAGTCCTTACATGTCAAACCATCATGCACATACATATCACAAGTAATCTAACTGTAGGATGTCACGCAACCCGCCCTTGACCGTGGGCTCGGCTTTTCGAAAAGATTTATGACTCTGATCAGAGATGTACTACTGTACCCACAAGGCACACACTCATCTCAAACACCAAAGTGTAACGAGATGACCCATACCACAGGAACTCATGCCAAAACCTCGACATGAGATGCTCCAAGCGATAACCACCCGCTCTAGGTTTTGCCGGCGCGCCGGGGCGCATCCCGACTAACGTCGCACCCCCTTTTGCGCCACGTCGGTACAAGCCACCCGCAGGTGCTGCTTGACCCATCTCCAAATGGTGGCCTCGGTTTGGAACACTCCATACCTTAGTTAGGACTTACCCATTAGACTTGTGGTTAGTACGGAAGTGTATTGCAACGGATCCCTCAAACCGGTCCTTATAGTACCCTGGGTGCTACCGACCAATGCCCTAGCTTGCACCCGGAACCCACCATGCATCCACTCATAAGCACAACTCATCACCGACAGAATTCCAAGGATAAGAAGTAACGGGGATCATATAGAAGAACCATTTTGCTACGACTCATTTTTATCCTATAGCGATTGTGTCAATACATTGGACACTAGCTAATAATACTAATCATATGGTGACAAGGAGGTTAGGCGAGATAGCATGGCTTGGGTTGCACATCAAGGTCGGGGGATCCTAAATAAATATATTGTAAGGGTTTTCATTAGACTAATGCATGTATAGCCTATGTGTTTTAGCGACAGTTTAATAAAACATGGGTTCAATATGCTCAAAAATGTTGTTTGGTTACTTGCCTTGCTCAGCGAATGGGGAGGGAGGAACTTCCAGGTAATATTCTGGCTCCTCGACGGCGTCGTAATCTTCCCAATATAAATAAAGTAAATAAAATAAATACAACATTCAATTAAACAATATAAAATCACACAACAAGCACATAGGTTTAAATTGGTTTAATTTAAAGGAAATCAAGTTGTTAAGTTTCTGAAATTTATTTTATAAATAATTTAGAAGGAATTATAATGAAAGGTTGTCCTTTGTAAAAAGGGTTCTAAATGTGAGTAGTCTCATTTTAACTCTCCTAATAAATTTTAAAATGAAAGGTTCATGGAAAAATTAGTGGTTTTCAGTATATGAACAGAAAGGAATAAATGTAAACTTTGCTGAAATTTAAATAATTGAATTTACATTTTTACCTTAAGGGCATTTGAATACCTATTTAAATAACCATGAAAAATCCAAAGTAAACATATTGTTTTTATTGAATGAGCATGAAGAGAATAATATTACAAATTTTCTGAAATTGAAATGATAATTTTTGAAGTTAAAATGCGCCAGATATGAATTTTACAAGTTTAAAACAGTTTCTGGAATTTATTTTTAAATTTAAATCGCCTCGGGCCCACGGTGAGCTAGGCCCACGGTGAACCCGCGCACTGTGCGCGTGCGCTGGATCGAAATCCACCGTTGGATCGCGATCGAGCGGTCACGGGCGAGGCGGGGGAGTTAAGTTATCGCGGACGGCCAGGATTAAAATGCTGAACCTATATGCGATGGACGCTCCAGATTAAACGTGAGTTTTAAATATAAACGAACGCACGAGATCGTACCGTACCGCTTCACTCAGATCCGACGGTGTGGATTAAACCGCATAGATGATTTAATCGCCACCGTTGGATCTGGATCGCACGGCCAGGATTGAATCCGACACGGCACGGGTACTCGACCCGTGCCGGTCGTCTCCTCCGGTGATGGCGAGCGGGCCAGGGGCCACGACGAGCGACGGCGGTCGTACCTAAGGCCTAAAATGGAAAGAGGATGCTACGGGGGTCATGAGGGTACCCTTGCGGTGACAAACGGTCGGTGGAGCAAGGCCGGTGACGAGCGGAGGCGGCGAAGGCGTTCGGGTCCTTGGCGGCGACGGCGATCCGGCGGGGTTGGTTGACGACGGAGTGGTGGCCGAGGCTGGCGAGGTCTGTGCGGTCACAATGGTGTGGACGGCGAGGACGGAGGAGGTCACCAGCGATGGTGAGCAGCGACCGGAGTGCGGGCGGCGGTGGAGAGTTAAAAGCTGTAGAGGGGGTGTTTTGTTCGATCTTGCAGCGTGTGAGCGTAGGGGTATAACGCGGACGGCCAGGGGGTTTAAATAGGGTCATCGGCAGGGGTAGGGGGCGCAATTGATGGTGGCCAGGAGTAAACACGTTTAAACGCCGGCGAGCTTCGGGTTGCATGCAGATTCATTGAATCGGGACGTTATCCGGCTGGGTTTAAAGGGGGAAACGGTCGCCGGAGTGTGGGGGTTTGAATGCCGGGCTCAATTTGGGGGGAGGGGGTCAGGAGCAATGGATCCGAGGAACATTAATGCGTCGGCCGGCGAGGGGGGGTGAGATTTGGGGGTGGATCTTGCGGAGACGAAGGATCTGACAGGCGGGGGCCACATGCTAGTGGGCGCGAGCGAGTGAGTAAGGCGGCTGACGGGTGGGGTCAAGCTCGGGCGAGAGGGGGCGGTTGGCGCCGATAGGTGGGGCTCGCTGACGGGTGGGGTCGGGTTGTCAGTCCAAGGTGGGCGAGGGTAACGGGCTGGGCCGGCCGGGAGAGAGAAAAAGGGAGGAGGGAGGCCCATTACTGTTTAAAATGTTTTCTGAGTAAAAATAATTACAGAAATTGGTTTAAAATAATATGGCTACTTCCAAGGTTGGTAAAAATTTGTAAAAATTCTCAAAAATATATCTTGGCTTTAGGATCATACATAAAAATTTTTAGCTCCTGGTTTGGCCATTTCATCTATGTTGTAGCTCAAAATGGTGAAGAAGGGTATTAAAGGTATTTCCAAAATAATAAATTCCAGGAAATTGGATTAAATAATATTTTTATTCCTTTGAAAATTTGGGGTGTTACACACATCCTTAGAACACTCAACACTCTCCAATCTAGCCTCTAATTCCTTAACATACTTGTCTCTCAAATTAATGCTATCAATCAATAAAAGACAGTTTGAACAAGCATCAGCAGAAATAGGTCTAGACTCCACCACCAAAAGTTGCTTCTGTGCAGTCTCAAGATCATCAATAGTTTGAGCATGCACAGAACACAACTGAGCAAGCTCACTCATGACAATATTGCAGGATTCACACTCAGCATCATCAATTTTAGACTTAAGCATGGCATAGTCAGTAGAAACAGATTCTAGCCTAAGTCTAAGGTCTTTTCTATCTCTAGCAGCCTGAATAAGTAATCTATCCTGACCAAGAACTACCTCATTTAGTTCATCTACTTTAATGGAAATCTGGTCATAGGATAGTGGTACCTCAGATGAGTCAAACTCATCATCGTCGTGGCTACTATCGGCAATGAAGCAAAGGCCGGTGAAATCCCTTGCCTTCTTCTCCTTCTTCTCCTCCTTCCTTGGAGTCTATTCCTCCTTGTCAGAGCTCGACTTCTCAGTTGAGAAAGTGTCGATGTCGCTGAGTGCAGCAACAAATGCTCTGGAAGCGGCCTTGGCTACCCTTTTAGCCACCTTGTCGCACTTACCCTTCACATAGGGTTTCCTCCCCTTCTTGTGATGTTTGGGGCACTCACTATCATATCTCCTCTTGAGCTTAGGACAATTGGCCTTTATGTGAGAAGTGTTCCCACACTCAAAACAACCACTAAACCCACTTCTCCTATGATCCCGTCTCTTATTGTGAAAATGGGTGAACCTTCTGGCAATGAGAGCAAGCTCTTCATCATCCAGAGTATCCACCTGCTCCTTAGTGACAGAGACTAGGGAGAACAAAGCAAAACCACCTACAAGAACACAAGTGACAGATGTGCTTGGTTCTGTAGTGGTGCCATGGCTAGATCTAGAAATTAGTGCTAAAGGCTGAGGCAAAGAGTTTCTGTCCACTGCAAGAGATGCCTTAGCTATCTTTGTGGAGTTCAGCTTGCTGAAAAGCTCATCACAAGTCAATGTGTCATAACATGTGGACTCCTTAATGCTGGATATCTTTACTTCTCATGTGCTACGATCAAGATCATAGAGAAGCTTGATAGACCTATCATGGTCATTGTAAGCAAGCATCCCATTTGACTGTAAGTTACTCACTATTACGTCAAAGCGAGAAAACATGGCATCTATAGATTCGCTAGGGCCTTGTACAAACAGTTGATACTATTGATTGTATGTGCTCTGGCGCCTAGACATGATCTGTGTATAGGCCTCATGAAAAATAGTGTGTGTATTCCAAATTTCCCTAGCTGTCCTCAGGTGCTGAACCGTATCAAACTCACTCCGGCTCAAGCCAATGAACATTATAGTTCTAGCTTTGGAGTTAGAATTATACTAATCTTTTTCTGCCTGAGTGGTGCGGGTTTCAGGGATGGAGTATTGTGAGTCCACAATCTCCCAAGTTGCATTTCCTTGGCTTAGCAAGTAAGCCTCCATGAGCACCTTCCAATAAGCAAAGTCAGTCCCATCGAACATAGGTATTTTACTAACTCTGTCCATGTCGCCAAACGATCACAAAACCGGTTAAGGTCAACAGGTGATCTTAACCCACTCTGATACCAATTGTTGGACCGAAATGGGCAACTAGAGGGGCGTGAATGGGAGCTTTTAAAATTTTAGACTAAAACTAGCTTTCTGTTTTAAATTCAGTCTCATGCGGAACAGGCTTCGAACGCACCCTTCGGAGGTCTGGTTCGGAGGTGTTTTACAGCTTCGAACACAGGCTTCACAAAGGGTAAGAAGTTGAAGACAAGGAGACTTCGCTCACACCCACAAACCCAAAAACACAACTCTGCAATGTAGTGTAAGCTCCGCACACAAGGTGCCTTCGAGTAGGCTCCGCACTAATACACTTCGCAAGAGTAAATTTCCCTCAGAGGACTCCGACTAGATACTCCGCATTAGCAACTAGTACTAGGCTTCGTATTTCAGATGGCAGAAAGCAGGCAGAACACACTGTGTTGATAGCTTCGACTAAGAGAAGAAAACAAGTCTTTAGTGAATCCTTCGCAGGGTGCTTCGCTGGTAAACAGTGAGGATTAGCCTCAGATTACACAGAGCGAACACACGCCTAGAAAACTAACACACTTCGTTGAAACAGAACGACTCTGGTTGGCACAGGATGAAATGTAAAGCTGAGGACTTAACTCATGCATTGCAAAAACGCGGATACAAGTTCATGCAACAGAAGAAAAAACTGAATGGAAATTTCATTGCAAGAACAGAGAACACAAAACTCACAAGTACAGAGAACCCTTCATAGTGGCTGGCCAAAGCTACAGGAAAACAAAAGGTTCTACAGGAGTGCACGGTGTTACCCTAGCCCCTATCCTACCTCTCCTTTTATAGGCCTACTCTGACTTGCGATTAGACTACAATGCCCCTGGGGTATACAACGTTTTTTGTCTCAGCCGGACATAAGGGTACATATGGTAGTCTACTTTATTGGAGGCTTCTTTTGTTAGCTTCGCAGAGGAGACAACATCAACTTTTGCAGAGCAGACACGATCAGCCTTTGCACAGTGGAATCTTCTAAAGCCCTCTTCGCACACGAAGTGTGCAGAAGCTTCGGTGGCAAGCTTCGAACCCGAAGTCCTTCACTTCACCGAAGACGGTCTTCGATACAGTGATGGTTTTGAGCCAAAGCCGTCAAAGCTCTTGAGCCTTCGCACCATCACCTCCGGAGTGAACCACAACAGCTTCATAGCTACTCCTAGCTTGAACTCCATTAGTCCGTGTACCGAAGTCATGCATGGCCGAAGTACCTCAAGTTAGCCACACTCCGACGCCCCACCTTCAAAGTACCTTTGCCACCTTCTAAAGTCCCTCAGTCCAAGGCCTCCGCATGAAGCATATCCATAAGAACCCCTTTGTAGTGTCTCAGCCCCGAGCACACTCTACGAATACCCTTATTCGGACCATGCCTTCGATGCACTTTAACTTCCGAGACCTTCGTCAGGTGTCCCTTCGAGTGCCTCCATCCGGAGCACACTTCGAACGCCTTGCCTCAATGCTGAGGACTTTATCCACCATACTCCGAAGTCACTCCTTCCGGAGCACCCTTCGAAGTGCCTCGCCTCCGAGGACTTTGCCTCGGGGTACCTTCAGCTGGAGCCACCTTCCTCACTTTTTGTCTTCGCTTGGTGCACCTTGACCTGAGGATCGATCTCGACCCCACACAGCCTTCGTGACCGAGCTCCCCGCTCACCTGGCATTAAGCCTCCCGCTTGACCCAGGTTCACTCGCTGCGAACTGTTTGTCTCCTCCGAAGTCACTTGCGCACCACCGATAAGCAGACAAGATTTTCCAGTACCCCGAAGACCTCTCCGGTAAGCAACCTTCGATACACACTCCGGTGTACTGCCCAAAGTACCGAGCCCTTCGGTACCACCATGTTATCGTGCTTTGCTGGACCCCTCTGACAGACACACTCCGCTGCACAGCTGCAGCCAGCAACCACCGAACCCTTCGGTAAACACCTCCGAACCCCTTTGGAGGGACCCCTTCGACCAGAAGGTGACTTGTCAATCACTCATCATAGATTTGAAACCAAGGCACATTTCAACTGGATTTCCCTATAATTTATAGGTTTTCTCTTACAGCTAGGTCATCTTTGGTGCTTAGTGTTAATATAGGTTCTTAGTAAAAAATTAAATATCTTTCTTAAAATCTTATATTTTAATGCAAAAATACATAGTAGTACGTTCTTAGTATAAAAAAAATTAAATATCTTTCTTGAAAATATTATATTCCAATACAAAAATACATAGTAATACTACATTTATTAGCTAATTATTTTGTTACAACTACTTGACTATACATATATTGCTACAAATATCTTGACTAGTACTCATTAGCATCAGTTGCTATACTAAGCAGCGGCTCCTGTAATTAAACATCCTTGCTAAAAAAATCTACTTTTTTTAAGTACCGCTGTAAGTTATAAATAACAGGCCTTGTAGGGAGGAAGCATACGGAGGCCAGAGCGCGCGGGATCAACAGCAAGGACATAGCTCGCCATGGCATGGGGCTAGCGGGAGCGGTGCGAGATCGATGCCGAGGGCAATGCTTGGAGTCAGGCTGGTTTTGAGGTTGAAGACAAGGTAGAATACGTATTTTGCCTATCGAAAAGTAATGAAATAAATTAAAAATTACTATAAATGAACAATGAGCCAAATCAGCAAGAGATCTTTATAATTATTATGATTATTAGGCAAATTTACAAGTTATATCAAGATAAATTTTCAAGCACTAATTAAATATTGATATATTTGCGTTCTCCCGAGGAGACTAGAGGGTGTTCGGTCATCGGAGCTTGCTTGAAAGGCTCTCCATACACCAAGAGTCTTTTTATTTTTGAGAACTGAATAAGGATTTTGTTGGATTTTATTTTTTTCTTAAATTTTTAAAAATGTCTTTGAGAATCTGGATAGGGCACTGCTGAGTTGCTCTTATTTTCACGTTCGTAATTAACTGTCGATTCGTGCATAGGGTTGACGCATTCGTAGTTTGATCGTGGAGGTCTAAAAACCGGATTTTTAAGAGAGTTTGAAGCGTGAAGAAGTCGTACCCACGCGTGGTTACGGATGGTGGTTACGGATGTCAAATAAACATGCAGAAATCAATTGTCTTCAAATGAAAAAGATTATACATGAAAAATGGTATTAATAAGCCATTTGCATATGCACATGTGCAAATAATGCAGTTTCAAAATAATTTTCTTGCAGCCAACTAACACGTGCATGAATAGGAGATAGATCGAGAACACCCACTTAGCTATTCTTTTCACAGAAGAGATATAAGGTACCGATACAATTACATGTTTGAACGCACGCCAGTGCAGAGACAAATTCATGATGTGATTTTAGTATTTAAGCTTTACCATTTTTGTATTTATTGATCTCGATAATAAAAAATAGCATTATTATATTCTTCAAATTTTAAGTTATTAAAACAGGTGCACCTATATAAGATCGACCGCTAAGAAAACGTCTACAATAGAATATATATATATATATATCCCATATATACTTTTTTCTCAGTAGTAGATTTTTCAGTAGAATAGTTATTCTACACATGTGGTGTAGGATAGCATTTGTATATATATATATATCCCGTGTGTAGAATAGCTATTCTATACCGACTACTTTCAATAGTAGATTTTTTCAGTAGAATAGTAATTGAATACTATTTTTTTCTCAATAGTAAATTTCTCAGTAGAATAGTTATTATACACTCGTGGTGTAGGATAGCATTTGTATATATATATAGCTACCTAAATTTAAATTTAGACATTTTAGTGAAAAATGAAGTTCTAAATCATCTCTTATCTTTCTCAAATATATAGTTAGTTTGGTCGGTCTCTATTATCATTAGCATCTATTTTTTTTTCTCCTGTATGCTCATTGTTTTCTCCCCCATATATTGTTATAGGCTAGACAACACACATTAAAATATTTAATGATATCATAATTTCACACAAAATTATGATTTAAAAAGTAGAGATCAAGAATATAGAGAAATTATTGTAAATTGATTAATTTTTAGGAAGAGATATAATTTAGAATTTAATTATGTTTGTAGAGAACATTTAATCGTGTTTGTACACTCAAATCATCCGACAAACATTTTGTTCGTGTACAAATGCACTAGACAGGGACGCGCTAGCCACGTGTGGACTTAAAGAAGAGGTCAAAATGATCTTGCTACAAATCATACATTTTTCCTAAAATACAGCTCCAGAACCTTTTGAATTAACGTATAATCCGTCTGCGACAAAATACAATGATTTTTAGATTTAGATACATGTATTAAAAAGATATATAAAAATATTATAATAATCTTCACGAGGTAGGTAAGTGTGGCCCCGAGAATATTGGGTGTGGTAACAAGTAATAAAGTTCAAGATAATATGTGTACTTTTGAGATAAAAATAATATTTACATGTACAGTACTAGTTAATATATTTGAAACAAATTTTAAACTCTAAAAAGTGCTATATTTTAGAACATAGAGAGTATAACGTTGTAACTACCTTTTACCATATACTCGCTCCATCCTAAAAAAAATTATCGGTGAAAGTAAATACTAGAGTGTTCTTTATTAATAAAAATAGTATTGTGAAGTAACCGTAATAATATGTAAGAAATATTAAAATAATAAATTTATTGATTTGTGAATTGAGAGTGGTTAAGAGATAAATAAATACATTTTTGAGAACAAAATTGAAACATATAAAAAATTATAGGCGGAGTATTATGAGAAAATAGCCACTTCTATACAGTATGATTGCAAATTCTAAATCACCTGCAGAAAGGACCAAACCATTCATCGTTTGGTGTAGTGACATATTGACAATCTGGATTGAGAATAAAGAGATATGAATATAGGTGTCAAAAAATTCAAATTATCCTCCCATAAATTATAAATATGAATATTTATAATCATATCTGAATTAAATATTAATAATAAATAGAAACATTAATGTTTTTAGCAAATATGGATATGGAAATGATATCCAAATTTCTAACTGATTCAAATATGAAAATGGATATATCAATCCGTTTTAGGCTTTTACATGGGTAATACCATCAGAGACTCGGAATGATACGATGTCACTACGTGTGTTTCATTTGTTATTTATATAATTATAAAACACTTGCCTTAGTTGAATTTCTAGCCAAAATTTGTTCTTTATATAATTATAAAACACTTGTGTTCGTGGAATTTCTAGCCGTACAAGGTAGCAAGATGATTAAATCATCGTTTCTTTTTTACTTGAAAATGGTTGCATTGAATTTGAACAAAGTTTTGAAGCGGTTGAGAAAATGGTTGTATTTTACACGTCATGCAAGCACTAGAGTATCATCTATGGATGTGCATAGTTTAAGTGTTTGACATTGTAAGTTATTAAAATGTGAAACTGAAAAAAACAATCGTCGCACGTTTCTACTATCTGTACTCTGGCTGAAAAGAAAGTATTTGGTCATTGATTATGATCAATTTACAAAATTGTGCTTAATTACGTTTGTGCCACGTATATTTGTATACATCATTTATAAAATTTTGGTTGATTGTTCAAATAATAATCAATTCTACCCAAACTAGATAGATTCAACAAAAAGGTGGATGACTATTTTGCAAAAGCATCTCATCAAAACGCCGGAAATCAACCTGTTTAAACCAACCTTAGAACATTTTTATTGTACCTGCTTAGCAGCTGGGACTTGGGCCTTGCTAAGCTGGTCCGGGCCCTTTAGGCCAAGAACTAAAATGGGCCAAGCTGTTTCAGCCCAATAAATTTAAAGGTTGTACCGGGCTGGTCCAAAGTAGTATTAGCCAAGCTCAAACTCAGATACGACGCAAAGCACGTCAGGCCTGGATGGACCAGGCTAGTCTAAAAATAGCCCTAACTTTGTAACATTGTTAGATGGTCTCTTACTAGGATTACAAAAATATTTATTTAATTTATTTTTGAATAATGAAAATTCTAGTTCACATAAAATAGCAGAACAACCAAAAAATAGGGTAAAATGAATTTCATTAATAATTTACCCATGATACTAGTTCATTAATAATACTTTCTTTGCTCTCAAGCATATATATTTACATTTTGATTTGCCCTATATATAAATGACTCAAATTTTGATTTGTCTTACACATGATATAGAGCAAGATATATTCAAATGATAATTTGCAAACTTTTTTATTTTTAATAATTTCCTCCTTATGTGTTGTGGACGCATATGAATTATTGACCCATGGTCTTTCTGGACCGGGCCGACCCACTTTAAGAACCGTACCCAAGCTACCCACCGAGCCTAACCTCCAAGACCAAGTCCGACCCTTATAGGGGCCATGCCATCCCGGCCCATCTGTGGACCAAATCTACATGCTTTGGGCCGGTCCAAATCCCAACTCTGCCTACTATCACATTTGTTATCCCCTAAAATAGCAAGTATAGTAAAAAAATCTCTTCATTATACTTGCTACTTGACTTATTATTTTAAAGAAGCTTGCTATTCTATTGAATGTTGAGCTTGTTTAATTATTTTTATTTTCTTTGTTTATATATAAATTAATAAAATATGTTCAAATAGGAAGTCATATTTGGCAAGAATATTAGAGTGAATAGTAAAATATAAGTCATATTGCTATGAATAGCAAGTCAAAAATAAGTATAATGAAGATACTCTAACCATATTGCTCTTACCCATAGTTCTTCCTTTGCATAGTAATATTTTAAGTTAAATTTCTCAACTTTAACCAATTTTATAAAAAAAATACACGAACAAATACAACATTAAATTAGTTTCATTAAATCTACTATAAAATAAAATATTTATCAATAGTGTATTTATTTGATATTATAAATATTGGTTTTTCTTTCAACTCAAAATTAGAGAAGTTTTATTTCAAAAAAGTCAACCGGAGGGAGTATTTCTTAGGCTCCTGCTCTCCTCACACGTGCGGGAAAACATCAATTAAGTGACAAGTCTAATGTGTGTTGAATAACCAGTAAGTTACATTATTTAGAAACTGAAATACATCGCCCATTTGAAACAAACGCAAAACATGCCACAAAGGACTATTTAAAGCAAACATAAATGAACACAACACCAAAGCCACTGCATACCGGCACGCCTCTGGTTTGTGGCATTCAAAGATTCGCCTCTGGTTTGTGGCGTTCAAAGATTATACGCTTAGTAAACGAACTTCTTGGCTTCTCTGCTGGTGAACAAAAACTTTCAATACCGTTAGTGATATCCCTCGGCAGTAGTTACTTCTATTAGCAAAAATGCAGCAAAATTGTGCCTTACATCTCCCATCGGATGGCATCCCATTGTATCAGTAGTACGCTTTCCTTGGATTGTTCTGCAAAAGTGAGAATCATTATAATTAGGTAAACAGAGACACCATAAGGCTCATCATTTATGCAGGTTATAGCAGGCAATGTACCAGTGGGTTTGGCCTATAACGGTAGCCAAGCATCATTCGCTTCTTGTATTGCTCATAGATGTCATCTTCAGCTGAGACCTCACCAACTTGGACAGCGCCAACACCAAGATGGTCCTTCTTCACGTCTCCAGCCATGATAGGGTCTGCACGGCCACTTCTCTCGCTGCCAAGACCCTCACCTGCAGAACAACATTAAGCATCTCAAAATGAAATGGGATGTTACTATTACTTAGGTCTGCAAATTTTCATCCAACAAAAGATTATTCAAAATTGATGTATACAACACAACCTTTTAAGTGAACAGGATATATCCTAAGTTGCATGGATAATACGGCAATACGAAAAATTTAAAAAAACATGAATACAATGATACGGCAAGTGTGTGTATATATATATATATATAATAGAAAAATATAGAAATACTAGAAACAAAATAACAGAAATATGTGTTTATAGATCAGGTCTAGAACAGGAGATTATTATGAAATATTGTTTAAAATATTATTGGTGAACCATACAATGTTGGCTTGGCTTACTGTGGGTGCATTTTGATTCTGCCCACTGCCCAAAACCCTGTCCTCTCCACTCTGTGAGTGTCTCATGTAGAACCTCTTCTCACATCATATCGCTCGGGCCTCAGAGTCTCCGCTCGGCGCTCTGGCCTCCTTGACTCCACTCCACTGCCGCTCCTCTGGTCCTCTACCTCTCCACCCCACCTGGCCCTACAGTCAATCAGGCCACTGCTCCGCCAACAGGAACTGTGCTCGGGATCTTCCGTGCCACCGCTGCTCCTAGCCACCACCACTTTGCGTGGGCATCAGGGGCAGCGGCCTGCCAACAACACAGGCAGAGGCAGGATGTGGCTGCTCCTGTATCAGATACTATGTACCGACAAGTTATCATAGGCGCATTCCGAATTATTTTGATTTTTGATGTTAATTATTTGATAGTTCTCCGATACAGTATCAAGCTCGTATCACCGTATTCAATATGGGAACATGAGATTTGTGTCGTGTCAGTGCAACATAGGATATATCAAAAGTAGTTGCATTGTGGTGTTCGAGAATGAGAATATTTTATCCTGGTTTTTAGCATGGTGTCTGAGCAGAGGTTGCTAGTTGGTGGCAAAATTGTACAACAATAAAGGTTTGCTGGAAGAACACAGGATATTGCAGACAAACAGAGGGAGGAGACGGGCAGCAACCAGCAAGAGATGATATAGAATCGAGAATTCAATGTCAGAATTCCCTATTCAGATGAGTCAAAATGAAACTTTTAATCCACCAACCAATCAATTAATTTCTTTACGGAGGACGAATTGGATTTTCCTACTGGTTACAACATACAAGGAAATCCATGAGGACTAAGATCCTACAGATCTAAACAGGACTTCATCTGAAATATATTACTATAAAGAGAACTTAGGAATTCAGTATACAAGGACTAACCTTCCTTCCAACCCATCTTAGACAGAAGTTTGTGCCCAATATTGTCAGCTTGAATCTTAGCCTTCTCAGCAGCTTCTTTCGTAGCGTTTTGTGCAGCAGCATCATTACAGCGTGCCATAAACTTTTCAAGTTCCTCTTGAGGAATGAAGTCACCCATGTGATGTCCCTTCTTGGGAGGACCTGCAAAACAAAGACCAGGTTATAAGAAAATAAACATGAATTGTCCAGTCTCCACAGAACTTCAGTACAGACAAACACTATAATAGAAGGGTACCTTGAAGAGAAGGAGGTGGTGGCATTTCATCTTTTGACTGCCTCGGTGGTCTCTTCCGTTCTTCCTGTGCAGCTTTCTTCATGTAGAATTCCATCAATGCTACTGGATCTTTGGGAGGGTCACCTGCAAAAGCACCAGCCAAACACTGAGCACATCTAAAATATTAAGAAAAGATCAAACATATCAAGTTGGCAACAGGCAAATGACTAGAATTCAAAAACATAACAGCCAATAGAGCTCAAAGCATGATACAAGCACCTCAGAATAATTCTATTTATTGCATTACACATATAGTTGTAGCAAACAAGAAATTGGAAGCTACTATAACAGTTGGAATGACAAACCTGCAACATAAAAACTTTAGTAAAGGAGAGAGTCCAGTATAGGAACACGGGTAAAGTAATCAGACCACTCAAGCACATAAGTCAATGCAGAACAACAAAGCGACAACAAATATAATTTACCATAGCCAGAAGAGCTTCCTTGGGAAGAACTACCCTCATAAGCCCCATACAATGCTGAAGCAGGTGTTTGATAGTTATTCTTTTGTTCAAATGAGCTTCTCTGTTGACCACTTGGTACTCTGGAGCTTGGAGTGCTCGAGCTAGCTGAATTTGACAAGGGCATATAATGTGATTAATGTAACTAGGTGCACCGAACCCAACTTGAACCAAAAATATAGAACTCTTGTGTCACAAACCATGCTTTGATGCCTGCGCTTCCTTTGACTGAGCAAGTACCTTTTCCTCTTCAGCAAGCCAAAACTCATAGTATTTGTAGTCTGAACAGTTCTTATCAAACAGAAACCTGCAAATCAACCAAGACTTGTATTAGCACAATGGCACAGCTAAACTGACAAATTGAGAGTCAAAAGTTGAATACATCTAGACATATATTTTTAATATTTTTATAAATTAGTTACAGATAACGCTGATCATAAAAGTTTGGATAACAATGATCACAGAAGTTAGGCCCACATACTTGAATGGTGTATCTCCAGGATTCCTTTGCCGTGTGACATCCTCAAACTGTCTCCCGTTTTTGGCCACAAAACTTGCCAATTTGTCAGCAACTTGCTTCACTGTCATATCATTTGGAGGTGATGGGGCTGCATGTCACTTAAATAACTGATTAATATCAAGCACATGAACAAGGCAAGGCAAATTACTGCAGTAGCAGTAATGTCACATTTCCAACTCTTTCAATCAACATCCTTCCCATCAATGTCGATACAGTTAAACTATAAGCTGCAGTCATAAAAAACAAAATCCTTCACACATTTCTGTTGCCAATAGAGGTTCAAGAGCAGATGCTGGGAACAGATGTTTATTTTGACAAACTAACAGTATATAATAAATCAATGAAGCATAAAAATTAAGTGCATAGCACCTAGGTGGGTTGGTTTAGTAGCAAATTTTCTTCATATAGGAAGTTGTGAGTTTTACAATAGGCAAATCATGTCAGCTGTGCAGATCCATCATAAGGGATACTTAGATAGTATTACATGTTGCTAAAAAAATCAGATAAGCAATGTATCAGAAACCTGCCATATATCAAGTATATAATATATATACAATGAATGGCATAATCCAAACTCCAGTTGGAGTTAAACTATTACCGACAGTAATCCAAGAAGATATAAGAGTAGTAGTTTGGAACTACTATGTCATAAGAAACGAATGTGATTACAGAAACAAATGAGAATAAATGATTACCAACGACCCCTGATGAGGCAACCGCCACAAGAGCATCAGCTTGTGCAAATCTCTGCAGTTTCCCAGGCTCATCCTTCTCCGCACCTGCATCTTCCTCATCCTCATCAACCGGGAACTTGACCGGTGCTACAGCGACCTTGTTCTTCTTGAGACTGAAGGCCAACTTCCCGCCCGACATCACCGACCCGGCTTTCCTCACCTCACCCCCCTTCACCTCCAGCGGCCTCTTGCTCTGCGCCGCAACAGCAGCCGGATTGGGGTCTGCTGCCTTGGGAGGGGCGGAGGACGAGGCCCTGGCGGCCTTCTCCTGCTGCATCTGCTTGAACCGCTCCATGAAGGAGCCATCGTTGGCAAAGAGGCCCGCGCCGATCCCCTTGTCCATGGCTGCTGCTGCTGCTAATATACAAATCATTTCAATCCCCAATTAGCACGCCATCGTTACACGAGTGGTAGCAAAACTAGCTAGACCGATCCTCCCGATAACAAAATCAACACTACCAGAAGCGATTGGATCGGCCGGGTCCAATCTAGCAGCGCAAGAGCGACACTGGGAGAAAATCGGGGCGGAAAAAAATCAAAGGGGAATTGACGCAGTCGAGGGTGTAAGCCCCCCGGCTAGTCGGCGGATTGGGTTGAAGTGGGGAGGAGGGGCGGTTACCTTGTCGAAGGCGAGAGATCGTAGCGGAAACCCTAGAAAAAATTCCTGCGGCGAGATGATGCGACCGCAGGGGGAAGAGAGAGGGGCGGAGGGGAGCGGGGGATGTGACGATGCAATGCCAGGATAATATGGCAGATTCGACTTGCTCCGTATCTGCGGAGATAATTTTTTTTGTTAATTGTACCGTGTCACCGTTGTCTCAAACACAAACACGATAAATGTTATTACTATTTTCAGATATTCATTTTCATGTCATTGTATATGTGTTTGATATATATGAATCCACTTGTAACGTTTGTATTTTCTGTATTGATCATATTGTCCCTCTTCTTCTTCATTTTACCTCGCCAACCAATGCTCGTTGTGTGGCATGGCAGCTCTAGATCACTAGAGGCGACGACGGATGTCTGGCGGTGTGGTGGCGAAGGTCTCTTTAGTCCAAGGCCAGGTGGCGCTGGCGATTGGGCTGCAGTAGGCAGGGTCAGGGCAGAGGGGAGGCACGGTTTTGTCGTGGAGCGACGCCCTAGGAGTAGGCCAATGCTAGGAGCAGGAAGAAGGAGAATAAAGCGCTTGGGAACAGGAGAGAGGAGAGAAGGGCGTCGGGTGAGAAAAAAAGAGGGAGGGAGCAGTTGTGGCATCGTGAACGTGCTCGCGTAGACGTGCACGCTCAGGAGGCGATTGAGCACAAGATGCAGTAGTGAGCACAGACTGGAGAGTGAAATGTCACGACGGCGCTCGTGCTGCTCTGCCTACGCTTGGGCGCGCCTGCGGTGGGCTAGGTCATGGTCGTGCCTAGCGGGATGTAGGACCGAGAGTTGTGACCAGAGAGGGGTGAATGGGGATAAATACAAAACTTGCAAATCTCCGAAATAAAAACAAAACTCAATGTTATCACTCTCCCGTCAATTAAGATATGTAGTGATAGTCTAAGAGATCACAAACATTTAGATGAGATCAAACAAGTTTGCCCTCAAAAAATGCCACAAACATTCAATTGACAAAGAAACACACAAAGCATTCATATGCATTCTATCGAATACAAGATATGAAAGTCGGAACTAACAAGCAATCCATCAAACACTTGAAATTCACGATCTCATTCATAAATCAATCATAAAGCATCTGCACTAGTAGACATTTAGTCAAACATTCGTCACGCAGAAATTCTCTCTCATATTTAAACAAACATTTTATCGATCATATGCTGAGCACAAGGGAATTCCGAGAGAAACTCTAGTGAGGTACTGCCGTGCATGCCCCCGGTGATTGCGTGATTCAAACGCGTCGGTTTTGAGGGGAAACAAATCACCGGAGTTAGGGAAAATAAATGGCTGCCTCAATTTAACGAAAGGTGATCGACATCTACAAGATTGGAAGGCTAGGGTTTCGGCGAGGGCTGGATTGGGGGCGGTCTTCGTGGGGAAGACGAAGATGACAACCTAGGGCCACCGGTCAGCGGGCGGGAGCATGCAGGGGAAGCAGTCAGCGCCGACTGGCGGGCCCGAGTGGGAGCGAGAGGGGACGGGACACGGGCGTGGGGCTCGACGCCGACAGGTGGGGCCTGCCCATGGGAGAGAGGGGGAAAGAGAGGCTGACAGGTCGGCTCCACCTATCAGTGAGGGCGTAGGTGGAAGATGGGCTGGGCCGGCCTTGAGAGAGAGAAAGGAGGGGAGCGGCCCACTAGGATTTAAAATTCTTTTCTGATTAAAAATAATTGCGGAAATTCATTTATAAAATGTGAGATATCAGCAAAGGTTCTAAAATTTTATAAAAATTCTCAAAAATATATCTTGGTCTTATGAACATAACATAATTTTCTCAACTCATGATTTGAATTAATTCTCCCTATTCTTATTTATTTAGATATTTTCGACTTATTCAAAAATCAAAAATAATTTATTTTCTAGAAAAATAAATTTTCTCAAGGTTTTTATTTACTTGGATGTTTCAAAGCTTAAGTAAATTCTTTTTATTACCAAAATTTTTAATCACTTTATTTTAATCCTTAAGATTTATAATTATTTCAACTATTTTATTATTCAAACTTAACTTATTTATTTAATTATTTATTTATCCAATTTATTTAATTTAGAAAATTTAGGGTGTTATAGTTAGTATAATCGCTTATTTATCTTGGTGTATTAGCTAGGTTTGAGGTTGTATCGTTACGATCTCTTAAATTAACATAGATTAGATATCGTAGTTAAAGGCTTCATTGGTTAAGTTTGACATCTTGATCTATTGTATCTGGTTTATGTTGTACATCATTTATTTGAATAAAGTATGCCCGATACGTTGAAGGATAGTTAGTCATTCATGGTTTAGCAACTGTCTTGGTTAGGTTTGATCTTGCTGTTACGGTGATTTAATAGTTTGGATACATTTTCTGGTATACCAAATTTAGATTCTATCAGAATACAAGCTGAGAGGTGAAGGAATTGTGCCCAAGAAAATTCTCGGAGGATCGGAAGTTCCGGTTTAAAATCAGAAGTTCTGATTATTTTCTAAATTAAAAACCGAGAGCTCAAATTGGAAGTTCCGATAATTTATGGTTTGAGAAACCGAGAGCTCAAATTGGAAGTTCCGATTTGGACTAAGAAGTTTTTATTATTTCTGATTCAAAGACAATGAGTTCAAACCAGAAGTTACGATTTGGAATCGTGAGAAACCAAGTGAGGCTTGCAATGTGGTTTTATCTTCATGATGAGTGATTGACAAGATTGATTGTCTGATCTGTCTGGTTCTATGAGTAATGGTATGGGTTGCATGGAGGTGCGTGTTTTGTTTGTCTCATGTGTGCGGTGCTAAGATTCTACTCAACTGTCGATGGCAGGTGATCAGGGTCAGGCAGGGAGTCTGATGCCAAATGGTCAAAGAAGCCGGGGGAAGTTGAAGGTGATCTTAGGCGTACACATGGAGATGAGGCAAGACATGGAAGAACTAATAATCAAGACAACGTGTTGACCAAGTCAGCGAAAGGGAGCCCAGTGCAAGTGACAAGGCGGCTCGAGGGATCGAGAGCGGGAGAGACTTGTTGGCAATCGAGTTCACAAACGGGTGACACATGTCGAAGATCTAGAAGGCTTTGTCGGTTTCGGCTGAAAACCGTCGTATCAGAAAATGTTTTTAAATTTCAATAAATATGAGTTTATTTTTCTGTTTAGTCGTCTAGATTAAGTGTAATCTTTTAGTATTTTTCTAAATTTTTAATTCTGAAAAATACTAAAAGAATAGGTTAAATGATGTAATAAATTAGGTGTAAACTTTTGTGTATTTTTCAGAATTATTAATTCTGAAAATACACAAAGGCATTTAGGTAATTTTTTGGTAATTAAACCCTAATGACATTTTGGAAAATACCTTGATAGGCTTGCATATATAAAGGACCCTATACCTAGGGGTTTAGGAGAACTTTTTGGCTGAAAACTTTTGGGGGCTGAGTATTGTTTCCAGAAATTTTCTTTTCACATCATAAACCAAGTATCTTGTTCATCGTTTTTGCCATATCATGAATAGCCACCACTGTGAATTTTGCTACCGCTTGGCCCTACGCTTTGTCTGCCGGAGCTAGCGCTTGGAATAGAGGTGTGATATCCGTCTTTTTGATGAAGTTTTTATGGTGTTTTTCTTCTCGTTGGTTCTGGTTCTGCCATTTATGCTGCCAGAAGGTTCCAGAGTTGCTGAGCACTGCCAGACCACCGGAGAAGCACTATTGCAAATCATGTTTTGGCAGGGTTTTTCTATTTGATGTTCCTGCAGTTGACGATGGCCTGTTCTCTATTCATCATCCTACTATTGCCATGTGTTTCTATCTGAGTTATTTTGTAGTGCTACCGAGGTTCTTCTAATCTTTTTTATTTAGTTCATCCATTGATAATTGGGTTTCTGGTGATCTACGACATTTTGCATTTGAAATTGAAGTGTGGCTTTCTGATTCGTGTTCTTCAGTTTTGGCTTGGTAATCTCTGTTCATCATATATTATCAAGCACGAGCACTGTTGGTTGAACCAAGCCATTCCAATGCTTAGTGCCGAATACAATTCAAGGCCACTGCTATTGTTCTTCACTGTCAAATCTTTCAGAACTAGTTTCAGTACAAAATTTTTATCTTTCGGCTCTGATAATTTCATGTCGTAACATCTTGTAGCCAATCTAAGTGTACTGTCAGTTTACTTTCTGGTCCATCTTTCTGTTGCCGAACATTGGAGATTATTATTCTTCAGCCATAGTTGCTTTTGAGTTCATCGCAGTAGTCTTTCTCTGTTCCTTGTTTTTCCAACAGCAAGAGTTGCCAGGTTCAGGCAAAACCTACATTGTCACTATGGTTTTTGTCGTGAGTATCTTTCAGTATTGTTTTCTAGATGTTTCATTGGCTTTGATCTGAAGTTTTTCTCTGTTCCTCATTCACTGCTAGGGACTAGCGGCATAATCTGTTCAACAATCATTATGTGCCGGCCAGTGCCTTGATTTCTATTCATCAGTGTATTCCTTGCACTGAAATTGTTTCATGCACTTGTGTGATTTTCCACAGCTTGAATCTGTGATCTGTTAAGTTCTCTCGGCTATGCAAATTTTCGGTGTGTTGTTGATCTAATTTGAATCCATACTGAAACAAATATGTTTTCTGAATATTTGCATTAAGTCGGAGTTCTAGTGGTCGATTAAAGCCGGTCAGAGATTGATTGACCGACAAAAACAGTGTGTTGGCATTTCATTTACCGACTAGGAAGGAAAACTTCTGAATTTTTTTGAGTATAAGTGTTCTCTCCGAGGTGCGTTGGATGATTTGAAAAGGCCATCTTATTCATGGAAATTTATTGAGGCGCCTATTCACCTCCCTCTAGTTGCCTAATCTGATCCTACAATTGGTATCAGAGCTAGTTAGATCACCAGTTGACCTTAACCAGTTTTGTGACACATTGGCGACATGGACAAGAATACCAAGATTCTGGTGTTCGATGGTCATGATTTTGCTTATTGGAAGGTGCGCATGGAGGCTTATTTACTAAGCCAAGAAAGTGCTATATGAGACATTGTTGATTCCCAATATGTGATCCCTGAAACTCACACCACTCAGGCTGATAAGGAACAATATTGTTGAGGGAAATTACTCTATTTTCAGGACTTAAAGATTAATACTTCAAAGGCTAAGAAGGGCTCCGAAGCTGGTGAGCCGTCGTTCGGAGGTAGAGGCGTCAAGCCGAAGGGTGCAGCGATACGAAGCCTCGATGAACCCTCCGAATGGGAGATAAAGGTCCCGAAGCTAAAGGACAAGATTGATGAGATGTTTGGCTTATCCATCTGCCTTGTAGTATTTTACCTTTTATAACCTTGTTCCTGGCACCGAATAGTTTCCACTATGTCGGTTGTAATCTAGGGGTAATTAGGTCTTTTCCTTATACATTTTTACCTATAAATACCCCCCTCTATACCCTGTAAAGAGGATCCCCCGGAACAAGTTATTCAATACACACGTTCAGACTACTCGAGCTATTATCCAACTCGGAGGTTCGAGGCAGTCCTAAAACACAAACTCTTTGTTTGTTCATTCTTGATCTCAAAGAACCTGTTGGTGTAACTTTTGCGCCAACAGTTGGCGCCGTCCGTGGGGAATCAAGTTCTAGAAGCTTGTTCTCTGCTGCTGACTGCACTTCGAAGACCACTTACGGGGGGAGCCTCGGAGTCTCAGGATTCCACGCACCCTTCAGTTAAGGGCTTCTTAGTGCAGCCCGAAGGCCTTCACTCGACTTCCCGAGTCATTCAAAGTCCTCTGTCTCCAAGACCTCTTCGTGGCTAGCTGTAACACCCCAGAAATTAAAAGGAATAAAATAAAAAGAAAAATTATTCAAATCATTTTTGGATTTATTATTAAAAGGAGAAATCACAAAAGAACCCAAATAAAGCCAAACAGGGAGAAATATTCAAAATTTGGACCTGAAAATTTTATGAGATGAACTAGAGACCAAACTATAATTTTAGGAATTTTTACAAATTTTTACCTACAGTAATTCAACCCTTAACCAAATATATGAATTTCTGGAATTATTTTAAATCGGAAAAGCATTTAAATTAAAATTGGGCCTCAACCCTGAAACTGATCTCAGCCCGGCCCAGTCCATCCACCAGTCACTGACCATGGGGGCCCGCCTGTCGGCACCACTCCCCTCCTCTCTCTCCCGCGCCCGTCCCCGCTCGGTCCCACTTGGCAGCCACTCGCGGTCCTCTCTGTTTCTCCGACACATGGGGCCCGCCTGTGGGTTTTTCCATATGGGTTCGCCCACTGACAGGTGGGGGCCACCTGTCAGCTTTGTCTTCCTCGTTGGAAGGGGATCCCCCTTCTCTCCCGCCGGCGATCCCCTTCCAATTTCTCACCGCCGGCCGCCCGATCACACCAGATCACCCTCGGATTCCCTTCCCCGACCGCCCCCGACCTCCTTCCATCAGAACTCAACGCGTTTTTACGCTTATGGAAGCAAATCCGAGCCAAAAAGGAACCTCGCCGGAGTTTGGAAATAAAACCTTCGGGATCCCCGGCTTTTCTTGCCTTAACCACTGCCGGCGACCCCTATAAGAACCCCTACCCTCGCCGCTCACCACCCACCCCTCCTCAGTGCAACCCATCGCGTTTCAGAGCGCTGCCGCAAGGTTTTCGGCCTTTAGCTCTGCTCCGCCTCCAGCCACCGCTCGCCGGTAATCCAGGCCACCGCGCCCCTCGCCGTCGCCACCTACGTGACCACCAAGGCCCGCCCGTCCTCGGCCACGCCTCCGTTGGTCGGAAGGACCACCGGATCGCCTCGCCGCCGGCAAACCCGAACGGTTCCACCGCCCCTCGTCGTCGCCGGTCGCCGTCAGCTCGCCGTCACCATCATCACCGGTATCTTCATGTTCCCCGTCTTCCCCTCTCTCCATTTTCGCCATCGCCTAGGGCCTTAGGCCTCGCCGTCGCCGGCAATTGCCCGCCGGAGCTCCACCGGAGTCGGGGAAGAAGGGGTAAATTACCCCTTCGCCGCGTGCCGTGCCGGATCCCTCACGGACCGCACGATCTCGATCTAACGGCCCGGATTAAATCCCCGTGGGGTTTAATCCTGGCCCTCGATCTGAGCCGAAGCGGTACCGAGTCACAGGAGCCGTTGATCGCCACTTAAATCACCCGCGCGCGTTCTGGCCGTTGGATCCTGATCCAACCGCTGCCACGTGCCCGGTCCACACGCGCAGTCAACGGTTCACGGTGAACCCAGTTCACCGTGGACCCGAGACGGTTTTTAGTTTAAATAAAATTCCAGGAAATAGTTTAAACTTCAAAAATTCATATCTTGCTCATTTTAACTCCAAATTTCACCATTCAATTTTGTTAGAACCAGAATATTATTCTACACACATTAATGCCATAAAAATAGTATGTTACTGTTACCCAAAATATTTTTATTAAATAAAAGAATAAAAACCCTTTAGGGTTAAAATTTGAAATACAGAAAATAAATTAGGAAAAATCCTAAAAAGATAAGTTTTACTGTTTTATACCAAACTTTAGAATATTAAAATATTACTTCACATAAAAACACCTACAAATATGAATATTGCTTATTTGGTGGATTTTATCTGTTTATTAAATGTATTGTTTACTTTTCCGTATCGAGAAGACTACGAGTTCGTCGAGGAGCAGGAGTTCTACCCCGAGGTTCCTCCATCCCCATTTGCTGAGCAAGGCAAGTCATCGACCATCTCTGTGGAAACAGTTGATCATCATTGAGCCCATGATTTTAATAAATTATCGCTATAACACATAGGTTAATATTGCATTAGTCAAAGATCAAGCCTTACACTTATATTTATTAGATCCCCGTCCTTGTGTGCAAACCCAAGCCATGCTTATTGAGCCTTAACTCCTTGTCACTCTACAAATACTATATTAGCTAGTGCCCAGTGTACCGGCACAACTGCTATAGGTTAAAAAGAATGAGTCGTAGATAGCTGGATTCTGTATAAGTATTTCCCTGTTATTCTCGTCTCTGGACTCTGTTGGAGTTGGCTAGGTTATAAGTATGGTGGGTTCCGGGTGCAAGCTCGGGCACTGGTTTGTCGCACCCGGGGCACTATAAGGACCGGTCTGCGGGATCTGTTGCAAAGCACTTCCGTACCAACCACAAGTCTAATGGGTAAGTCCTAACTGGAAGTGTGGAACTCTTCGACTCTATGCACCATAGTGGAGGGGTACAAGGGGCTAGCCTGCGGGCGACTTGTACCAAAGAAGGCTCAAGGGGGGGTATGGTGAGCACTCGACACGTCGAGACACGATACGAAACCCATAAGAGGGTGTTGTGGAGTCGGAGGGAACCATATGGAAGGTTTTGGCACGAGTTCCCGTGTGATGGGTCATCTCGTTACACTTCGGTGTAGGTGATGAGTGCGTGCCTTGTGGGTACAGTGGTACATCTCTGATCAGAGTAATTTAATCTTTTCGAAAAGCCGAGCCCACGGTCAAGGGCGGGTTGTGTGACTACTCGCAGTTAGTTTACAATTGTGTGAATGTTCGGATTATTCATGGCACGTAAGGACTGTTGAGCGAGGTGGGGTGACTGTACCCCTCGAGTTAGAAGATGATGATACACATGCACATGTTTACTTTTCCGTACTAATAAATTGCTCTCATTTAAAGCTTTACAATTATGCTGCTTCCGCAAAATTAGCCACTATCTCCCTCGTTATTACCTTGCATTATATTTGCATTCGGTGGCTTGCTGAGTACATCAGTACTCACCCCGTTGACTTACAACATCAGAGCCCGTCTACTACGAGGAGGATGAAGGTCTGGAGTAGCGACCCAGTCAAGGCGAGACTGGACGGAGGCGTTCATCTAGGACCCTTGTTTTATTAGTTTCTCTTCATCTTTATTCACTTTTGTATTAATGCGGTCTACGAACCGTGAATGATTGCCCGTATTGTACGTGGTCGTGTGATGAACGTCTTGTTTTATTGATATTCTATGGAATTTCAATAAAGTCCTGATTTATTAAATCGGGGCACGACAAGATGGTATCAGAGCCGACTTGACTGTAGGAAGCCAAACAGACCTGACCCTAGGACTTATATTAAACATATTTTCTTACAAAATGCTTACCTTCTCATCTTCTGAAGTTTTCACAAAAATTTCTCTCTTTTGTAGATGCCGGCCCGTACCATGAGCGGGAACCTTCGTGATGAGGCCGGATTCATCCGCGAGCTACGCATGCTCGTCAGTTTTCTCAGATTTGAGCATGAGCCGATGTACCATGGAGTCTTCCCCGACGAGGAAGAAAGCTTTTGCGAGGTCACCATCGTCGTCCAGCCCTCCCCTCAGACAGCTCACACCTATCGCGGAGGAGGACCTACCTTCTTGGTTGCCAGTCAGCGCACCGCCCTCCAGGCACTCACGGAGCTCCGGATGATCTACGACAGCGAGCTCTACGACACAGACTTCCGCTTCGTTCCTCTTCGCACCCCAGGGAGCCCACACAGTGTCTTCGTCAGCACCCTCTCCCAGCGCCATTCGGCGATTGGTCATACCATGCGCTTGTTGGAGGCCATGGATGATCTCCACTACGAGGCGCTGCAGGACGCCAATGGACAGCGCGACACCATCAGCTTCTACCGACACTCTTCTGAGGATCTGAACCGCGAGAACGGAGAGCTTCGCCGCCGCATCCAGCAGGGACACCGCTTGGCTGCCGAGGCAGAGGAGTTGCGGCGTCAAAATGAGCTCCTTCGTCAGCGTGTCGCCACCAACACCCATCTCCGCTACCAGATAGAGGAATTGAAGAAGGACATAGAGGAGATCGCGCCTCTTCCGCCTCGCAGGAAGAAACCCCTTCGGATCCCCACTGTGAGGCCCAAGAGGATCTCCCGCAGCGCACCACCCGCCAGACCGTCCAGCTCCTCGACCCCGACCATCTCCCACGAGCCCGAGATCGAGCCGTCCCCCGAGCTACCGTAGACGTAGTTTTTCGGTTGAGTGTTTTTCATTTTGCTTGATTGTATTAGCATTCATGTCAAAACATAAGGCATGAATGAAGTAATAAATAAATGTAACCGCAAGAACGGCATTCTTGGAATAAAATTTAATAAAAGTATCCGCTAAAAGAATGTTGTCTAAATTTTGGAAACCTCAGGATGTCGAACAACCAAGGCTCCGACGCTCCCCAGAACGGAGGAGAGAACGGCAACTTGCCACAGTGGGGAGCGACCGGGCAAAGGCAAGCCCCAGTCGCCAACCACCCCACACTGGCTGAGATGATGGCTACTCAGAACCAGTTGGTTGCTGCCCTATTAAACCAGATGCAACAACAGCAGCAGCAGATGCAAGAGCAGTAGGCTCAGTTTTTCCGCCATCACCAACAGCCCGAGCTGCATCATCACGCCGCCCCAGCTCCCGCTCCCGCGTCCCAGCTCTCGGAGTTCCTCCGAGTTCACCCACCAACCTTCTCAAGCACCACCAACCCCATGGAGGCTGGGGATTGGTTAAGGACCATTGAGAAGAAGCTAGATCTGCTGACCTGCACTGAGCAGGAGAGGGTGGCCTTCGCCACCCACCAACTTCATGGTCCCGCCGCTGAGTGGTGGGACAACCACCGCGAGACTCTGCCCGAGGGCCACGCCCCCACTTGGGCAGAATTCTCGGCCGCTTTCCGTGCCGCTCATATCCCAGAGGGCATCATCGCACAGAAGCAGCAGGAGTTTAGGGACCTACAGCAGGGGAGCAGGTCCGTCACGGAGTATTTACACGAGTTCAACTGGCTGGCTCGATACGCGCCCGAAGAAGTCCGTACTGACGCGGCCAGGCAGTCTAAGTTCCTTCGAGGTCTTAAGGATGAGTTGTCCCTTCAACTCGTTTCCGGAGATTATGCCAACTTCCAAAAGTTGGTTAATAAGGCTATTATTCAGGAGACTCAGCAAAATAAGGTCGACCTGAAGAGGAAAAGAATGATTGCCTTCAGACAGAATCAAGGCATGGCACAGAGGCCTCGCTTCACCCCTCCTCCTCCAACGCCACAGTACCACCCCCGCCCAGTACATCGTCCGGCACCACCTGCCGCCAACACCGGAGCCGGACAGCCTCGCCCCGCTCCTGCCGCGCCAGCTGCACCACCCGTCCCGGCAAAGAAGGCAGAGATTCTGCGCGACAAGCACGGCAAGCCCGTGGTATGTTTTAACTGCCGCCAGGAAGGGCATTTCGCCTATCAGTGCCCCCATCCCAAGCGCGCACAGGGAGTCACGACGAACCCCGCCATCCGTGCTCGCGTCAACCATGTCACCGCCGAGGAAGCCCAGGCTGCGCCCGAGATCGTTATGGGTAAGTTCATGGTAAATTCAGCAATTGCAATAGTTTTGTTTGACACCGGAGCTACCCACTCCTTCATCTCAACTGAATTTGTGGAAAAGAACAATCTAAGCATAGAAGAACTACCCAGAGCCATACACATAGTTACCCCAGGGAAGCAAACACTAGCCCTAACCTATAGCCCAAAAGTATGGATAGATATCCACGACACCATATTTTGGGCCGACCCCATCCTTATTGAATGCCAAGGCCTGGATCTCATTCTAGGAATGGATTGGTTAAATAAATACCAAGGAGTGATAGAATGTGCCCAGAGAAAAGTGACTGTGACCAGCGAAGAAGGGACTGCCGTCACATTTCAGATGCCAAGACTAAAGATCAGAAGACCAAGACTGCACCAGATTACCTTGGAAGAAATACCGATAGTCAGTGAGTACCCGGACATATTCCCAGAGGATCTACCAGGGATGCCACCTAAGAGGGACATCGAGTTCAGGATTGATTTGGTGCCCGGAACCACTCCTATTTATAAGCGACCATACCGGATGGCCGCCAATGAATTAGCTGAGATGAAGCAGCAGTTGGAGGATCTTGAAAGGAAAGGATATATCAGACCGAGTACGTCGCCATGGGGTGCCCCCGTCATCTTTGTCGAGAAGAAAGAAGACAAGGCAAAGCGTATGTGTGTGGATTACCGCGCCTTGAATGAGGTAACAATCAAGAATAAGTACCCGTTGCCTCGGATCGATGATCTCTTCGACCAGCTCAAAGGGGCTACGGTATTCTCGAAGATCGACCTGCGGTCTGGTTACCATCAGTTAAGGATCCGAGAAGAAGATATACCCAAGACGGCCTTCACTACCCGTTATGGATTATATGAGTGTACGGTTATGTCCTTTGGATTGACCAACGCCCCTGCATTCTTCATGAATATGATGAATAAAGTATTCATGGAATATTTGGACAAGTTCATCGTGGTCTTCATAGACGACATCCTCATTTATTCCAAGGACCAGAAGGAGCACGAGACTCACCTCCGGTTAACCTTAGGAAAGTTAAGGGAACACCAGTTGTATGCCAAGTATAGCAAATGCAAGTTTTGGACGGCAGAAGTAAAGTTCCTTGGACACATCATCTCTGCTCAAGGAATCGCAGTAGACCCTGCCACCGTAGAAGCAGTTACGGATTGGTTGCCACCCACGAACGTATCCGAGATACGAAGTTTTCTGGGATTGGCCGGATATTATCGGAGGTTTATCGAGAATTTTTCTAAGATAGCCAAGCCTATGACCAAGCTGTTGCAGAAAGGAGAGAAGTTTGAATGGACTCCTGAATGCGAGGAAAGTTTCCGCACCCTCAAGACTCGTTTGGTATCTGCACCTATACTGACCCTACCAGATATCCGCAAAGACTTCCATGTCTATTGCGACGCATCTCGCCAAGGGTTGGGATGTGTTCTTATGCAAGATGGGAAAGTTATCTCTTATGCCTCCCGTCAGTTGAGACCTCATGAGTTAAATTATCCGACCCATGATCTGGAATTAGCCGCCGTAGTGCACGCCCTCAAGATTTGGAGGCACTATTTGGTTGGAAATCGATGTGAGATCTTTACGGATCACAAGAGCTTGAAGTATATCTTCACACAACCTGACCTTAATCTGAGGCAAAGACGATGGTTGGAATTGATCAAGGACTATGACTTAGGTATTCACTACCACCCCGGAAAAGCAAATGTGGTAGCTGATGCATTAAGTCGCAAGGGATATTGCACCGCCATGATGATTCAAGAACACGCACCCCTGTTATGTAGGGAGATGGAAAAATTAAATCTTGGATTGACCACAGGAGCATATCTAGCCACCTTGGAAACTCAACCTGTCCTATTTGAGCAAATCCGCGAAGCCCAGTTAGAAGACTCGGATATAGCAGCCATTAGGAAGAACATGAGACAAGGAAAAGCCCCAGGATTTTCAAAGGACGAGAATGGCACCATATGGTTTGGAACCCGGATATGTGTACCAGATAAACCTGAGATAAAGACCCTTATCCTAAGAGAAGCCCATGAGACGTTGTACTCCATTCATCCCGGCAGTACCAAGATGTATCAGGATCTGAAGGAACGCTATTGGTGGGTTAGCATGAAGAGAGAGATTGCCCAGTTTGTCGCCGAATGTGACACCTGCAGAAGAGTAAAAGCTGAACATCAGAGACCTGCAGGATTGTTACAGCCACTTAAAGTGCCGGAATGGAAGTGGGAAGAGATCGGTATGGATTTCATCACCGGACTACCTAAGACCCAACTCGGGTATGATTCTATTTGGGTGATCATCGATCGGCTTACAAAGTTGCTCATTTCATAGCCGTCAAGACGACCTTTTGTGGCCCTAAGCTAGCAGAGCTATATATGGCCCGGATAGTATGTCTTCATGGAGTGCCCAAGAAGATAGTATCTGACCGAGGAAGTCAGTTTACCTCTCGTTTTTGGAAGAACCTCCAAGAGGAGATGGGCACGAGATTAAATTTCAGTACCGCCTACCATCCTCAGACGGATGGACAAACAGAAAGGGTAAATCAGATACTAGAGGATATGCTTCGAGCATGTGTTTTGGATTTTGGAGCCACTTGGGACAAGAGCTTGCCGTATGCTGAGTTTTCCTACAACAACAGCTATCAAGCCAGCCTTCAGATGTCTCCTTTTGAAGCTTTATATGGACGTAAGTGCAGAACGCCCCTACTTTGGGACCAAACTGGTGAATCCCAAGTATTCGGAACCGACATTCTTCGTGAAGCTGAAGAGAAGGTACGGATCATCAGAGACCGACTCAAGACAGCCCAATCGCGACAGAAGAGCTACGCAGACAATCGCCGTCGAGACCTAGTCTTTGAAGAAGGAGATCATGTCTACCTACGAGTCACGCCTCTCCGTGGAACTCAACGGTTTAACATGAGAGGAAAGTTGGCCCCTCGATATGTTGGACCATTTCCCGTTGTCCGACGCCAAGGCGAAGTGGCTTATCAGTTGGAATTACCGCCCTCATTGGCTGGAGTGCATGACGTGTTTCATGTTTCCCAACTCAAGAAGTGTCTCCGCGTCCCCACAGAACAAGTGGACCTTCAGCAGTTGAATGTCCAAGAGGATCTGACCTATGTGGAAAAGCCAGTTAAGATATTGGAAGTCAAAGAAAGAATCACCAGGAGCCGAGTCATCCGCTTCTGTAAAGTACAGTGGAGCAATCATCCGATAGAAGAGGCTACATGGGAAAAAGAAGATGAACTCAAGGCACAGCATCCTGAGCTATTCGAGGATTGATCCGAATCTCGAGGACGAGATTCTCTGTAAGGGGGATAGGATTGTAACACCCCAGAAATTAAAAGGAATAAAATAAAAAGAAAAATTATTCAAATCATTTTTGGATTTATTATTAAAAGGAGAAATCACAAAAGAACCCAAATAAAGCCAAACAGGGAGAAATATTCAAAATTTGGACCTGAAAATTTTATGAGATGAACTAGAGACCAAACTATAATTTTAGGAATTTTTACAAATTTTTACCTACAGTAATTCAACCCTTAACCAAATATATGAATTTCTGGAATTATTTTAAATCGGAAAAGCATTTAAATTAAAATTGGGCCTCAACCCTGAAACTGATCTCAGCCCGGCCCAGTCCATCCACCAGTCACTGACCATGGGGGCCCGCCTGTCGGCACCACTCCCCTCCTCTCTCTCCCGCGCCCGTCCCCGCTCGGTCCCACTTGGCAGCCACTCGCGGTCCTCTCTGTTTCTCCGACACATGGGGCCCGCCTGTGGGTTTTTCCATATGGGTTCGCCCACTGACAGGTGGGGGCCACCTGTCAGCTTCGTCTTCCTCGTTGGAAGGGGATCCCCCTTCTCTCCCGCCGGCGATCCCCTTCCAATTTCTCACCGCCGGCCGCCCGATCACACCAGATCACCCTCGGATTCCCTTCCCCGACCGCCCCCGACCTCCTTCCATCAGAACTCAACGCGTTTTTACGCTTATGGAAGCAAATCCGAGCCAAAAAGGAACCTCGCCGGAGTTTGGAAATAAAACCTTCGGGATCCCCGGCTTTTCTTGCCTTAACCACTGCCGGCGACCCCTATAAGAACCCCTACCCTCGCCGCTCACCACCCACCCCTCCTCAGTGCAACCCATCGCGTTTCAGAGCGCTGCCGCAAGGTTTTCGGCCTTTAGCTCTGCTCCGCCTCCAGCCACCGCTCACCAGTAATCCAGGCCACCGCGCCCCTCGCCGTCGCCACCTACGTGACCACCAAGGCCCGCCCGTCCTCGGCCACGCCTCCGTTGGTCGGAAGGACCACCGGATCGCCTCGCCGCCGGCAAACCCGAACGGTTCCACCGCCCCTCGTCGTCGCCGGTCGCCGTCAGCTCGCCGTCACCATCATCACCGGTATCTTCATGTTCCCCGTCTTCCCCTCTCTCCATTTTCGCCATCGCCTAGGGCCTTAGGCCTCGCCGTCGCCGGCAATTGCCCGCCGGAGCTCCACCGGAGTCGGGGAAGAAGGGGTAAATTACCCCTTCGCCGCGTGCCGTGCCGGATCCCTCACGGACCGCACGATCTCGATCTAACGGCCCGGATTAAATCCCCGTGGGGTTTAATCCTGGCCCTCGATCTGAGCCGAAGCGGTACCGAGTCACAGGAGCCGTTGATCGCCACTTAAATCACCCGCGCGCGTTCTGGCCGTTGGATCCTGATCCAACCGCTGCCACATGCCCGGTCCACACGCGCAGTCAACGGTTCACGGTGAACCCAGTTCACCGTGGACCCGAGACGGTTTTTAGTTTAAATAAAATTCCAGGAAATAGTTTAAACTTCAAAAATTCATATCTTGCTCATTTTAACTCCAAATTTCACCATTCAAATTTTGTTAGAACCAGAATATTATTCTACACACATTAATGCCATAAAAACAGTATGTTACTGTTACCCAAAATATTTTTATTAAATAAAAGAATAAAAACCCTTTAGGGTTAAAATTTGAAATACAGAAAATAAATTAGGAAAAATCCTAAAAAGATAAGTTTTACTGTTTTATACCAAACTTTAGAATATTAAAATATTACTTCACATAAAAACACCCACAAATATGAATATTGCTTATTTGGTGGATTTTATCTGTTTATTAAATGTATTGTTTACTTTTCCGTATCGAGAAGACTACGAGTTCGTCGAGGAGCAGGAGTTCTACCCCGAGGTTCCTCCATCCCCATTTGCTGAGCAAGGCAAGTCATCGACCATCTCTGTGGAAACAGTTGATCATCATTGAGCCCATGATTTTAATAAATTATCGCTATAACACATAGGTTAATATTGCATTAGTCAAAGATCAAGCCTTACACTTATATTTATTAGATCCCCGTCCTTGTGTGCAAACCCAAGCCATGCTTATTGAGCCTTAACTCCTTGTCACTCTACAAATACTATATTAGCTAGTGCCCAATGTACCGGCACAACTGCTATAGGTTAAAAAGAATGAGTCGTAGATAGCTGGATTCTGTATAAGTATTTCCCTGTTATTCTCGTCTCTGGACTCTGTTGGAGTTGGCTAGGTTATAAGTATGGTGGGTTCCGGGTGCAAGCTCGGGCACTGGTTTGTCGCACCCGGGGCACTATAAGGACCGGTCTGCGGGATCTGTTGCAAAGCACTTCCGTACCAACCACAAGTCTAATGGGTAAGTCCTAACTGGAAGTGTGGAACTCTTCGGCTCTATGCACCATAGTGGAGGGGTACAAGGGGCTAGCCTGCGGGCGACTTGTACCAAAGAAGGCTCAAGGGGGGGTATGGTGAGCACTCGACACGTCGAGACACGATACGAAACCCATAAGAGGGTGTTGTGGAGTCGGAGGGAACCATATGGAAGGTTTTGGCACGAGTTCCCGTGTGATGGGTCATCTCGTTACACTTCGGTGTAGGTGATGAGTGCGTGCCTTGTGGGTACAGTGGTACATCTCTGATCAGAGTAATTTAATCTTTTCGAAAAGCCGAGCCCACGGTCAAGGGCGGGTTGTGTGACTACTCGCAGTTAGTTTACAATTGTGTGAATGTTCGGATTATTCATGGCACGTAAGGACTATTGAGCGAGGTGGGGTGACTGTACCCCTCGAGTTAGAAGATGATGATACACATGCACATGTTTACTTTTCCGTACTAATAAATTGCTCTCATTTAAAGCTTTACAATTATGCTGCTTCCGCAAAATTAGCCACTATCTCCCTCGTTATTACCTTGCATTATATTTGCATTCGGTGGCTTGCTGAGTACATCAGTACTCACCCCGTTGACTTACAACATCAGAGCCCGTCTACTACGAGGAGGATGAAGGTCTGGAGTAGCGACCCAGTCAAGGCGAGACTGGACGGAGGCGTTCATCTAGGACCCTTGTTTTATTAGTTTCTCTTCATCTTTATTCACTTTTGTATTAATGCGGTCTACGAACCGTGAATGATTGCCCGTATTGTACGTGGTCGTGTGATGAACGTCTTGTTTTATTGATATTCTATGGAATTTCAATAAAGTCCTGATTTATTAAATCGGGGCGCGACACTAGCTATGCCTCCGAAGAGAAGCCAGGCCACAGGTCCCCTCCGAAGGTCCCCTCGGACCGCAGGAGCGGGGCCCTCGGCCGCTCCAGCAAATCCCAAAGACACCCCTGGGCGTCGAGTGCCCAGGGGCCCTCGAGCTCCTCCTACGGTGCTTCAGACTGATTACGCCAGCTCCCAGGACCCAGAGCTACCCTCTGATGAAGACGAGGGCCTTCCTAGAACCGAGGCTACTCAATTAGCCAGGCTTCAGGAAGAAGTAGCTAGGTGGAGGCAAGAGGCTGCCGATCGCCTCCGCACTCAAGCCTCCACCGAGACTCCCGGAGGGCTTCAAGACGGTGGTGTTCACAACCCCCCAGAAGTTATCCAAGTCTCGGAGGAAGCCGAGAATGTATCTTTCGATGATGAGTCTCCGTTGCATTCGGACTTGCAAAGGGTGCCTTTCGACCCTAGATTCAAGGCCTCGAAGTTGCACAAGTACTCCGGGGGGTCGGATCCCGGGGAGTTCGCCCGCTCATATGCCCTGGCAATAGAAGCGAGCGGGGAGGGGGGTGCGAAGCACTATGGCAAAATGCTTCCCCCTCGCTCTCGAAGGCGTGGCGCTCAGATGGTTCTGGTCTCTGAGGCCAGGGTCGATCAGCTCTTGGGAGCAGCTGAAGAAGAAATTTGTGAGCAACTTCCAAGGCACCTTCGTGGCCCCAATGTCCACAGGAAGTTTGTTCCAGGTGAAACAGCGGGCGGGAGAAACACTCCGGGAGTACTTCACGCGCTTCGCCCACACCAAGTCGCAGATTAAGGGCCTGTCTACCTCTTCGGTAGTCGACGCCACCCGCGAAGGGGTGCTAAACCCCGACCTCCTCAGCAAACTCCATCGGAAGCCGGTGACGTCTGTGGCGCAGCTGATGGCATACTTTGAACAGTATGCCAAGGCGGAGGAAGGCTGTCTTCGACGTGCTGAAGCACCATCACCCAACCTCCGGGAAGTCAAGATGGAGCCCGAATCCTCCGCTCCCCTACAGCCTCCTCAAGACAACCGCTTCAACGAGCACAAGCGGGGAAAGAAGCATTTTCGTTCGGAGGTACTAAACATTCCACCTTCTGCTCCGAGGGCACCTGCCAATTTCTAGCAGGCGAAGAATTTCAAGGCCGGGCCGCCGAAGCCTCAAGAAAGGGTGCCTTGCAGGCGTCAGAGTTTTTTCTGTTGCGTGCATGGCGATAATAGGAGCCATGACACGAAGGATTGCAAGGCAGTGTTGGCCCTTCGGGGCGACTACCTTGAGCAAAGTACCGGGCGGGGTGCTTCGGACCGAGCCCCACCATCGACACGGTCGGAGCCTGTGCAAACTGTGGCCCGAGCCGGTGCCCTTGAAGCCCCCATGCGGCTACCGGTGGCCAATATTATGCCACCACCAAAGCAGGAAGACCCGCAAGACCGCGGCAAGCGAGTGGTCCTGCCCATCTCCGGAGGGGGGACCCTCGGGAGCATGTCCAAGAGGCAGCGGCGTGAGTACATCCGCGAGGTCGGGCACATTGGGACCTCGAGTTCCGCCAAAGGGATGCTAGAGTGGTCCCACGTGCCCATCTCGTTTACTGCCAGCGATGCCGCGGGGTGAAGTTCCCCCATGCTGACCCCTTGGTCATTTCTGCTGATATAGCAGGAGTGGAGGTCCGAAGGATCCTAGTAGATGGCGAGAGCTCCGCAGACATACTCTTCGTCCAGGCCTTCGATCAGATGTGCATACCCCGGAAGCATCTGCTTCCAGCGGCCCGGCCACTTCAAGGGTTCTCAGGACCGCCTCTCGATGCCCTCGGCCAGATAGGCCTCGAGGTTGCCTTCGGAGAGGGGCCTCTGGCCAGGATAGAAGAGGTGATCTTCGACGTTGTCGACGCCCCATATGCTTACAACGCAATCTTCGGCCGGGGCATGCTGAACCAGTTCGGGGCCATAGGGCACCACAACTACCTTTGTCTCAAAATGCCCACGCAAGGTGGGGTGCTTACTATTTCAGGAGACCAGGCTGTAGCCCGGAGGACCGAGTAAGGCCATGGACAGCCGCTAGATCCTCGGCAAGTGCACAACGTGGCGAAAAGCATCGAAGAAGTGCCAGAGGCCTCGAACCCCTCGAAGGGGCCCTCTCTCAAGCCAAGCCCGGAAGGTGATATTGAGTCAAGGATAGTTTCAAAAGATGGCAAAGAATATCCAGTACAGTTCGGCAAAGGGCTATCCCCAGAGATAGCCGCCTCATTGGAAGAAGTCGTCAAGCAGAATCTAGATATCTTTGCTTGGATCGACGAAGACATCACCGGGGTCGATCGAAGCATCATCGAGCATAGCCTGCTCGTCAACCCGAAGGCCAGGCCAGTGCACCAGGGGCTCCGCAAGCTTTCAGCGGAAAGAGCAAGCCTCGCCAAAGCCGAAGTAGAGAAGTTTTTAAAAGCTGGCATCATCAGGAAGGTAGCCCATACCGAGTGGTTGGCTAACCCTGTTTTTGTATGGAAGAAGGACTCGAACAAATGGCGCATGTGTATTGACTTTACTTCATTAAATAAAGCATGCCCGCGAGACCCCTACCCGATGCCCCGAATAGATCAGTTGGTGGATTCCACAGCAGGCTCCGAATTGCTAAGCTTCCTCGACGCTTATTCCGGGTATCATCAAGTCTGGCTGAAACGCGAAGACGAAGCCAAGACAAGCTTTATAACTCCTTCCGGAGTATTTTGTTATGTAAGAATGCCTTTTAGTTTGCGGAATGCCGGAGCCACCTTTTCACGTTTAATAGCTAAGGCTCTAGGTCATCAGATAGGCCGGAATGTCGAGGCCTATATGGATGATATTGTAATAAAAAGTGATCAAAAGCACCAACATAGCCTAGACCTGGCTGAAACATTTGAGAGCCTCCGAGCACGTGGAGTACGCTTCAACCCGGAAAAATGTATATTCGGGGCACAGGTAGGAAAGCTGCTAGGGTACTTAGTTTCGAGCAGGGGAATCGAAGCTAGCCCAACACAGATAAGCGCACTGCAAAGGATGGCTCCACCAGAGAATTTGAAGCAAGTGCAGAAGCTAGCAGGAAGGCTCGCAGCACTTAGCAGGTTCCTGGCCAGGTCAGCAGAGCGGAGCCTCCCAATTTTCAAAGCACTGAAAGGGTCCGAAAGCTTTAAGTGGACACCAGAGTGTCAGAAGAGCTTCGATGATATAAAAGCATACCTCGGAAGATTATCAACTTTGACCGTTCCCCTTCCAGAAGAAACACTGCTCCTTTATCTTGCAGCAACAGGTTCAGCCGTAAGTGCAGTATTGGTCCGGGAAGTTGAGCTTAAAGGAAAGCTGGTGCAGAACCAAGTTTATTTTGTGTCGGAGGCATTGTCCGGAGCTAAAGTCAGATACTCCGAGCTCGAGAAGTTTGCTTATGCCCTAGTAATGGCCTCACGAAAGCTAAGGCATTATTTCTTGGCGCATAACCTGATCGTCCCTACATCGTATCCTCTTGGAGACATGCTCCGAAACAAAGATTCTACGGGCAGGATTGGAAAGTGGGCTGTTGAGCTAGCCCCGTTTGGAATCTCCTTCACAGCAAGAACAACTATTAAATCCCAAATCATAGCTGATTTCCTAGCAGAGTGGACTCCATCTGCTATTTGGGCCCCGGAAGAACCCTCCAAAGGTTTATGGACAATATTTTCAGACGGAGCTTATCAAGCATCCAGTGTCGGAGCAAGGGCCGTCATCATATCACCATCAGGGCATAAGGCCATGTATTCTGCGAGGCTCAACTTCAGAACCACTAATAACATCGCCGAGTACGAAGGAATCCTGCTAGGCCTCCAAAAGGCTAAAGCGCTCAGAGCCGCAAGGATAGTGATTAAGACAGATTCCCAAGTCGTCGCGGGGCATGTTGATAAAAGCTTTCAAGCAAAGAATCCACATCTAGCACAATACCTTGAAGAAATCCGCAAGGCCGAAGCAGCATTCAGAGGATTTACAGTTTGGAGTATCCCTCGTGCAGAGAATCAACTCGCAAATATTCTTGCAAAGGCTGCAGCAGGGGCGGTGGACCTTCTGGAGGGTGCTTTCTACGAAGAACTAGCGTAGCCAACAGCTGTTTAGTTGCCCTCTTCGGAAGTACTGTGCATTGAGAAACCATGTTGAAGAATATGGTTTTGATATTCCAGATGTGATGAGTGATTGTCAACGGAAGTCAAAGAAAGGGAGAGATGAAGACCTGCCGAGTCTGAGGCGCATGTGACTCAGGTACACGGGCAGTGAGTGACGGCCGGGCTGAAGGAGCTGCGGAGTCGGGCTGGCCCAATCCGGGTACATGGCTAGGAGCGGCAGATGATCCACTGGTCTGTTGACTGGGTTTGACTCAGGTACACGGGCGGCGAGCGATTGCCGGGCTGAGGGAGCTGCGGGGTCGGGTCGGCCCAATCCGGGTACCCGGTGCGAAGACGGTGGACGCTTTGTCAGTTTCGGCGTAAAACTGACAATCTATCATTAATTCATTTTTAGGATATTAATAATTAGTTTTTAAGTTTAGAATATTTTTATTCGAGTCAGTTAATTTTTTTTAAGAATATTTTAGTAATTTTCGGAATTTATTTTAGAGTTAGGTTATTTTACTCGAGGGTAAAGTAGTCTTTTCATGTATTAGGATTTGCCTATAAAAAGGCCCTTATCCCCTTGGGGATAGATGACTGTTTCATTTTTGAGATCAATCTACAATCTACAGTCCACCGCTGTGATCTATCTTCTCCGACGTTCTTTTTTCTCCGTAGCAGCGCATGCCCGCAACAGTTTTTTTTTCGCACGGCTTCTCTGACGCAAGGCGGCCAAGCTCTGCTTCAAGTGCGCAGGTCCCATGGCAAAATCCTAGCCAGGGGCTGAGATTTTTTTGTTTCGCGTGAAAACGCTAGAAGTCACAAGCCAGGAGTCCACCGGCGGGCTAGTTTTTTTCTTTTACAAGGCTGCAGCACGTCAACATCAAACCTCGGTAAGCGCGCTGGTTCAGAAAATTGCAGGAAATTTCTCTGGCATCGCATGCGTCGCTGGCGATTTCTTTTATCACGCGCGTAAGCAGGATACTCGGCTTTTCACGGCGATCAGTGCACGGCGCTCGTGGCAGCGCTCGGATCTTCTCTGGGAAGACGACGGCGTAAATTTTCGATGCTGGTAAACTTCTTTTTAGGTAGTTTTAATCTACTATTTTTAGGGAGATCAAATTTTCAGATAATCATCTATTAATAAATGAGCTGAAAATTTATTTAGAAATTTCGTGTTAATTTAATATGCTTATATAAAAGGTAAAGAAAAATTTATTTTTTAGTTGCAGTAATATTTTTATTTACATGAAATATTTTAGTCTTATTTTTGAATTAATGTTTGAATGATCCATGTTTTATTTATTTGATTAGTATCTTATTTCTATAATGCAATAAAAACATTTCATGATTTATCTAAGCACTTTTATCTACCGCAGTACTTGTATTTAGTTTATCTTTAAGATATCGATCATTTTTAGGTCAGACAATTTTAATTCCAGTAATCTGCTTTGCTAATGTTATTTGTGTTGTCGGGGTGCGTTGGGTGTTGAGATTAGATTATAGTTTAGCAAGAAATTTTTAGGCGCCCATTCACCCCCCCCTCTGGTCGCTACTTTCGGTCCTACAAGTGGTATCAGAGCTAGGTTAGGTTTTTCTAATTTCTTAACCGATTCAAAACCTAGATAGTGACCATGGCATCTTCTGGTAAAATCCCATCCCTAGAGGCTTTTGGCTACACTTATTGGAAGACTCGCATGCGAGCATACCTTATGAGCCAGAGCTCGGACATATGGGAGATTTGTGTTCATCCTAGTTTCACCATTACGACTATTGCTGCGGATACTGCTGAAAATATAATTACCCAGCATCAAAATAATAGTAAGGCGGTGAACATTCTATTTTCTGGTCTAGGTGCTAGTGAGTTCGAGTGTGTTAGCCATCTCACCACTGCTAGAGAGATCTGGGCTACTCTCCAGGCACATCATGAGGGGACAGCTCAGGTCAAGGCTAGGCTCTACCAGACCTACCGGCGTGAGTATGAAAATTTCTCACAGAAGCCGGATGAGACTGTTGAGGCTTTGTTTGGTCGTTTTCAATCGATCATTAACAAGCTTCGTGTTAACAAGGCCGAGGGTGATCAACTGGTCTCGGATCATGAACAGGCTCTTAAGGTACTCCATACCTTGGACCCTAAGATCTGGGAGATCAAGGTCTCGTCTATTGTTGAGAGCACATCATATGATACCTTGACCATCGCGGAGCTTTTTAGTAAGCTCAAGGCCTCAGAGGTCGATATTCAGTTGAGATCAAATCTCACTGATTCTGGCTCCAAGACTCTGGCACTTGCGACACCGTCTGCTTATCCTAATGCCATGAGTTGTACTGCTTTTTCCTTGATGTCTATCTCTGAGGAACAACTTGATACTCTAGGAGATGATGATTTGTGCCTGTTTAACAACCGGGTGCGACGTGTCTATGATAAGCGAATGTTTAAGAGACACGGCACAAAATCCGGATGCTTTGAGTGTGGTGACCCAGGTCATTTTATCGCCGATTGTCCCAAACAGAAGAATTACAAGAAGGGAACCAGCGACAACTCCTACAACTCTAGCAAGTACAACAACTCCACGAAGGGCAAGCCCACGACAAGATTCTTTCGAAAGGCTCTAAAGGATTATAGGCGTGAGAATAGGAAGCGAGACGAGACCTTCTTCGCCGAGATGGAGAAAAGATACTCCAAGAGATCATCGTCTTCCTCATCATCTTCAAGTTCAAGTGATGAAGATATCATGATCAGGAAGGGGAAGGACAGGGACAATCCGGCGGGCCTCTGTTTCATGGGCTTCAGAGATAAGCTGAAGAGTCGCTCACGTCACAGCCGAAGACCCCAGAAGAGCTTCTGCTCAATGGCTCTTGGGGAGAAGAAAGAGAAGGACTCCTCCGATGACTCCGACGATGACGACGATGAGAATGCATCTTCATATGAACAAGAAGTTGTTAATTTACTAGAACAGAACAGTCAGGAGTTGAAGTATAGGGAGAAATTGCTTAGAGGGGCTAAGAAGAGGATAGATGAGCTTGAGAGTGAGCTTGCCACGGCAAATGGCAAGATTAAGAGTCTGTCTTCTTCCCCTTGTTTGGGTGATAGTGGTGAGTGCCCTAACTGTGAGGTGCTGTTGTGTGACCTGACGACTCTTAAGTCCAGGTACACAGAGAGAGTAGATGAGAGAGATGCATTGGCCACTGAGCTTGAAAGCGCTCAGCAGGAGCTAAAAGATGCTCATGCCACTGTTGTCGCACCTTGTGTAGACTGCCCATCTCATTTAGCTAGTATAGCTGAGCTGAGAGCCAAGAGTGTTGAGCAGTTGAGCGAGTTAGCTGGAGTGAGAGCTGAGTTGGAGCAGACTAAGCTAGAGCTTGAGACCTTGTCGATTCCATCCACTGTTTGTGAGAACTGCTTATCCATTAGAATGGAGTTGATTAAGCTAAAAGCTGAGAAGTCTGTTGAAGTTGATAAAGAGTGTGAGATCTGCTTGTCTCAGGTGGAGGTGTTAGCTTCTTTGAGAGAGGGGCTAGCTGATGTTCAGAACGAGAACTTTTACCTCCGTTCAATCCTGAGTTGGATCAGTGCTAAAGAGCCGAAACTCAGCATGATGATCCAGCAGTTCAAGAGACAGGATGGGTTTGGGGTAGGTTACACCTATACCAAGGATGATTTTGAGAGCGTCATTAGCCGAGCAGTGGAGTGGAGTAAGATGACTCCCGAACAGAGATATCCCAAGACTCACTCTACTGAGTCCTTTAAGGATAGTCAGCCCAAGGATGGAGTGTTCCAAGAACAACCTAAAGCTCCACCTAAGAAGCAAATATGGGTTCCAAAGCCTAAACCTCTCCATACTTCTCTTGATTCTTTACCTGGACCCTCTCACACCAAAGATGATACAACAAACACCACCAAGCCTAAGAATCCCAAGCCTCAACCACATCCTAAGAAGCCTGCCTATCACTGTGAGTTCTGCCAGAGAGACGGGCATCTTGAGGAGTTTTGCTTTAGGAAGAAGCGGGTTGAGCGAGCAGAGAGAGCTCGAGGTGGGCAGGAGCAGTTCTACCAGCAGAGTGGTAGACAGAAAGTTCCTCGACGTAGAGAGAGGCTAGAGGCCAGGCCACGTCGTGTAGGTGGTGGTAGAGGAGACGGTTTTCACGATCGTGCTCCGGAGGGTGGTTTTCGTTCCGGTAGAGTTCCATATCGTTCGGTATACGGTTTTGGATCTCGCGACCGTGATTTTAGGAAGAATAGAGGACCGCGCTTTGATCCGTGTTTCGGTCCAGACTCATATGATTCCTTCTGCTTTCCTACATTTGAGCAGATGGCTCGACATTGGTTCAACATTTTTACTAAACCTGGCATTGGACCATTTGGTCCCACTCACGATTATTGATCGTGTTTTTGGGAGCTGTGTATTTTTTTAGGATATTTTGAGTCAGCTTTTCTTGGTATCAGTTTTTTATTTTCTTCTTTATTTTTTATGGAGTCTTTTTGTGTGCGTTCATATCATGCATAATCATCTATCACATTTTGAGCTTGCTTCTATTATATGATGAATCTGCTTTACTTTCTCTAGCTAGTATATGCTTTTGATTACTTGTCGATGATCATGTTCTGGTTCAGTTTACATGATATATCTGATATTTGTCATATGCATGGCTTTTATGTTTCAAAATTTAAAAATGATCACCATTGCTTCTGGTAACTAGCATGTGTAGGCTGAATGCTTTCGCTATCTGTTACATGCCTTGTAGCTAGATCCTTACTTAGATGCAGATATGCAACTTGGACATTTATATGCTTTAAATATGAAAAATGTGCTATAAAATGATAAAAATTCAGAAAAATAAAAATTTATGCATTTTTATGATTATCAGAAAAGATCCAGGTGGGTTTGCTTTTGTCGCATTGCATTATTCTGGACTGCTTACCATAGCACTTTGGTACGAACTAGGACGGTGTAATGTATGCCAAGACCAGTGTCTTAAGCTTCTGATGGTCCAGTTCTGGCCTAGGCTTGACTTGGTCGGTTAGCATAAGGTTTGACATGCAAATAACCCCTGGCAGAAATGAAAAATATAAAGAAAAAGTGTGAAAAATTTAAAAAGATGACAAGTTTGCTGAAGCACTTTGTTTTTGGACAATGCTTATCTTGGTAGATATCAGTTAGCTTTTGCATATCATGCTTTACTTTGCTTGTTAACTAGAAAATGTGGTGATGCTTTTGTTTTGCAAAAATCGAAAAATGCGTGCTAATGACTTTCTTTAGATATCATCTGTTACACTGATCATGTCATATATCTTAGACAGTATATCTTTTGCTATACCTGTTAGACGTTGTAATAGCAGTCAATCATATCTAAGAAGCATGCTTTTCACACTCCACCTGCACCCCATTTGCATTCATAGCATATTTTGAGGGGGAGCTGCATTTCAGGGGGAGTTCGTGTCTATGTCTCTTTAAAGTGCATTTAGTCCCACTTGATGAGTCCAGTTGTCAACAAGGGGGAGAAATTTTGGATATATTTTTTGGCTTTCTCTGGGATTTATTTCAGGGGGAGTTCCTTGTTGGTAATTTTAAATATTTTGAGATTGCACTTGTTTTTGAGGCTTTATTTTTGGTTAACCATAATGGCCATTTTCATGCTTTTATTTGGCTTTTGGTCATTAGGGTTAAACTTTTATTTTCCTTCTTCTATTTTTCTTTTGTCTTTGTTTTTCTTGTTTCCACATGTTTTGCAGGTTCTGGAGATGAGCTGAAAAGGGTGTTGACAATGCACTCATCAAGGGGGAGATTGAGAAACCATGTTGAAGAATATGGTTTTGATATTCCAGATGTGATGAGTGATTGTCAACGGAAGTCAAAGAAAGGGAGAGATGAAGACCTGCCGAGTCTGAGGCGCATGTGACTCAGGTACACGGGCAGTGAGTGACGGCCGGGCTGAAGGAGCTGCGGAGTCGGGCTGGCCCAATCCGGGTACATGGCTAGGAGCGGCAGATGATCCACTGGTCTGTTGACTGGGTTTGACTCAGGTACACGGGCGGCGAGCGATTGCCGGGCTGAGGGAGCTGCGGGGTCGGGTCGGCCCAATCCGGGTACCCGGTACGAAGACGGTGGACGCTTTGTCAGTTTCGACGTAAAACTGACAATCTATCATTAATTCATTTTTAGGATATTAATAATTAGTTTTTAAGTTTAGAATATTTTTATTCGAGTCAGTTAATTTTTTTTAAGAATATTTTAGTAATTTTCGGAATTTATTTTAGAGTTAGGTTATTTTACTCGAGGGTAAAGTAGTCTTTTCATGTATTAGGATTTGCCTATAAAAAGGCCCCTATCCCCTTGGGGATAGATGACTGTTTCATTTTTGAGATCAATCTACAATCTACAGTCCACCGCTGTGATCTATCTTCTCCGACGTTCTTTTTTCTCCGTAGCAGCGCATGCCCGCAACAGTTTTTTTTCGCACGGCTTCTCTGACGCAAGGCGGCCAAGCTCTGCTTCAAGTGCGCAGGTCCCATGGCAAAATCCTAGCCAGGGGCTGAGATTTTTTTGTTTCGCGTGAAAACGCTAGAAGTCACAAGCCAGGAGTCCACCGGCGGGCTAGTTTTTTTCTTTTACAAGGCTGCAGCACGTCAACATCAAACCTCGGTAAGCGCGCTGGTTCAGAAAATTGCAGGAAATTTCTCTGGCATCGCATGCGTCGCTGGCGATTTCTTTTATCACGCGCGTAAGCAGGATACTCGGCTTTTCACGGCGATCAGTGCACGGCGCTCGTGGCAGCGCTCGGATCTTCTCTGGGAAGACGACGGCGTAAATTTTCGATGCTGGTAAACTTCTTTTTAGGTAGTTTTAATCTACTATTTTTAGGGAGATCAAATTTTCAGATAATCATCTATTAATAAATGAGCTGAAAATTTATTTAGAAATTTCGTGTTAATTTAATATGCTTATATAAAAGGTAAAGAAAAATTTATTTTTTAGTTGCAGTAATATTTTTATTTACATGAAATATTTTAGTCTTATTTTTGAATTAATGTTTGAATGATCCATGTTTTATTTATTTGATTAGTATCTTATTTCTATAATGCAATAAAAACATTTCATGATTTATCTAAGCACTTTTATCTACCGCAGTACTTGTATTTAGTTTATCTTTAAGATATCGATCATTTTTAGGTCAGACAATTTTAATTCCAGTAATCTGCTTTGCTAATGTTATTTGTGTTGTCGGGGTGCGTTGGGTGTTGAGATTAGATTATAGTTTAGCAAGAAATTTTTAGGCGCCCATTCACCCCCCCTCTGGTCGCTACTTTCGGTCCTACATGCATTCCGATTACAGATTGGCGGGCTCCGATTATGAACATGTTGCAAAGTAGCATAGACCCTCTCGAAGGTCCAGAAGCCCGAAGGTTGCAAGCAAGAGCTCGAAATTATAAGCTTATCGACGGAGTATTATACAAAGCTGGAGTGTGTTCACCTCTACTTCGATGCATCTCCCAGCCCGAAGGTCAAGACATACTTCGAGACATCCACGAAGGCTTGTGCGGAAGTCATTTAGCCCCTCGTGCGCTAGCTGGCAAGACACTTCGGCAAGGGTTTTATTGGCCAACTATAGTAAGAGATGCAGAGAAACTGGTTCGAACATGCCAAGGCTGCCAATGGATGGGCTGACGAAGCCATCGCCCGCCAGCCCAACTTCAAGTTATTGCCCCAGTATGGCCAATGGCTAGATGAGGCATGGACCTCATAGGCCCTTTCCCAATGGCAAAAGGTGGCTTGAAGTTTGCGGTAGTAGCAATCGAGTATTTCTCAAAGTGGGTTGAAGCGGAGCCATTGACAGCTATCACCTCGAGGAATGTGCAAAAATTTTTCTGGCAGAACATTATATGCAGGTTCGGAGTGCCAAGGGAGTTGACAGTGGATAATGGAACCCAGTTCGAAGCTGACACCTTCCAAGCATTTTGTGAAGATCTGGGCATTAAGTTGTGCTTCGCTGCGGTGCGCCATCCACAATCCAACGGAGCCGTTGAGCGAGCCAACGGGAACATCCTCTCTGGGATGAATCGCCGAATCGTTGGCTTGGCCAAGGGGCTGTGAGTCGAAGAGCTCCCTAAAATCTTGTGGTCCATTCGAACCACTCAAACCAGGTCCACAGGTTTCACCCCATTTAGATTACTATTCGGAGATGAGGCCATGACTCCGACGGAGCTCAGAGGTGGATCCCTTCGAGTAGTTCAACCTGGAGACGAAGGTGACAGGAGCACCTCGCTGGATTTGTCAGAAGAAACAAGGCTTCGAGCTGTCGCCAATCTGACTAAGTACCAGGACCACACAAAGACATGGTATGACCTGAAGATAAAACTACACGAGCTAAAACCTGGTCATCTAGTGTTGCAAAGTGTAATAGCTCCGGGGAAGCTAGGAAGCAAATGGGAAGGACCATATGTTATCTTACGCTCAGGGCGCCCCGGATCGTTTAAATTAGCTAATTTAGAAGGGGAAGAGTTGAAGCATGCATGGCATGCAGAGCACCTTAAGCGTTATTACGCTTAGGGGCTCCTTGTAATCGCTTGTAAAATTTTCCTTTCTATGAATAAAGATAAGGGTCGAATTTTGTTTGCTCTTCGAATATCCCTTACTCCTGATGGACGCATCGGGTGGATGGAGATGCTTGCAGAGTCAAACATTTTTCCCAAGACCTAGGCGGCTGCCTGCGAACCATTGGTTCAGAGGCTCCACTGCCACCCTATGGATTCCAGGCTCTGGCTTGTTAGGATTCGTAGAAGAGTCTAAGGACTTTAAAAAGAAACATACTTTTGGCCTCCGGGTGCGAAGTATCTGTAAAAGAGCCGAAGGTGGCCACCCTACAGATTCCAGGCTCCGGCTTGTTAGGATCCGTAGAAGAGTCTAAGGACTTTAAAAGAAACAGACTTTTGGCCTCCGGGTGCGAAGTATCTGTAAAAGAGCCGAAGGTGGCCACCCTACGGATTCCAGGCTCCGGCTTGTTAGGATCCGTAGAAGAGTCTAAGGACTTTAAAAAGAAACACACTTTCGGCCTCTGGGTGTGAAGTATCTGTAAAAGAGCCGAAGGTGGCCACCCTACGGATTCCAGGCTCTGGCTTGTTAGGATCCGTAGAAGAGTCTAAGGACTTTAAAAAGAAACAGCCTTTCGGCCTTCGAGTATGAAGTATCTGTAAAAGAGCCGAAGGTGGCCACCCTATGGATTCCAGGCTCCGGCTTGTTAGGATCCGTAGAAGAGTCTAAGGACTTTCAAAGCAAAAAAAAGAGGGAGTCGCGAGGTAGTAATACCAAAATACAAATGATAAGTGTAATTCAAAGCATCCGGTTGTTCGGAGCATCACTGTGCCTGGCGAACCCTTTTCTACAGTAAAGGATCCACCACCCACAAGGGGGGTCGGAGGATAGGAACCACACGACATACTTTCAAAGCATTTCACATTAAATCATTATACTTTTACATCAAGAAAAGTTTTGGTCCAAGCCTAGAAAAAATCGAAGACCCTGCCGGCATCTAGAGCTACCTCTTCGGCTACTCTGCCTTTCGGAGCTCGAAGCTGTTGGCTTGGTCCTCTTCGTTCGAATGCTTCTCTTTTTCTTGGAGGCTCGTAGTTTCTTTTGCTCTTCTTGAAGCTCAACCCACGTCAAGAGCCTTTCAGAGTCAGCCTCCGCAGGGTCTTCGGCCCGGTACTCTGAGTCGGACCAGTCCGTAGGTTCGGAAGATGAGGATACCTTCGCCTTCTCCTCCTATTTAATATAAGCTAAGACGTCTTGGCAAACTTCAAGGGTTATCTCCCCTCCATCTCCGCGAGGAACAGAGAAGCGAGAGCGGCGGTAAGGCCTTAAGCCCTCAAGGTTTGCCCACTCCTTTCGGAGCTCGTCAGTAATTTCCAATAGTTCAAGGTTACGGCTCGAAGGGCATGATAAAACCTAAAAAAGAACAGAACACCCAAGACAAGTTTCTCGTTTATAGCTTTTCCATTAATAAAAAGGGCTTTACAAGACTTTGCATACATAATAACCCTAAAAAGCTAGACCTGCGGGTCGGTTGGCGGAGTAGGAATGACAGGGGCTGGCGAGGCAGGAAGCGGTGGCCTTGTTTGCACCTGCTTCTGCCGGCGGGCCTCGTCGATCCAAGCTTTGGCTGCTACCTTGTGGTTCGTCTTCCAGGTTGACCGGAAGGCTTCCCAGGCCAAGGCTACATCCGAAGATGGCCGCAACAAGTCGTCGGAGGTGAAGCTTCCAGGGGTCGAACCCCCGACTAAGCCGAGGGGGATCTGAAGAGACTCGAGGTGACGAAGAACCCCGATGTCGGCGCACTGCCCGGAGATCTCTCCGTACTGAATGCCGGAGTTCATCATCAGCGACGAAGCCACTTGGATCCTCTTCAGCTTCCGGTCGAGGGGCTCGAGGGTCGCAGCAGAGGACGAAGGGCACATAGTGCCGAAGTACTCCAAGGTACCCTGAAGGGCCTCCAAGGTACGTTCCGCCATGCCGGAGTTCATCTTCTCCGCTGCTTCCAGCCCTGCAGCAGTCGTAGATACCTCGGCCACCTGGAGCATTAAAGAGCTCTTCTGGGACATTGCCTGGTTGAGAGCCCCCTGGAGCTCCACCAACTGTGCACTCGAAGCAGCAGCCGCTTGGCGGAGCCTTTCAACTTCCGCCCGAAGGACGACGCACTCAGCTTCGGCCTCTTGGGCACAGGAGCGAAGCGCGTCGCTGTCTTGTTGCGCTATTCGGAGGGCTTTGTCAGACGCTGCCCTAGCCCTCCGTTCCTCTAGGTTTTCTTCCTCCAGCCTGAGGGATCTCTCGTTGGAGTCATTAAGGGCCGCCTGGAGGGTGGTAACCTTCCTTTTGAGTCGATTAACCTCGACCTCATTGGAAGTCGCTGCCGCTCTAGCAAGGACAAATTGCTGCAAAAATAACAAGTAAGTACCAAAGTGTTTGTAATCACTGATACGGAGGAGCTATGTTGTTCTTTCATACCTGAAGGGCAGCCCTTTCGAGGGCTGTGTTGAGCGTCGGAGCCACTGTCTCACTCAAAACGGAGACCAAGTCCGAGTTGGCGATATCCTAGCTGTTCTCTGCCAGGGGCTCCATGAGCCTTCGGAGGCCTTCCCGCTGCTCCAAGAACGGAGCCAGCAGAGGCAGCCAAGACAGGGCCTGGCGGTTGTCTGCCGCGGCCTCATCCTCCAAATTGCCGACGGAGGTTGTAGCAAGGCCAGGAAGAAGGCCGAGGCTAGATAGGCTCTTGCCCCTCCCCGACACGAAGGCAGGCGCGGCGGACAAAGCAGGAGTACCCCAGTTGTCGGCGGCTACCCCTCCGGCCAGAGGAACGGCAACAGAGGCAACCTCGACTGCTGGAGCCAACATCGCAGGGACAACCTCCGTCGCCAAATCTGCTCCGACGGGCACATTCTCCGCTGCCAAGCATGGAGCATCCGAAGGAGCAGGGGGGTCCACCCGGGCCACAACCACCGAAGGCGAAGGGGCTTCGGGCGCTACCGGAGCATCGACACCCGTAGAGGTACCTGTTTGGTCAACAAAATTAATAAGCGTATTACAAGGAAAAAGTTGCAGGTACTAGCCAGGGCAGGAGCTTCGAGGAGTACCTTCGGGGACCTCGTGGGGCTGGATCGCCGGATCCTCCAGGACTTCGTACTCCTGGAGGATGTCAGCGAAGTCATCTCCCAAAGCACTCTCCTCCGCATTTCTCGCCGGAACCACAACTTCAGCCGTAACCACCCCCGGTGTGGGTGAGTTGGGAGTCTCAGAGCCTGATTCCACGTGCACAACAATGGGCGCAGGAAGAACCGGCGGGACTTCTGCTTCCTCCCCAATGGAAGCTCCAGGGGGGACCTCCCCTAGGTCTTCGTCATCAGCCAGGAGGTAGTTCTCGAAGGCCGCCGCAGTTTGGGCGTCCGAGTCCTCCAGCTCCTCGGAGGCTGAGCTCCGAGCGTCCGACAATGAGGCTGACGAAGTCGGAGCCAGCTGCGGAGGGAGCTTCATGGTTTTCTTCTTCTTGGAAGGCTACTTGCCGGCTTTCTTGGACGGCTCAGCAGCGGCCTTCCGTTTTTGGACAGCAGCTCCGGTCGAGTTAAAATCGGGAAGAAGAGGGGGCTCCGCGCCGAGAGCTTCCCACACTCTATTGGAGTGCTCCAAGCTTCCCACTAGCTCTAGCCTCCGTTGCTTTTTAGCCGCCGAAGGGGCTCCGAGAACTCGTTCGGTGGCCCGGGTTATGTCCTCCGGAGCCAACGCCAAAGGAGCCGCTGAAAGAAAAAGGTATGGTGTCATAAGTATAATAGTTTCCTTCGTCTAATACAACATTGCAAGGAGTGAAGCCTTACCTAGGGTTCGGAGACCTCCCTCCGAGGCCTCTTGAAACACGATCGGCCAGTTAGCTCTGAGGGGAGGGATCCGAAGGGCGATAAACTCTTCGGCTATATCGCGCATACTCATACGGTGAGCCACTGAAGTAAGCAGCCCTAGCCTCGTCGAGAGCAGGCTAGGGTTCAGGGAGATCTCCGCCTCTTTCCGAAACCAAATCTCCTGGAGAGGACCCGCGAGGGGGGAGTCCTCTCCGACTTCGGCGTAAAACCACTGAAGTATCCAATTGGTGTACCATCTGTCATTGATGGCCTTTGCAGGGAAATGAAGGGCATGCTCCCTCCGCAGTTGGAAATTGATGCTGCCGAAAGCTATGGTCACCTTAGAATCCCCAGGCCCGTCCTGTGGCTTCGGCTGGCATATGGCCTCGTGGGTCGCAGCGAAGACTTCGGAGCGCCCCTCGCATCCTTCCGCCCGGAGCGCCCATTCGAAGACGGCTAGGCGTGCGATGGTGTTGGGAGACAGTTGAGGTAAGGTTATGTGGAACAGGTCTAGTACCTCCGCCAAGAAGTCCACGGCTGGAAGCCCCAGGCCTGCTTCGAAAAATGCTTTGAAGACCACCACCTCCCCGCTTCGTGGCCTTGGAGTTGATTCCGGTCCAGGGACCCGAGTCCTCAATCCGGCGCCTAGTTTCCCGTCCACAGCCTCTTCAATGGACTCGGCGGTGCTCACGGATTGACCGATGAGGAAGCTTTGGGCGATTTTCTTCTTGGAAGGCGGACGGAGCTCCCGAGGATTTTTGGGCCAAGCGCCGCCCGAAGTCCCTGCCATTGCCGTTGCTGCCGAAGCGGCCCACGCTTGCCTCTACGCAAGGGTGTTGGCTGCCGCTGGAGCGGTGTGGCTAGTTCTCGCCATTCGCTCGGATGCTCAAGAGGTTGAAGGATTGGGGAAAGTAAATCGCAAGTACCGGAAGCGGTAAAAAGCCTCGGTTAATCCTTGTCTTTCCCTTTTATAACCGCTCGTCAGGTGCTACTCTTCGATTGCTTTCACACTGCAGGTTCGACTCCTATCGCTGGAAAGTGGGTCCAGTAAATGGAACGGCGAGCAACCGCCGTAAAAATCAACCGTTACCTTTTACAGTGTGTAACGGTTACTTGTGCCGTAACGGCTATAATCAAACGGCTCTTCACGACGTTTGCGCTCCAAAACGGTTCTCTTCCCAGTACGTGTTCCCATAGCGTAAGGAACCTGAAGGGGGAGGTTCGAACACTTTGGATTCAATGTCCTCTGTGAGCTATAACATGTTCGAATCTCCTTTAAGCCTTAAAAAATAGAAATGTTCCTTCCGTATACTGCCTTCTTTCTAAACAGGTTAACTACAGAGAGGCGTATTCGAGGGGCTACTGTTGGGGGAAATTACTCCATTTTGAGGACTTAAAGATTAATACTTCAAAGGCTAAGAAGGGCTCCGAAGCTGGTGAGCCGTCGTTCGGAGGTAGAGGCGTCAAGCCGAAGGGTGCAGCGATACGAAGCCTCGATGAACCCTCCGAATGGGAGATAAAGGTCCTGAAGCTAAAGGACAAGATTGATGAGATGTTTGGCTTATCCATCTGCCTTGTAGTATTTTACCTTTTATAACCTTGTTCCTGGCACCGAATAGTTTCCACTATGTCGGTTGTAATCTAGGGGTAATTAGGTCTTTTCCTTATACATTTTTACCTATAAATACCCCCCTCTATACCCTGTAAAGAGGATCCCCCCGGAACAAGTTATTCAATACACACGTTCGGACTACTCGAGCTATTATCCAACTCGGAGGTTCGAGGCAGTCCTAAAACACAAACTCTTTGTTTGTTCGTTCTTGATCTCAGAGAACCTGTTGGTGTAACTTTTGCGCCAACATGTACGATTGTAACAACAAGGCAACAAACATACTGTTCATTAGTCTAAGTCGCAATGAGTTTGATAGGGTCCAGCACCTACGAACTGCACGTGAAATTTGGACGACTCTGAAAACTTTTCATGAGGGCACTACTCAGATTAAGGCTAAGTGCCAAAGCACATATAATCAGGAATATCAAATGTTTGTGCAAGGTCCTGGTGAATCTATAGATGCCATGTTTGCTCGATTTGATGGGATTGTGAGCAACTTGCGCTCCACTGGGACTTTAGCTTATTCGGATCATGATAGAGCTATCAAACTTCTCTATGCTCTTGATCATAGCATATGGGAGGTGAAGATCTCTAGTATCGAAGAGTCAACAAGCTACGATACATTGACTTTCGATGAGCTCTTCAGTAAGCTTAAGTCCACTGAGATTGCCAAGACATCTCGTTCTGGAATTGGGAACTCTTTGCCACCATCCATGGCACTAGTTTTCGGTTCTAACAATGGCACCTCATCTGGAGGTAATTTTTCTGGGGTTCTAGAGTTTGTGCTTTTTCTGGAGGTTTTGCCTCGTCTTCTTAAGTATATATCACTAAAGAACATGTGGACACATTGGATGATGAGGAGCTTTCCCTCATAGTCAAAAAGTTCACTCGATTCTATAACAATAGATGAGATCAAAGGAGAGGAGGGTCTCGAGGATGTTTTGAGTGTGGAGATCTTAATCACGTTAAAGCTAATTGCCCAAAACTAAAAATGAAAAATGAAAATGAGCACAAACACCAGAAAAAGGGACAAGAAACCTTTCTTCAAAAGGAAGCACAGAAAAGTGGCTAAAAAGATAGCAGAGCTTTTGTGGTTGCACTCAGCGACATCGACAGTTCATAAAGTGAGGAGCCAAGCTCGGATGAGGAGGAGGCTCCCAAGAGTGAGGAAAAGAAGGAGAAGAAGACAAAAGACTTCACTAGCCTTAGCTTCATGGCCGACGACATCCATAGCAGTGATGAGCTAGACTCATCGGAGGTATATCTATCTCGTGATCAGCTCCTTGTTCAAAATGATGAATTACATGATGCTGTCATTTCTTACGATAGATTACTTAAACAAGCCGCTAAAGAACGAAAGGAACTAAAATTCAGGACATAATCTATTTCCACTGAACTTGTCATGCTTAAATCTAAGTTTGAAAATGCTGAATGTGAGTATTGTCTTGTTGTAATGAGTTAACTTGCTCAGCTGTGTTTGGTTCATGCTCAAATTATCAAAAAACTTGAAATTGCTCAGAAGCAACTTTTGGAGGTGGAGTCTAGTCCTATTGTCATCAATGAATGCATGAACTGTCCTTTACTCATTGAAAGCATTAAATTGAGGGATAAGTATGTTGATGAACTTAAGGCTAGATTGGAGAGTGCTGAGTGTTCTAAGGATGTGCAGCTGACTTGTTCCACCCACATCACCCTTAAGAATCAACTCAACTTCGCTAGAGAGCAAGTCGAAAAACTCAAGTGTGAAAATGATTACCTTCTTTTCCATAGTGGATAAATGTACCAAAGGAAAGGGTAAAATGGATTTGCTTTTGGCTAAAACAAAAATGTGTGCTGACAGGGTAGGGTTAGCTCTAGGGTTGGGTTATGAGAAAACCACACCAAACACTCCAAGTAAAATTGTGTTCACTCCACCCACTATCCTTGAGAAAGAGAGAGCCCAGTTAGACACCACTCAAAAAGCCAATAATCCTACCCAACCTACAAGGAGAACTATACCACCACCAAAGATAGATCCTAAGCAGAAACCCAAAAAATCCGTTAGATTTGCACCTGAAAACTATGAACCTACTCCCAATAAAGTATGTCATTGCTCTTATTGTCAACGAGTAGGTCATTTGATTGGGTTTTGTGATCTCCGTATCAAGGATGAATGACGTGCTCAGGCTATGAACTTTCAAGACATATATTACCCATCTTTAGGTATGCATGATTTTGATTACCGCTTTCATTCTGATTTTGAGGCTCCCCATGGTTACATGAGAGACTTTGCCCATCGTGGTGTACATCATGATTCATATGATATTAGACCACATGTTAGCGGTTTTGGTCCACGTCATTTTGGGAGACCTCATCGTTTTGCAGGCTCATGCTTTGAAAATAGACCTCTCATTTATCATTATGAATCATATCCTGCACAACCTTCTGTTTTTCCTAATTCTCGAGTTTTTTAGTGCTAGATTCCTAAACAATTTGTTACTAACCCCAGCACTGAGCACTCGAGATCTTCTTATTCTGTGTAGGGAACGGACAGAGGCCTGGAGAACAAGTGGATCATGGTTCTCCAGCTTCACCTTGACCCAGCAATGGGAATTCATGACCTTCAGAAACAATCGAATTAGTAGAGTGAAAGGCCAAGCTACGATTAAAATCAATGAAAATTTCACTCTCACAAATGTTGCTTTGGTTGAGGATTTGGGATACAACTTTCTTTCCGTATCTCAGTTACTTGATGAGGGTTTGGAGGTATACTTTGGACGTGATACTTCTCAAGTACTTGATTCTTCTGGCACTTTTATTTGCCAGATTTCAAGAGTTGGGAGAGTTTTTGGAGCTGATTTCTTTGAGTCATTTGGTTATTCTCAATGCCTTATTGTTGAACCATCTTCTAAGCTCTAGATGTGGCATAGGAGAGTAGGGCTTATGAGCTTTGATTTGCTTGCTTGTTTGAGTGCCCTAGGTATGATCCGAGGATTGCCCAAGCTCAAATTTGAGAAGAACCTTGTTTGTGCCCCTTGTCGACCTGAAAAGATGGTTGCCACCTCTCATTCACCAATCAATATGGTGATGACAGAACAACTCGGAGAGCTACTTCATATGGACACTATAGGTCCTTCCCGCGTTAGTTCTTTAGGTGGTAAATGGTATGTCCTTATCGTGGTGGATGACTACTCCCATTACTCTTGGGTCTTCTTTCTTGTAAGCAAGGATGAAGTGTTTTCACACTTTCAGAGCTTAGCTTTGAGACTATTCAATGAACTCCCCGGTGCATTGAAAGAAATTAGAAGTGACAATGAAACTGAGTTCAAGAATGGTTTCTTTGTTGATTTTTGCCTTGAGCATGGCATTGAACATCAATTTTCTGCTCTGTGGGTTTCTCAACAAAATGGAGTTGTTGAGAGAAAGAACCGCACACTTGTGGAGCTGGCTAGGACGATGCTCAACGAGCATAGGACTCCTAGGAAATTTTGGGCTGAAGCCATGAGCACTGCTTATTATATCTCCAACCGGATCTTTTTGCACTCATTTTTGAATTTGACATCTTATGAACTACGTTTTGGAAGGAAGTCCAAGGTTACTCATTTGATAGTATTTGGATGTCGGTGCTTCATTCTAAAACATGGTAATATTGACAAATTTGAGTCGTGTGCATCTGATGGGATCTTTTTGGGCTATTCTTTGCTTGGCCATTCATATCGTGTCTTCAATCTTGATACTAACACTATTGTTGAATCATGCGATGAGACCTTTGATGAGTCATTTCCATGTGTTAGTCCCTCTTTTGAACTTGCAAGTGAACATGATATGAGTGAAACAATCTTTGATGAAGAGGATCCATCAGATGTTGAATATAATGAAAATGCATCGCAACCTCCTACCGCGGCATCCAATAAAGCAGACCTTGCATCATCCACTTCAGCAGGAGGGCCTGAAGCATCGACTTCAGCAAGCGTTGGTCAAACTCAGCTAGAGTTGAGGGGGAAGTTCTATCACAACGAGAAGCACCATTTCAGATTCAGAGAATTTATCCTCCTAAGCAGATCATCGGTGAGCTAAATGAAAGGGTAACTCGATCTCATGCTCACTTTGTTTATTCTGCATTCGTTGCTATTTTTGAGCCTTTAGATGTCAGTCATGCTTTATCTGATGCAAGTTGGATCAATGCCATGCATGATGAGTTGGAAAATTTTGATAGAAATCGAGTCTGGGTTCTTGTAGATCCACCATATCATTGGTACAAAATGGATTTTCAAAAACAAACAGGGGGATGATGGGTCTATAGTGAGAAACAAGGCTAGACTTGTGGCTCAGGGTTATACTCAAGTCAAGGGGGTTGATTTTGGAGAAACCTTTGCTCCGGTAGCTCGACTTGAGGCCATTAGGATTTTGCTTGCTTTTGCATTGTCTCGAGGGTTCAAGCTTTTTCAAATGGATGTAAAAAGTGTTTTCCTTAATGGTTTCATAGGAGAAGATGTGTATGTCAAGCAACCCCTAGGATTTGAATATCCCAAGTACCCCCATAGAGTCTTTAAACTTCACAAAGCTTTATATGGGCTCAAGCAAGCTCCTAGAGCTTGGTACGACCGTCTTATGAACTTCTTGATTGAGCACATGTACAAAATAGGCTCTATTTATAAAACCTTATTTACTCTAATGCATGGCAAATATTTCTTACTTTTTCAGATATATGTTGATGACATAATTTTTGGTGGTTCATCTCATACTCTTGTGGCCGAGTTTGCTAATTCTATGAGCAGGGAATTTGAGATGTCGATGATGGGTAAGCTGACTTTCTTTCTTGGTTTGCAAATCAAGCAAAGCAAACAAGGTACTTTTGTGCATAAGACAAAGTACACCAAGGACCTGCTAAAACACTTTGACATGGCTGATGCGAAGCCACTCACCAACCCAATGGCTACCTCAGTTGTGCTAGACCCGGATGAAGATGGAGAAGAAGTGGACCAGAAGGAGTTCCGGTGCATGATCGGCTCCCTCCTCTACTTGACGGCTACGAAGCCGTACATACACTTTGCAGTATGTCCGTGCGCTCATTTTTAGGCTTCTCTAAGGGCTTCACATCATTAATCTGTCAAGCGCATACTAAGGTACCTCAAGCATACTCTTGAATTTGGCATTTGGTATTCTGCATCATCTTCCTTATGCTTGAGAGGTTTTTCAGATGCTGATTTTGCTGGTTGTCGAATTGACCAAAAAAGTACCTCTGGTACTTGTCATTTTCTGGGTTTTTCTCTTGTGTGTTGGTTTTCTCACAAACAATCTACGTTGCACAATCTATAGCTAAGGCTGAGTATGTAGCTGTGGCTAGTTGTTGCGCATAGATTTTGTGGATGGTTTCTACTTTGTGGTATTTTGGGTTGGATTTTAAGGGTGTTCCACTATTTTGTGATAACACTGGTGCGATTAGCTTAGCAAACAACCTAGTGAAGCATTCTAGGACTAAACATATTGATGTGCGTTATCATTTCTTAAGAGACCATAATGAGAAGGAAGATATTAAATTGCGTTTTGTTGATACCCAGAACCAGCTTGCTGATATTTTTATCAAGCCTCTTAATGCTTCACGCTTTGCATTTTTGAGAGGAGAGCTTGGTATCTGTCATCCTTATGGAATCTTGTGAGGGGGAGTTGTGTTTCATTGCATAAGCTTCTGTCATATGATTAATTGCTTTTACAAGTACATGCTTTATTATGCCTTTGAAATATTATCTTTAATACTATTGATTATACTTTGCTTGAATACATCCGATAACTGTTATGAGCATGACTTTTATTTGTGAAAATCAAAATATGATCACTACTTAGTTTGGTAACTAGCATGTATAGATTGAGTGCATTTGCTATCTTTTACATACCTGGTAGGTAGGTCCTTTACACTTGGATGCAAACATGCCACTTGAACATTTCAAAAATATTGTGCTGAAAATAAAAAAAATAAAAAAATGAAAATGATTGATATTCATGCTGTTTTGTGCTGAAATTGAAAAGATACATGTGGGTTTGCGTTGTCGCACTTCTTTGTTCTGGACTGCTTACCATAGCACTTTGGTATGAACTGGGACATTGAAGTGTATATCAAGACCAATGCTTTAAGCTTCTGGTGGTTTCAACCTAGGCTTAGCTTGGTCGGTTAGCATAAGGTTTACATGCAAATAACCCTTGGCACTAAAATGAAAAATAATAAAGCTTGATTTAATTGCATAACAAGTTTGCTGAAGCTCCTTGTTGTGGGATATGCTTATCTGGTTAGTATTTGTTAGCTTTTGCATCTCATGCCTTGCCATGTTTAGTATGCTAGTCTAAGTGGTGATGCTTTTATTTTCTAAAACCTAAAAATGCTTGCTCATGCTGTTGCTTGGATATTATTCACCTGAGTTTATCATACAATACATTTAGACAATATTCAAGGCAAATGCTTGTTTTGTACTGTAATTAGAGTTAATCATGTTTCATAAGCTTGCGTTGACACTTCACCCTCACACCTCTCTTTGCATCGTGTTGTTATCTTGATGCTTGCATTGTCAAAGGGGGAGAATTCATAGTCTGCTTCTGATTTTGCCGTTTGTCGATATCTTTTATCAAGTGACATGGTTATTTTTGCTCTTTTCTGAATTTTCATGGTCACTTGTGTGCTGAACTTGCATTTCATTCTGTTTTGTCTTGAAGTTGTCAATGCACTCATCAAGGGGGAGATTGAGAAACCAAGTGAGGCTTGCACTGTGATTTTATCTTGATGATGAGTGATTGACAAGATTGTTTGTCTGATCTGTCTGGTTGTATGAGTAATGGTATGGGTTGCATAGAGGTGCGTGTTTTGCTTGTCTCATATGTGAAGGGTTAATATGCTAGTTAACTATCGATGGTGGGTGATCAGGGTCAGGCAGGGAGCCTGATGCCAGATGGTCAAGGAATAAGAGGGAAGTTGAAGGTGATCTCAGGCGTACACATGGAGATGAGGCAAGACATGGACAAACTGATAATCAAGAAAATGTGTTGACCAAGTCAGCGAAAGGGAGGCCAGTGCAAGTGACAAGGCGACTCGAGGGATCGAGAGTGGGAGAGACTTGCTGGCAGTCGAGTTCGTAGATGGGTGACACATGTCGAAGATCTGAAAGGTTTTGTCGGTTTTGTCGGTTTTGACTGTAAACCGTCGTATCAAAAAATATTTTTAAATTTTAATAAATATGAGTTTATTTTTCCGTTTAGTCATCTAGATTAAGTGTAATCTTTTAGTATTTTTTAAAATTTTTAATTCTGAAAAAATCTAAAAAATAGGTTAAATAATGTAATAAATTAGGTGTAAACTTTTGTGTATTTTTCATAATTATTAATTCTAAAAATACACAAGGGCATTTAGGTAATTTCTTGGTAATTAAACCCTAATGACATTTTGGGAAATACCTTGATAGACTTGCCTATATAAAGGACCCCATGCCTAGGGGTTTAGGACAACTTTTTGGCTGAAAACTTTTGGGGGTTGAGTATTGTTTCTAGATTTTTTTTCACATCATAAACCAAGTATCCTGTTCATCTTTTTGCCGTATCATGAATAGTCACTGTTGTGAAATTTGCTGCCGCTTGGCCCTGTGCTTTGCCTGCCGGAGCTAGCGCCTGGAACAGAGGTGCGCTATCAGTCTTTTTGAGGAAGTTTTTATGCTATTTTTCTTCTGGTTGGCTCTGGTTCTGCCATTTATGCCGTGAGAAGGTTCCAAAGTTGCTGAGCACTGCGAGACCACAGGAGAAGCACTATTGAAATCATGTTTTGGCAGGGTTTTTCTGTTTGATGTTCCTACAGTTGACAATGGCCTGTTCTCTGTTCATCATCCTGCTATTGTCATGTGTTTCTATCTGAGTTATTTTGTAGTGCTACTGAGGTTCTTCTAATCTTCTTTTTGTTATTTAGTTCATCCATTGATAATTGGGTTTCCGGTGATCTACGACATCTTACATCTGAAATTGAAGTGTGGCTTTCTGATTCGTGTTCTTTAGTTTTGGCCTGGTAATCCCTATTCATCATATATTGTCAAGCACGAGCACTGTTGGTTGAACCAAGCCATTCCAAAGCTCAGTGCCGAATACAATTCAAGGCCACTGCTATTGTTCTTCACTGTCAAATCTTTCAGAACTAGTTTGAGTACACGATTTTTATCTTTCGGCTCTGATAATTTCATGCTGTAACATCGTGTAGCCAATCTAAGTGTACTGTCAGTTTACTTTCTGGTCCATCTTTCTGTTGCCGAACACTAGAGATTATTATTCTTCAGCCATAGTTGCTTTTGAGTTCATCGCAGTAGTCTTTCTCTATTCCTTGTTTTTCCAGCAGCAAGAGTTGCCAGGTTTAGGCAAAACCGACATTGTCTCTATGGTTTGTGTCATGAGTATCTTTCAGTATTGTTTTCTAGATGTTTCCTTGGCTTTGATCTGAAGTGTTTCTCTGTTCCTCATTCACTGCTAGGGACTAGCGGCATAATCTGTTCAACAGTCATTATGCTAGATCGAAAGTTCCTATAGGGGTATCGTAAGTTCCAATCAAGACATAACAAATTGGATCTATTAGGGATTTAATTATGGTTAAAGGCCCACACCTTGTCATTATATATAGAGAGGAGGAGGTCACATATATATGTGTTGATAGCAAAAACTGACATTAATGGTCGAAATTTTCAAAATATCAATTTTGGTAATTTTGGGCCGAAAATATACAAGTCTTGGTAAAGGCTGAAGCCCTAAAGTGCTGGAGGCCCATCTGCATCAGGTCTCGGGGGCCTTTTAGCGGCCTGCCTCGCAAGCTGGCTTTGGCCCGGAGGCCCTTCGGCGGCCTTCTTCGCTGAAGCTTTGGCCCGAGGAGCACCCTTCGATGGGCCTGCCGAAGGCCTACTTCAGGAAGGCTTCGGATAAGGAGTCTAATACAAATTTTGGTTTTGTTTATCCTTAATCTTGATTAGGCCAACTCTTATCAGATTAGAGTTAGATATAAGAAGACTAGCCCCTATAAATACAGGGGTGAGGCAAGTTCATAGGACCCCCCAACACAAATCAACTCTTCAAACCCTAGTTTGAACCGTACCTTTATTTTCTTTTCTTTCCACATTAGATCAGTACACCTTCATGGGTTTGCACTAGAAGCCCTCTATCGGCCACGTCATAATAGTGGTAAGCCTTGTTGGTTCGCCTGTGAATCATATGTTAATATACGTAACAGATTGCTATCACCTTGTTGGCTCGCTTCTGAACCATCTGTTAATCTACGTAACAGATTGCTACCTTTGTTTTATATACTGCAACACTTGGTAATTTTGTCTCCAGGCCGAATTGGCACTTGATCTTCATTCGCTGCAGGTTTCACGTTTGGAGCCCCTTCGCCGAAGGTTTCCGGAGCTAGGGAGATGGTTTCGGAGGCTGCCAGGGCACCCTTCGGCGAGTCTTCGCTTCATCCGTCTGTGCCGGATCTGTCACGCTGTTGTCGGTCTGGTCGAGTCCCATGTGCCGGGGCTACTTCGCATCAGAGTTTCTTCGCGCCGGAGTCACACTAGCACGCGCAACATCAGAATTCGTCATATCAGAACATTTTGCACCGTACTTCGTCGCGCTAGGATGCTCCGCAGCGGACTTTGTCACGCCGGAATGCTCCGCACCGTACTTCGTCGCGCCAGCTCTTCGCGTTGGATTTTGTCGTGTCAAGAGGCTTTGCACCGAACTCTATCGTTTGGAGGCGTTTTCTCATTGTGTTCTGTCCGGAGTCTGTCTTCGACCAGATTGATCCGAACGTCGAAGGCTATCTTCGGCGCACCCTTCGCACTAGACGTCGAAGGACCCCCTTCGGTGACCCTTCGCACGGTACACTCCGAACCGATCAGGCTCTGTTCGGCCGATTGGATTATTTTATCTATATATTTTGGCTAATTGGATTATTTTTGTGTGATCTGATTACCTGGAGACTCCACCCCCGTTGCCACTATTAAGGGTAGTCGGAACATGATGTCAGTGTTGTGTTACGCTTATGCTCATCCCTAAGTATCCACACGCTTTTGGATCGTCGAACTGACCCAAGTGTGGGGACACGTTTTCGTGTCAACACAATTTTTGGCGACTCCGCTGGGTAGGACTATGCCAACATGACGAGTACATCTACATCGTCTGCGAGTACCTCTACGACGACTACTACGTCTACAACGCCGATGGATCCCATGGGTGGCACAAAGATCGACAACCGTAACATCATGATGCCCACCCTTGAGGACATCCCGGAGGAAGGTTGGGTGGAGATCGAGGCAAAGATGAATGAGCTCCAAGATCTCATGCTCGCGGGCTAGGTCAAGACACGCGCGAGCTTCATCAAGCGCGACGTCAACATCCCCGACCTCGCCTAGACTCAGGTAACACCAATGTCGCCTCCTTTATCCTCTTTAGAGATTGAGCAAAAGATTGCCACATCGGTAGATCAATCCGTTAGCGTTTCACTAGCCAACCGTGTATATTCGACAGTTAACTCTCAGGTAGAGGCAATGTTTAGAAGGTTCGGCTTTACCGAGGCCGTTCCTCCAGCTCCAATTGCTAGCGTACCCCCGGTAAATTGCATTTATAGTAGAACCGATGGTAGTACTGGCAAAGCTATCACGTCTCCGGCCTCAACATCTACGCCCGAGACAAGTCACTACACTTATGACCAAGCTAACCCTTCTTATTATGCACCGCCTCCACCTACGCATGCGCCAGCCTTTCCCGCGCTACCTCTGCCACATGCTCCTGCACAACCGCATAGGCGCGAGCACGTTGTATACCCCAAGACAACATGTGAGGACCCCTGTGGCTGACACACAGACATACCACCGTGTGTCGCGCCCCCGCATGAGAGACGCGCGTAGGGAGGAGGCCAAGACGACATTGAGGAGCGGATCCACGCGCTGTTTGGGGAGCGTACCAGCTTCACGCCTCGGGATTGGGCTAGGGTTTACCGAAAGTCGTACCCTGATCACTTCGATACCATACCCTACCCTCATGGCTATAGAGTCCCTAAATTCACCAAATTCGACAGCGAGGGTAACAATACCACACTAGAGCATGTCAGCCAATTCTTAGCACAGTGTGGGGAAGCTAGTGGGTCTGACGCATTAAAACTTAAACTATTTTCTCTCTCGATATCTGGCACCACTTTCACTTGGTTTTTGGCACTCCCGCTGAACTCCGTCCAAACATGGGCCCAATTAGAACAAAAGTTCCATGACTATTTTTATATAGGCGAGACAGAACTTAGGCTTTCACACTTGACATCGGTCAAACAGAAGTCTAGCGAGAGCGTCTCTGAGTACGTCAAGTGCTTTAGAGATACTAGAAACCGATGTTTCAGTCTCAATATTTTAGAAAGGGATTTGGTGGATCTAGCTTTTAACGGGCTGCGTTATGAGATTAAAGAAAGGCTAGATAACAAAAAAATTTAGAGGTCAGTCAAGTCCTACAGCAGGCTCTAGTCCAGGAAGGCCGAGCCAAGGATAAAAAATTCATTAAAACGTGCAACAAACCTAGGGCTGAAGTTCACATCATGGAACACTCTAACGAGGAAGAGTCGGAGGAAGAGGACGATTCAACCGACATGTATGCGGCTGTCTCCCACTAAGAGTCGGCCCAGCGAAGTTAAATACTCTTTTGATGTGACTACATGTGATAAAATATTTGATTTCCTCTTGAAAAGCCATCTTCTCAGGTTGCCCAAGGGCCAGGTCAACCCGATCGCCGACTCCCGACGAACTAAAGAACCGCCCCTACTGTAAGTGGCACGATTCGCATTCTCATTATACTAACGATTGCAATGTTTTCCATCGGCAGGTTCAATCGGCCATAGAAGAAGGATGATTGAAAATAGATCCTAGTCCAAAGATGAAGTTGGACAAAGACCCCTTTCCCGTGAACACCGTCGACCTCGATGAGAAGAAGGTGCTGATTCAGCCAGAACATGCCGAGTCATCTAAAGGGAAAGTGGTCGTTATTGGAGAATCATGCGCACACACACTCATACCAAAGAACCTTGAAGTAGGAGTGTGGAAAAAGAACATCAACATGTCTCCTTCGACTAGAACTCGCAAGAAGTCAAAGGTAACATACCAGATGCTATTGAGCAAACACCAGAAGAAAGCCGAGAGAACAGGCCCCTGACCAAAAAGGCTAAGATAACCGAAGGGGACAAGACAGCTAGGCCCTTCGGAGGGTGAGTTCGGACCCCAATAGCCAAACCCCCCGAAGGATGAGTTCGGACCCCAACTGCCAAACTCCCCAAAGGGTGAGTTCAGACCCTAGTGACCGAACCCTCTGCATAACGAGTCCGTGCCCCAATGGCTGAACCCTCCGCATAGCGAGTTTGGACCCCAATGACCGAACCCTCCACGTAGTGAGTTCGGACCCCAATGGCCGAACCCTCCACTAGGTGAGTCTGGACCCTAGTGGATGAACCCACCTCTACTTTGGGCGAACCCTTCACAGTATAATGTTGCCCCTATTTTCCTTTGGAGTGTTATGATTGGCAGGGACAAGTAGACACGGCGAAGGGGAACATTTTCCAAAGGCTGTCTGTGGTACCTCCAAATCGACTCACGTAGTCCAAAGCCATCACAATCAAGGTAGGGTCTCAGGAGGTCCTAATCCCGAAGGCCCATTCGCTGAAGCTCAACAGAGGTAAGTCCCCTAGTCCGACCAAGGCCATCACCAAAGCCCGGTCTAATCGGCCTAACGAGGCTGGTCCGACCGATAGGGTGCATAGAGAGGTTCCTACCAAGCACAAAGAATACGAGGCTAACCCGGGTAATACCTATTCGGCCAGAAATCATAGGAACAGATTGGTGGTGCCTGGTACTAAGCCACAACCATCTTGGGCACCTCTGGGCATGTCCAAATCACAGAAGAGGCGCCTTCAATGCATGTGGTCACAGGAAATGCGTGAGAAGAAGGCCAAGGATGAGCGAGACGCCATATTCGAGGAAATCCGCCCTCAACCAGTCATAAAGCAAGTATGGAAGCCCAAGAAGGTTGAGACGAACAACTCGGCTCCTGTTCCGAGCAACGACGATGATGACTACATGACCATCTCTGAGGGGCTCACACCTCAGGCAATGGACATAAACGTCGTCATGCTTCCCGCCGAGTTCGCTCTACCACGAGACGAGGCCGAGGTCACTCAGTTGAACCTCGGCCCACGAGACGCTATGTTTGAGAAGCCCGAGGATACGACTCGTCACCTGAAGCCTCTCTACGTCAAGGGGCACATTGATAGAAAGCTGATCTCTAGGATGATTGTCGATGGTGGCACCACTGTCAACTTAATTCCATACTCTATTTTGAAGAAGATCGACAGGGGTGAGGAGGACCTAAAGAGAACTAACCTAATGCTCAATGGCTTCAACAGCGAGAGCTCCGAAGCCAAAGGCGTACTCTCCCTAGAGTTGACGGAGGGAACAAGACGTTGCCAACCACATTCTTCATCGTTGATGTGCAAGGTAACTATAGTGTGCTACTTGGGTGTGATTGGATTCACGCAAATTGCTGTATTCCTTCTACTTTGCAGCAATGCCTAATGGAGTGGGATGGCGATGATGTGAAGGTTGTACCAGTGGATACTTCGGCCCAAGTAGCATTGGTCGATATATCTATTGACGCCGTCCATGACAAAGTAGACTGTCTATCTGGTAGAGACCTCTCGTATTATGACTTCGTTAGTGTGTCTGGGGGACATTTTGTACTTGTGTCTATGAAGCCAGCTGGTGTAGCATGACTATTTCTAAACTAGTAGTCATGTCTAGTAAGAATAATCTAGATTGGCTAAAGTCTCATGTGGAGCAATATCAGTCTTCTAAAGACAGTATTGCCGAAGCTATTGAAGATTTTAGCGCAGTAGAAAAATTAGGTCAGGGTTTTGTGTCGGTCGATCCTTTAGAAGAGGTCGATATAGGCAAAGGTTGTGTTCCAAGTTTGACTTTTGTATACCAAAATTTACAGGCTAATGAAAAGGCCGAAGTAATAAATTTGCTTCGGTCGTACGTTGATTGTTTCGCATGGGAATATAGTGAGATGCCCGGGCTGAGCCGTGAACTCGTAGAACATCAGCTGCCTATGAAACCTGGGTCTAGGCCTTATAAACAACCCCCTCGTCACTTTAATTAGGTCGTGTATGACCGAGTTAAAGAGGAGATAGAACGATTTATCAAGTCTAAATTTATTAGGCCATGTAGGTATGCTGAATGAGTTGCTAACATCGTGCCTGTAGAGAAGAAGGGGGAGCAGCAAAATACGAGTTTGTATTGATTTTAGGGATCTGAACAAGGCCTCTTCGAAAGACGAATATCCCATGTCAATAGCCGACATGTTGATCAACGATGCTTCAGGACACAAGGTACTAAGTTTTCTTGATGGCACCGCTGGTTATAATCAAATTTTTATGGTCGAAGAGGACGTCTATAAGACAACCTTTCGATGCCTTGGTTTTGTCAGCTTGTTTGAGTGGGTCGTTATGACTTTTGGTTTAAAGAATGTTGGCACTACGTGTTGGACCGAAAAGGGCGACCAGAGGGGGGGGGGGTGAATGGGAGCTTTTAAAATTTCAGGCTAAAACTAGCCTTCTGTTTTAATACAGTCTCCTACGGCACAGGCTTCGAACACACCCTTCGGAGGATTGTTTCGGAGGTATTTTACAGCTCCAAACATAGGCTTCGCAAAGAGCAAAAGTCCGAAGTCAAGAAGACTTCACTCACACTCACAAACCCAAAAACACAACTCTGCAAGGAAAATGCAGGCTCCGCACACAAGGTTCCTTTCGAGCAGGCTTCACACTTCACCCTTCGCAGGAGTGGATTTCCCTCTGAAGATTTCAACCAGATACTCCGCACTAGTAACTAGTACTAGGCTTCGTATACCAAAGGCCTAAGAACTGATAGAACTGACTTCGCTGTGGACCTCGACTGAGAAAAGAAAATAGGGTTCGAGCTCAACTTCACCTAGTGCTTCGCTAGTAATCAGAGAGGGGTTGCCTCCAGTTTACACAGAGTGAACACACACTAAAAAACAGACACTTCGCACGCACTGAACACTAATACCCTTCTTAGAAAAGAAACAATGCATAAACTCAGGCCAAAACAGAACTAAGTGTAACACAGAAATTAACAAATGCTGTGCAAAACAAAGATACAAGTTCAAGCAACACATGAAGAATAGAATGTAAATTTCATTGCATGAACAAGGAACACAAAAGACTCACAGGACTAAGTACATGGATGTGGCGGCTAGCTCTGAGAGTTCTACAAATGGCTGCTCAAAGTGTTACCTAGACCTAGCCAGCCTTTACTATTTATAGGCTCTACTCAGCCATGCGAATAAACTACTTTACCCCTAGGGTTTACAGTGATTTTGTCTCTACCGGACAAGGGGTACATATGGTAGTCTACTTTTCTAGAGGCTTCTTTTGTTAGCTTCGTAGAGGAGGCAACATCAGCTTTTGCAGAGCAGACATGATCAGCCTTTGCATATTTAGAATCTCCTAAAGCCCCTTTGCACACGAAGTGTGCAGTAGCTTCGGTGACAAGCTTTGAACTAGATGGCCTTCATTTCACTGAAGTCAGTTTTCGATACAATGACGGTTTTGAGCCAAAGCCGTCAAAGCTCTTGAGCCTTCGCACCATCATCTTCGGAGTGGACCACCATGGCTTCGCAGCTACTCCTAGCTCGAACTCCGTTAGTTCGTGTACTGAAGCCATGCATGGCCGAAGTACCTCAAGTCAGCCACACTCCGAAGCCCCACCTTCAGAGTACCTTCGTCACCTTTTGAAGTCCCTCCATACAAGGCCTCTGCATGAAGCATATCCATAAGCACCCCTTCGCAGTTCTCAGCCCTGAGCACATTCTACGAAGACTCTTATCCGGACCATGCCTTCGATGCACCTTGACTTCCGAGACCTTTGTTAGGTGTCCCTTCGAGTGCCTCCATCCAGAGCACAGTTCGAACGCCTTGCCTCAATGCTGAGAACTTCGTCCACCATACTCCGAAGTCACTCCTTTCGGAGCACCCTTCAAAGCACCTCGCCTCCGAGGACTTTGCCTCGGCGTACCTTTAGCCGAAGCCACCCTCCGCACTTTCTAACTTCGTCTGGCATGCCTTGACCAGAGGACCGACCTCGACCCCTCGCAGCCTTCGTTACCGAGCTCCCCACTCGCCTGGCATCAGGCCTCCCGCTTGACCCAGGTTCTCTCGCTGCGAATCGTCCGTCGCCTCCGAAGTCACCTGCACACCACCGACAAGCAGACAAGAGTTTCCAATACCTAGAGACCTCTCCGGTAAGCAACCTTCGGTACACACTCCGGTGTACCGCCCAAAGTACCGAGCCCTTCGGTACACACATGTCATCGTGTTCTGCTGGACCCCTTCGACAGACACACTCCGCTGCACAGCTACAGTTAGCAACCACCGAACCCTTCGGTAAACACCTCCGAACCCCTTCGGAGGGACCCCTTCGCCCAGAAGAAAATTGTCAATCAGTCATCACAGACTTGAAACCAAGGCACATTTCAACTTGGTTTTTAATCTCCCCCTTGATGAGTACATTAATAACCAAATTAAAGTTCAAGAAAATTTGAAGATTTTCAGCACACAAGTGACCATAAAAACTCAAAAAAGAGCCAAAGCATGTCACTAGATAAATGGATTTCTACCAACTTGACTCATGAAAAGCCATTTGTCAATAATTCCCTTTTTGGCAGCAAAAAATTTTCTCCCCCATTTTGAGCTACACCACTTGTTCTCACACTTAGGTAAGCAAACCAGGCATTTTTCTCCCCCTTTGGCAATGCAAGGATCAAGGAGCAAGAAAAGACGTAAGGCTTCGAGATGATGAAAAGTGTGAAAACAGATGATGCAAAAATATGCCAAATCATAGTGTTTCAGATACTCAACTCAAGGTAATATATTCTAAGTTCAATGTATGATGCATGAGATTTTCAAATTATTGACAATAAAAGCATCACCACTTAGACTGGTCATCTAGACACGTGAAAACGAGAACTGCAAAAGCTAAACAATTTCTACCTAGGAAAGCAAGTCTAATATTCATGGTGCATTTAGCAAGCTTGATTAGCAAGTGATTCAGACTTTGCAATTCTTTTATATTGCCAGGGGTTATTTGCTTGTCTACCTTATGCTTTCAAACCAAGCCAAGCCTAGGTCAAGAAAGACCATTAGAAGCTTAAGACAGTGATTTTGGCAGACACTAAGTTATCCTAGTTCAAACACAGTGCAATGGTCTAGAATAAAGAAGTGCGACAAGCAAACCCGCCTGTATCTTTTCATTTTTAGCACATAAATCATTGATATTGAATTTTGTTGTGTAACATTTGTATGATTCCATGAACAACAGTATTATTCAAGTTTCAATTTTGCATCTATAGTAAAGGATTCTAGCTACTAGGCAGATAAAAGATAGCTAAAGCAATTCTGTACTACACATGATAAACACAAGCCTAAGTAGTGATAAGTTTTGAATTTTATAAATTAAAATCATGCTCATTTGGAAGTTAGATATATTATATAGAGCTCAGGCATCATGATAATGACAATCATGCGAAGGCATATAAAAGCAACAAAATACATCAACAAATCATCATAAGGAAGCTAATGCAACAAACATAAAGCATGCTCCTCCTCACAAAATGTCGTAAGGATGACAAATACCAAGTTCCCCACATAAATAAGCAAATCGAGATGCATCAGGTGGTTTGGTAAAAATGTCGGCAAGCTGGTTCTGGGTATCAACATATTGAAGTTCAATATCACCTTTCTCATTGTGATCTCTAAGAAAATCACATCAATGAGTTTGGTTCTGGAATGCTGAACCGGGTTGTTTGTAATACAATAGCGCTAGTGTTATCACAACACAGTGGAACACACTTATAATCTAACCCGAAATCCCACAAAGTAGAAACCATCCACAAAATCTGTGAGCAACAGCTAGCCACAGCAACATATTCGGCTTCAGCAGTAGATTGCACAACGCTAGACTGTTTGTGGGAAGACCAGCAAACCAGAGAAGTACCTAGAAAATGACAAGTACCAGAGGTACTCTTCCTATCAATTCTACACCCAACAAAATCCACATCTGAATAAACACGAAGACACAAAGAGGAAGATGCAGAATACCAAATTACAAATTCGAGGGTATGCTTGAGATACCTGAGAATTCGCTTTACCGCTTGGCAGTGCGAAGCTCGTGGCAAAGCCTGAAAATGAGTGCACAAACACAATACGAAGTGTATGTCCGGTCTCGTAGAAGTCAAGTAGAGGAGCGAGCCGATCATGCTTCGGAACTCCTTCTGATCTACGGCTTCTCTATCCATTGGAGTGGCAAGGGGCTTCACATCAGCCATGTCGAATTTCTTGAGCAGATCCTTGGTGTACTTTGTCTGGTGGATGAAGGTACCTTGTTTGCTTTGCTTGATTTGCAAACCAAGGAAAAATGTGAATTCGCTCATCATGGACATCTCAAATTCCTTGCTCATGGCATCTGCAAACTCGGCAACAAAAGCATGAGAAGAGCCACCAAAGATGATATCATCAACGTAAATATGAACTATGAGGAAATCTCTGCCATGCTTGAGAGTGAAAAGGGTTTTATCTACTGACCCCATCAAATACCCTTGCTCAAGCAAGAAAGACTTAAGTCTGTCATACCAAGCTCGAGGAGCCTGCTTGAGTCCATAAAGAGCCTTATGAAGTTTAAGGACTTTATGTGGGTATTTGGGGTTTTTAAAACCAGGGGATTGTTTTACATAAACGTCTTCGCCTACGAAGTCATTTAGAAAAGCACTTTTGACATCCATTTGATAATGTTTGAAACCACGGGATGCCGCAAATGCATGAAGAATTCTAATGGCCTCAAGGCGAGCAACAGGTGCAAAGGTTTTAGTAAAATCAATCCCTTCTAACTAAGAATAACCTTGAGCCACAAGTCTAGCTTTGTTTCTAACTACAGACCCATCCTCTCCTTGTTTGTTTTTGAAAATCCATTTAGTTCCAATAAAATGAACATTAGGTGGAGGATCAACTAAAGTTCAGACTTGGTTTCTTTAAAAATTTTCAAGTTCTTCATGCATGGCATTGATCCAACTAGAATCAGAAAGTGCATGACTCATATCTAATGGCTCGAAAGAAGCAACAAAAGCAAAATCAATGAAATGAGCATGAGAACATGTTACCTTTTGATCAATCTCACCAATGATCTGCTCTGGAGGACGCATCCTCTGAATGTGATGATGAGCCTTGCGACGGGATGCAGTCTCCCCCTCAACTTGTGCCGGTGAATGGTCGAAGATGATGAATGTCGAGGTTGTAGCTTCGGGCCTCGAGGGTCGGCTTCGAGGGTCGATGTCGAGGGTAGTGGGGGATTGTTCTTGAAATCTCTGAGATCTTCGTCTTCGAAGATGGTCTACTCCATATCGTGTTTATTTGCCTATTCAAAAGAAGAGCTAACACAGGGGGTTGATTCATCAAAAGTCACATCACATGACTCAATGACAGTGTTAGTTTCCAAATTGAAAATACGATAAGAATGACCATGGGTAGTGTAACCCAAGAAGATTCCGTAAGAAGAACGCGACTCAAATTTGTCCAAATTTCCACTTTTTAGGATAAAACACCGACAGCCAAATACCCGAAGCTAAGTAACTTTGGGATGTCTCCCAAAACGTAGCTCATTTGATGTCAAATTCAAAATTGAGCACAGGAAAATTCGGTTTGAGATTTAACAAGCAGTATTCATGGCCTCAGCCCAAAACTTTCTAGGAGTCCTGTGCTCATCGAGCATCGTCCTAGCCATCTCAACCAAAGTGTGGTTCTTTCTCTCAACAACACCGTTCTGTTGAGGAACCCTTGGAGCAGAGAATTGATGTTCTATGCCATGCTCCATGCAAAAGTCAACAAAGAGACCGTTCTTGAAATCAGTGCCATTATCACTTCGAATGAATTTTAATGCACCAAGGAGTTCAGTAAAAAGTCTCAATGCCAAACTCCGAAAGTGTGAAAACACTTCATCTTTGCTAGCTAGAAAGAATACCCAAGAGTAACGAGAGAAGTCATCAACAATAACATGTACATACCACTTGCCGCCTAAAGAACTAACCCGAGAAGGAACAACAATGTCCATATGGAGAAGTTCTCCGGGTTGTTCAGTCATCACCATAGTGACTGGTGAGTGCAAAGCAGCCATCATTTTGCCATGTCGACAAGGAGCGCAAACCAAATTCTTCTCAAACTTGAGCTTGGGCAATCCTCAGATCAGTCCTAGGGCACTCAGTTGAGCGAGCAACTCAAAACTCATATGCCCTAGTCTCTTATGCCACTTCCAAAGCTCAGAAGACGAATGTGCAACAAGGCAGTGAGAAGAACCAGATGACTTAGAAAAATCTGCTCCAAAACTCTCCCTACTCTAAAGGTCTTATAAACCAAAACGCCATCAGAATTGAGTACTTGCGAAGTATCGCGATGAAATCGCCCTTCAAAGTCCTCATCAAGTAACTGGGATACAGAAAGCAAATTATATCCCAAGTTTTCAACCAAAGAAACATCTTTGAGAGTGAAGTTCGAGTTGATTCTTACCACACCTTTACCTTTCACTCTACTTCGGTTGTTGCTGAAGGTGTTTTGTTCCTTTTGCTTGGTTGTGGTGAGGCTGGAGAACCATGCTGCATTCCCGATCATATCGCACGAACAACCGGAGTCCATAATCCACGTGCCCTCCAAGCCTAGGTCTGTCACCTACACAAAATGAAAAAACCTCGATCGCTTAGTGCTGGGGTGAGTGAAAATATGACGAGGCATCCAGCACTGAGAGATACAAGCAGTAGGCACAGTAAACGTAGACGGTCTACGCACATGTAAAATAGAGTGATGCGAAGTGCGCGGTCTACCTACATGATGTAACCCAGACGCATGACGAGGTCTCCCAAACTGTCAAGGCACAAAGCTACTAACGCGAGGTCTATCACCATATGGAACATGATGAACACCACGAGGGATAAAGCCTCTCCGAGAAGATCGAGGAGCCTCATAAACAGGACGTGAGTAAAACTCAAACTCATGCATACCTAAAGATGGGTAATGCATGTCCTGGAACCTCAACGCCTAAGAACGCCGCTCATCTTTGATGTGACGGAAATAGAACCCAACCAAATGACCCATCCGCTGACAATAAGAACAATGAAATACTCTCCTAGGGGTACTCTCATGGGTCACAGGAACAATTCTCACATGCTCCTTGGGTTTCATCAGAGGGTTCTTCTTGGGAGGAATTTTCTTGGTAGGAGGGGAGGCTTTCTTTAGAGTTTGGGTAGGCTTTTTGGCTGATGGAGTGTCTAACTGGGCTCCTTCTTTCTCTAGCGTAGTGGGTGAGATAAAAATAGTCTTATCATTACTGTCTGAAGGAGTTCTCTCAAAACCCAAACCTAGAGCTAACCCTACCCTGTCAGCACACATCTTGGTCTTGGACAAAAGTAAATCCATCATACCCTTTCCCTTTGTACATTTGTTCACCACAAAAAGAAGGTATTCATTTTCAGTCATGAGTTTTTCTACTTGACCTCTAGCAAAACTGAGTTGATCTTTAAGGGTGATGCAGGTGGAACAAGTAGGCTGCACATCCTTAGAACACTCAACACTCTCCAATCTAGCCTCTAACTCCCAAACATGCTTGTCTCTTAAATTAATGCTATCAATCAATAAAGGACGATTCGAACAAGCATCAGAAGAAATAGGTCTAGACTCCACCACCAAAAGCTGTTTTTGTGCAGTCTCAAGCTTATCAACAGTTTGAGCATGCGTAGAGCGCAACTGAGCAAGCTCACTCATGACAACAGTGCAGGATTCACATTCAGCATCATCAATTTTAGACTTAAGCATGGCATAATCAGTTGAAACAGATTCTAGCCTAAGTCTAAGGTCTTTTCTATCTCTAGCAGCCTGAACAAGTAATCTATCCTGACCAAGAACTACTTCATTTAGTTCATCTACTTTAATTAAAAGATGGTCATAGGATAGAGGTACCTCAGATGAGTCAAGCTCATCGCCGCTGTGACTATTGTCGGCCATGAAGCAAAGGCTGGTGAAATCCCTTGCCTTCTTCTCCTCCTTCCTTAGAGAATCTTCCTCCTCGTCAGAGCTTGACTCCTTAGTTGAGGAAGTGTCGTTGTCGCTGAGAGCCGTGACAAATGCTTTGGAAGCGGCTTTGGCTACCCTCTTAGCCACCTTGCCACGCTTACCCTTCACATAGGGTTTCCTCTCCTTCTTGTGGTGTTTGGGGCGCTCACTCTCATCTCTCCTTTTGAGCTTAGGACAATTGGCCTTGATGTGAGAAGTGTCACCACACTCAAAACAGACACTAAACCCACTTCTCCTATGATCCCGTCTCTCATTGTGAAAACGGGTGAACCTTCTGGCAATGAGAGCAAGCTCTTCATCATCTAGAGTATCCACTTGCTCCTTAGTGATAGAAACCAGGGAGGACAAAGGAAAATCGCTTGCAGGAATACAAGTTGGAATCTTCGTTTTGATGAGGTAGTCAAAGGGTTTGGCTTCATCAAGAACGAAGAAGAGCCTTGTGTTTACAAAAAGGCTAGTGGGAGCTTTCTTGTATTTTTGGTCTTATATGTTGATGACATATTATTGATTAGAAATGATATTTCTTTATTGAACATTGTCAAGACTTCAATGAAAAATTGTTTCTCAATGAAAGATCTTGGAGAGACAGCATACATTTTGGGTATAAAGATCTATAGAGGTAGATCAAAGCGGTTAATTGTATTAAGCCAAAGTATGTACATTGGCAAGGTTTTGAAGCAGTTCAAAATGGAGAATTCTAAGAAGGGTTTTCTGCCAATGTCACATGGTATTTCTCTCAGAAAGACTATGTGCCTCGACACCTGATGAGTTGGAGAAAATGAGTGTGATCTTGTATACCTCCGCGATCGGATCCATCATGTAAGACATGTTGTGTACACACCCAGATGTCTCCTACGCTTTGAGTGTTACGAGCAGATACCAGTCAAACCCGGGTGAAAGTCATTGGGAGGTTGTAAATAGTATCCTCAAGTACTTGAGAAGAACTGAGAATATGTTCCTAGTTTTTGGTGGTGAAGAGGAGCTCATTGTAAACGGTTACACCGATGCTAGCTTTCAGACCAATAAAAATGATTCTTAGTCACAATCTGGTTTTGTGTTCTACCTCAACGGAGTCATAGTAAGTTAGAAGAGTTCCAAGAAACAGATGGTGACCAATTCTACAACAGAAGCTGAGTATATCATAACTTCCGAAGCTACGAAGAAGGTTGTTTGGATTAGAAAGTTTGTTTCTGAGCTAGGTGTTGTCCCTAGTGCGTCTAGTCGACTAGACCTCTATTGCGATAATAGTGGTGCCATTGCGCAAGCCAAGAAGCCTAGGTCACATCAGAAGTCCAAACATATGCTTCGGCGATATCACCTGATCCACAAGATCATACAGAGAGGTGATGTGAAGATTTGCAAGGTGAACACGGATTTGAACATAACAGATCCATTGACAAAACCTCTTCCACAACCCAAGCATGAGGCGTACTTGATCACCATGGCTATTAGATACTTGCGTGAGTGAGTCATGTGTATGTGAAAGATGTTATGGGAGTCTATGATTATGTATGAGGATAATTGTTATCTTGTTCCTTGAATAAACGTCATTTACATTAATTGATGAGTTGATGACTTATCTGTGAGACTCTTTTTTTATAATGATGTTGTTCAAAAGGTATCCCTAATCTTATCATCACGTGGGATAGTGATGATACATATATTTGCACATCTAGCTGATTGATGATCATGTTTTACGGATCATAGACATGAGGATGTCAAATCAGAGATGTGAACACATGTTGGAGAACATGGTGTTGGATAGACCCACTTGAGATACTGTTGGGATTGTAATGTGCCATTAGTTGTCATCTCAAATGGTGTACATGCAGAGTCCTTAGACCTAACATGGTAATTTGATTCTAGAATGCGTAGCGACACACTTAGATACTTCCTAACACTATTCTGTAAATGGGTAGCCATAAGGGTTGTTTTCAGGTGTGTTATGAAGCAAGTCGTGCGATGTGAGTGGTCAAGATGGAATTTACCTCTCCCCGGAGAGACATCTCTAGGCCCCTCGAGGTAGTCAGTTTGGAAAAGTGCATAGATATGCCACTATGACTAAAGAGTTAGTCATGATTTGAATTTGTTACTTGATCGAGTGAAAAGTCGAGCTATACAATAAGGGTGGCATGTATCTCGCCTTGAGCTTGACTGATGTCGTGTGGTAAAAGGACTGGTACATGCATATATCAAGGTTGAGTGAAAATTTGATTTTGCACACTTTTAGGGGTCAATATGTGCTGCTAGGTACTACTATTGATCAGTGAGCCAGAAAGGATTGTCGATGAATGACTGTTTGTGTATGAACCTATTGGGTCACACACTTAAGGGGATGGATTAAGAAACTTGCTAAGAATTAGTTCTTGTGCAAGTGGGAGATTGAAGGAATTGTGCCCAAGAAAATTCTCGGAGGATCGAACGTTATGATTTGGAATCAAAAGTTCCGATTATTTTCTGAATTTGAAACTGAGAGCTCAAATCGGATGTTATGATTTGGACTCAGAAGTTCCGATTATTTCTGATTTATTGACAGAGAGTTCAAACTATAATTTCTAATTTAGAATCGATTGATTGGAAGTTCCGATAGGGGTATCGAAAGTTCCAATGTGTTCTGGTTTGTAGATCGAAAGGCCAGATTGGAAGTTCCGATAAGAGTATAGGAAGTTCCGATCAGAACATAATAGATTGGATCTATTAGAGATTTAATTATGGTTAAAGGCCTATACCTTGGTGTGGGATCGGAATGGCGACTAGAGGGACGGTGAATAGGCGCCTCGACAAATTCTTGCGAATATGGTGGCCTTTTCAAATCAACCAACACACCTCTAAATGAACAAGCGGAAGCAGATGTAGTAAATACTCCGATAAAAATAGATGCTATCACCCTCCTATCTGATATTATGTCAAATGATGGATTAAGGGATCACCAGCACTGAATGTGCACACACAAAGACTACACTTTAAAAATAGCGCTGAAACCTTTTCTGTTCTATACAAAAGACTCACATAAACAAACAATTTCAGAATAGACTTTGTTGAACATATGCTCGACAATACATGCAGTTGTTAATGGCGAAAAGCATCATTGTATATGGCAGTACATGATCGGCAAGTTGGGAAAGAAAAAGAAGGGAGAAAAATGTTTCTAGATTCAACTTTCAGCTTTCAAGATTTTTAGCAAATAATCACCTTCCAGAATTTTTGTAGCATATAGATGAGCCAAAAACTATATGTAGCTGTGTTAAGAACTTTTTGCAAACTTCAAACATGGAACCCTTGTAACTTGGACAATAAGAGTTATGTAGAACTTAGGTCCAAAAATAGAATCAAACCAGATCAAAAATCACCTCAAAGATTGAATCCAGACTGAAAATAGAACACTTGGCAGAAACCATAAGTTTTCAGAACTTTTTAGGCACTTGGTTGGACAGAAAAATATATGCCGAAGTGCTCAAAAAATTTTGCAAATTTCAAACATGGAACCCTTGAAACTTGGACAACAAGAGTTATGTAGAACGCAGGTCCAAAAACAGTACCAAAACAGATCAAAAATCGACTCAAAAATTGAATCCAGACTGAAGACACAAAACACAGCAGAAATCAAAAGTTTCCAAAACTTTTTAGGCACTTTGTTGGACATAAAAATATATGCTGCAGTGGTAAAAAACTGTTGCGAACTTCAAAAATGTAACCCTGGAAACTTGTACAACAAAAGTCGTGGAGAACTCAAGTCCAAAAACAGCATCAAAACAGTTCAAAACTCAGCTCCAAAAGTGAATCACACAAGGATGAACAGTACCTGCGCTGGAAGCTCCTGGATGCTGTTTTGTGTTTGATCCGAATGATGAACACTTAGCACGAAATTAAGAACAACAAAAAGGCTAGAATAAAATAGAAATTGTGGTTGGTAGCCCCAAAATGTTCAGCTGAAAGAGTCACCTAAACCCTAGGCCTTTTGGTCCTTTATATAGGCCAGCCCATTAAAGAAATCTTCAAAATGCCATTAGGGTAAAAGTTCTAGGTATTTACCTAATTGCCATAATGAATTTTCAGAATTACAAATTCTAAAAAATCCATTAATGCAAACTCCTAATTTATTACATCATTGACCCTATTTTTTTAATATTTTTTAGAATTAAGAATTCCGAAAAATACTAAAAGATTACACTTAATCTAGACGACAAACAAAAAAAATAAACTCCTAATTTCTGGAATTAAAAAAATTTTCTGATGCAACGGTTTTCAGCAAAAACCGACAAAGCCTCTTGATCGCCGATATGTGACGCCAATTCACGAACTCGACCGCTAGCAAGTCTCTCTTGCTCTTGATCCCCTCGTGCCGCCTGATCACTTGCACTAGCCTCCCTTTCGCTGACTTGACCGTCACGCTGTCTCGACAATCCGTCTGTCCATGTCTTGCTCTATCTCCTCGTGCACTCCTGAGATCATCTCCAACTTCACCCGATATCCTTGATCCTCCGGCATTGAGCTCCCCACTTGACCCTTGATCACCCACTGTTAACAGTTGGTTAGCATCTTTACCCTGCACACATAAGACAAGCCAAAACAAGAAACACAGTGCACATCGATCCCCTCGACATCCACTCTCCATATCCACACATCGATCCAATCGATGCAATCAAACCATCACTCACTCCACTCCAGATCGCTCAATCTTGTCAATCACTCATCATACAGACAAAAACCACAGTGTGACCTCACTTAGTTTCACACTTGGCATTATAAATAGGGAGGAGGAGAAGGTCGTGTATATAGGTTTTCAGAAGACCCAATTACTCCACCCTAGCCTCCACACCTCTCCTCTCCCTTCTTCTTGAGCTCAATAGTTAAGATTGAGATTTCTCCCCAAGATTTAATGAGTAGTGCTAGCACATCAGCGTGAGATCAATCTCATCCCTGTACATTTGGAATTCATAGAGGCACCGCTTGAATAGTGACGCTCGTGGGTTTCTTCACGTGGACATCGACGGTCTTCATCGATTGGATCGTCGGGGAACAATTGGAGCGGGACGAGGATAAGTAGGGATGCGCTTCCCCAACATCTTCTGCACTAGCGTGTCTCACGTTAGAAGGTAATGATTCATGATCCCTCACGTGCATGGTTCTAGGGTTTGGGGCGAAATTTTTGAAATTGCTGTCTAGCGTAGCTTCACCATGTCCCAAAAATAGTTTACTTCTAATTCCGTGTTACATCTCATCAGCATCGGGGATTACCGATCAGCTCGAGTGTATAGTGCACTGCTTTCCCTGCTATTGGTCCAATGGTACACGCGTTATGTATCGGCTGAAAGCCTAATCGCTCCCAATGGCCCTTTGTCGATATGTGCAATTCGGCGTATATCATGTCCATCATCTCAATAGTTGATCGACATTGCTACTAACGATTTTCCATACCTTATCAGTTCCAGGGTCAAACTGATTAGCATGCTCAGAACCCTGAGAATTTAGGACCTGCACTGGAGTTAAGAAGATCTGCCAGGCCACACGTGTGAGCAAAAATGACACCAACACACTGTTTTGCATGCCCGATGGGATAACATTCAGACAACTCAACTATGGCAGGCGAACTTGACAACAATAACATCATCCCAATCACCTTGGTAACATTGACTGAAGAGTAGAGAGTATAGGTGCAATGGCACGTGGACGATTACCAGAGGCTATGCCTCGAATTCTTTGACATGACTCGATCTAGCCCCATCCAGAGAAATTAATTGCCAAAGCCAACCCTGACCGAGGAGATTGCCCAACATACTAAAAGCCCTCGGATCAGTTTTCAAGAGCCATCAACAATGCGCTCCATCACACCCTCATCAATCAGTTCGAGGTGTTGGTCAACACCTTGCAAGGGTTGATCAAGAAGACCATTGATGGTACAATAGCTCACGAGCCGACGCAAGGTTCGGTATACTTTCCTGTCAACCATCCACGTTTACTGTAGAATCCACAGCAAACTCAGCCAGCACCACCGCCACAGTGTCGATGCGGCAGGAAGCACTGAATGTTTCATTCGGTCCCAAAAGAAGCACGATGGTCCAACCACTGACTCCTACGCTTCAGGGGGTAGGAAGACATGATCTGCCACATGGTGAGTATGGTCTCGAGAGGGGCATATCAGTGCCTCAGCCCACGACCACTCTACAAGGGCAAGCGGGGCAAGAAGCGCTCCGAGCCACGTATGTCGTCACAAGGAACGTGCTTTGTAACACCCCTAATTTTAGAGCAATAAAATAAATTCAGAAAAATCAGAATTTTCAGGAAATATTTATTTTTATTCTCAAAAAGTCACCAAGGTCTAAGTATTCAAAAATCTAGAGAGATAATTCAAAGCATGGTATGAAATTTTTTTATTATGTTCCTAAGACCAAGATACAATTTTGGGAAAATTTAAATTTTTTTCCAACCTTTACTACTAGCCCATAATTTAAAAGTTAATTTCTATAATTATTTTTATTCAGGAATCAATTTAAATGCTTTTGGGCCATTCCCCTCGTTTCTCTCTCCCCGGCCTGCCCAACCCATTCGTCACACCACCCTCTCACTGACCAGCGGGCCCCGCTTGTCGGCACGCTCAGCCTCACACCCGAGCCCCGACCCACCTGTCAGTCCCCTCACCTCACAGATCTTACCCCGGCCCCACCTATCGGCGCCGGCCGTTAGCCCCCTCATCCTTTTGCGCTCACCGACCAATGGGTCCCACCTATCGATCTTCGTCTTCCTCACGCGCCCGAGATCCCTAGCCACCACGGTTATGTCCCGATCACCTCTGCCATGGGCCTAGCCACTGTTTAACGCTGAAATGATGATCCTCGTTACATCGCCGCACGTTTCTCCTCGGATCCCCTCATTTTAAGTCTCTTAATCGCTATAATCGCCTCGCCGGAGTTAAGCTTCCCCTTTACTCGGTCTTCACTACGACCGGCCCTCTTACCCTCGCCGGATCACTATAAAAGGAGCCTCAAAGCACACCGCCTCCCTCACACCGCTCAATTGCTACTCCTAGCCAGAAGCGAGAGCTCACGTTGCTGTTTTAGCGCCACCCCTCTGTCCTGCATCCAGCCACCGCCTGCCATCGCCGGAGTATGCCATCCTCCCCGTCGACCCCATCTTCAGGACCGCCGTCGCCTCACCGACCTCAGCCACCACCCCGACCTCGGCCACCACCCCGACCAAGCTCATCACCACCGGAACACCAACGCCGATGAGAACCCAAACTTCTCTGCCGCCCCCGCTCGTCGCCGGCCCTAACCCGACGATCTCCAGCCACCATTTCTATACTTAGATTAGGCCTTAGGCCACTATCACCGCCGCTAGCCCCCTTGCCATCCTCGGCCAGCACTGGAGATGATGACCGACACAGTAGTTATACTATGCCGTGTCGGATCTGATCTCGGCCTCCCGATCGCGATCGAATGGTAGGGATTAAATCATATCCGCGGTTTAATCCTGGCTGCTTGATCTGAACGAAGGGGTACCGAGAGATCTCAGCCATCCGTTTTCACTTAAAATCCACCGGTTCACAACACAGTGCCGTGAACCCAATCCACCGTGGACTGCTGGCCGAATTAGGATTTAAATTAAATTCCAAAAATTGATTTAAACTTTAGAAATTCATAACTTTCTCAAATTAACTCCAAATTTGACCATTCAAATTTTAGAGAGCTTATCTTTTTATTCTCTTCATGTTCACCCAATAAAATTTATATGTTTACACTGGATAATTTATATTATTTAACTAGGATTAAAATAAAATTGAAGAACTCATTTTCTAGATTCGAAAATTCATAACTCCTTGGAATTTACTCTAAAAATTACCATTCCAACTTCAGAAAACTTGTCTTTTCGTTATCTTCAAGTTTATCCAATAAAATTCATTTGTTTATACTGAACATTTTACATTATTTACTTGGGATTAAAATAAAAGTTGAAGGGATCATTTTATAACTTCAAAAATTCATAACTCCCATAAATTAACTCTAAAAATTTCCATTTTAATTTCAGAAGAGTTATCTTTTTATTTTCTTCAACTTTACCCAATAAAATTTATATGCTGGTGTTGTGAGTTTGTATTGTTTTAATTGATTGTTATTTCTTGTTTTGCGTATTGTAAAGATTATGACGCCATCGAGGAGCCGGGATACTTTCCCGAAGCTCACCCTTCTACTATCGCTGAACAAAGACACCAATCCTATTTTGAGCATATTGAACCCATTTTTTAATTAAATATCGCTAAAACTCATAGGTTATATTTGCATTAGTCAAATGAATAACCCTACATTATATTTATCGGATCCCTAACCTTGATGTGCAAACCCAAGCCATGCTATCGAGCCTGAATTCCCTGTCACCAGTATACTTATTAATATTAGAAGTGTCCAATGTATCGACACAACCGCTATAGGATTAAAAACGAGACCTAGGTACTTGGATTCTGATATATGATCCCCTATATATCTCACCCCTGGTATTCTGATGGTCTTGGAATTGGTTCGATAAGTTAGCATGGTGGGTTCTGGGTGCAAGCGAGGGCATTGGTTAGTCGCACCCGGGGCACTATAAGGACCAGTCTGCGGGATTCATTGCAAAACACTTCCGTACCAACCACAAGTTTAGTGGGTAAGTCTTCACTAGAGGTATGAGTCATTCCAACTCGAGGCACTATGTGGAGAGGGGCAAGCAGCACCTACAGGTGGCTTGGGCCATGTGGCACCAAAGGGGGCGCAACGTTTGCCCGGTGCGCCGGCACGTTGGCGAAACCTATAGTGTGTGTCATTTAGTTGGAGCGATTCATGCTAATGGTTTCGACATGAGTTCCTGTGACTTGGGTCATTTGACACACTCGGTGTGTGGGAATGAGTGCCTTGTGGGTACGGTGGTATACCTCTGATCAGAGTTAAATCTTTTCGAAAAGCCGAGTCCACGGTCAACGATGAGTGGAGTCACATTCCACAGTTAGTTTATGTATGAGAAGTGTTGCATGATTGATTGGGCATATAAGGACTGTCGAGCGAGGAGGGCTGACTTTACTCCTCGAGTTAGAAGATGTTGCATCCTCCATGATTTAAATATTTTGTATGAATAAACCTGACTCACATTAAAGGCTGCAAGACAAAAATGTACTTTTCCGCATTTTAAGCCATTACCTACCTTTGTTATTACCTTGCATTATTATTGTATTTCTCGATGGCTTGTTCAGTACATTTGTACTCACCTGTTGGAAAAACCACTTCAGAGGCGTACTACGATGAGGATGGTCTGGAGTAGCAACCAAGTCAAGGAAGCGACCATGGAGGAGATGTTCATCGAGTTTATTATTTTCATAGTTTCTTTTATTTTGAAGCGACCCTGGAGGAGATGTTCATCGAGTTTATATTTTCATAGTTTCTTTTATTTTAACACTTGTGTAATAATGTGGTCTGCGAGCCACGAATGTTTGATGTATGTGCGTCGTCGTGTGATGAACATCTTGTGATTATTGATTTTCTATGGAATTTCAATAAAGTCTAGGTTTTTTTAAATCCAGGTGCTACATGCTTCCTGACCTCGTGCAGCCAAGGGGAGAACCCGATGGTTTCCCTCTAGGGTACCACAAGACCGCGTATTATGGGACGCAACCATACGTTAATGAAGAGCAATACAAGTACAGTGCTCCTCGGTTGTACCATTACACACAGGCCCTAGTGTTTGACCGGTACCCCATGTCGGGCCAGCAAGAGGAGGATTCAGTGAATCGGGTCATTGAAGTCATTCGATATAAATTTGGACTTAAACCGAAGGAGTGGTTTGATAGGGTGCCATTGCTGAGATGATACAAAGTGCCTGACTTCACCAAATTTTTAGGGCAAGATTCAGTCTCCACGATTGAACACATCAGGGACTTCCTCTCCCAGTGTGGAGAGGCATCGGCCGACAAAGCATTGAAGGTTTGGTTCTTCCCGCTCTCACTGTCGGGATCATCTTTTGCATGGTTCTTGTCTCTACCAGCGAATTCTATCAGAGGATGGGCAGCTTTGGAGAAAAAGTTCCACAAATATTTCTTCGCTGGCATGCATGAGATGAAGCTCACCGATTTGACAGCAGTGCAATAGAAGATGGATGAATCGGTACATGATTACGTCCAGAGGTTCCGGGACGTGCGTAGCCGGTGTTATAGTTTGAGCCTCAGCGATATCCAACTAGAAGAGCTAGTGTTCCAAGGACTCCTGAACCCCATAAAATAGATATTTTCATCGCAAGAGTTTGAGAGCCTCTTGCACATGGTACAAAGGGTATCGACACACGAGAGCCGATTCCAAGATGCAAGGAGGGCGATGTATTAAAAGAAGATCGCATATGCCCAGGTATGCCCTTCGGATTTTGATGAAGACAATGAGTTTGATGCAAAAGTCAGGTTAGGTGAATGGTCCAATAACAAGCAGTCGGTCACATGTCCCTGGGTGAAGGCATCCAGTGAAGAGGAGAAATACGACTTCGATCTCAATACAACCGATAGGATATTTGACCTGCTACTCAAGGAGAAACAGATTCAGCTATGGCCTAACCACATGATACCATCTGTTGATGAGTTGAAGAAGAGAAAATACTACAAGTGGCACAGCTCTCCATTGCACCACACCAATGAGTGCAAATTATTCAGGTAGTAGATCTAGTCGGCTGTAGAGCAAGTCTGAATTAAGTTTGATGACAAAAAGAGGTTGATGAACATTGATGGACATCCTTTCTCAGTCAATATGTCACATGCACACCATCTTAATGACCGGTGTGCCGAAATAGACAGGTGTACCAGTAAGGATCGAGTCACTTCATCAAGCCTGATTAGTAAGTATAAAAGGAAAACCATGGAAGAGGCAAACTATGGAGATGACCAAAACTACCCCCGGTTTAACCCCCACTGGAACTATGAATTCTTTAGGTTCTACTGGAATGAAGGAATGCGCCTACCATTGATGGACACCTGCCTTGAATGCAGTAATGACATAGGCGAGTGGGGAAGCGTTCGAAGGACCTGCATCGATAGGGGAAGGTCACATGATTGGGAAAAGTCAAGCATCTATCGGAGGCTATCACCACGAAAGCCATCAGTGTACAAAAGGCTCGACCCCATTAATTCTGAGAAGGATGAATAATCGGTTGATTGAAAAGCAATGGTAAGGAATCCATAGTGGTTCCCAAGAGGAATTTTTATGAGAAACTAGAAGAGAAGGGTGCATTGGCTACGACAGAAGGAGCTGACAGGATCAAATCATGATTACAAGATTGATCGGCATAAGAAAGTCAAGAGCGAATGGAAAATTAAGGAGAAGGCCGATCAGGATGACATGAAAGACGTAGGGGTAAACATGGTATTTTCCTCCCAACAGAATATCGGGATGTCACTGGTAGTGATGACAAATAGGCCGAGGCAATGGCATAGCTAGTGCTGACACCCCAGCCAGCGGTATTCGATAAGCCAGAAGACCCTAGGCATCGGCACCTGAGGCCTCTTTATATTAAGGGCTAGTCAACGGGAAGCCGATGTCCAAAATGATGATAAATGGAGGGGAAACCATCAACGTAACGCCGTATGATATCTTCCATAAATTGGCTAAGGGCCGAAGGACCTGATCAAGATAAACATGGTGCTGGAGGACTTCAGTGGTCACTCATCAGAGATGATGAGGGTACTAAACATGGAACTGATAGTTGGTAGCAAGGCAACACCGACCACATTTTTCGTCATTGAAGGGAAAGGCTCTTATAGCTTGTTACTATGTCGCGATTGGATCCATGCCAATTGTTGCATCCCATCCACAATGCATTAGAGCCTGACACAGTGGATCAACGACTAGGTGGAGATTATCTCCGTTGACAAATCGATCAATGTAGCAGTAGCCAATTTGTCAGTGTGGGAGATGGAAGGAGTTGACTACCTATCAGGCCGAGCATGAGACAATGATGTTCTCGAGGTGTCAAGCAATGGAGTCAAGCCAATCAGCAATGCATAGCCCATACTCACTCTTTAAAGGCACCGTCGATGAGATGGAATGTAAACTTGGTAAAGGTTTCACCGCAACCATTGAACTACTTGAAGTAGACATCGGACCTAGCGACCGACCGAGGCCAACCTGTGTAAGTGCTCAACTCCTTGATGAAATAAAAAACGGGTTAATTGCATTATTACAAGAATATCAAGATTGCTTTGTATGGGAATATCATGAGATGCTAGGTTTGAACCGGTCGATTGTAGAACATCGACTCCTGACAAAAACAAGGATATCAGCCCTTCAAGTAGCCACCTCGATGCTTCAAGGCAGAAATACATCCACACATCATAGTCGAGGTAACTAGTGTTGATGCTAAAATTGGCCGACCAAGCACCAAGCAACATCGATGTCGATCTGGTGATCCAAAAGCGTGTAGAAGCTTAGGGGTGGCCCACTAACCGTCACACAATGCTGACGGTGAAAAAGGGGTGTATGGGTGGAGTCGCCAGGCAATTAAATCACACCACAAAAAGATGACCTAATTAACTGAAGTAAAGATGGGCGATCAAACTGGTTAAAGTAGGCCGGTTGGACCGAGGTGTATACGACAGTTAGACTAGCCAAGGCAGGCCGGTCAGACCAGAAGTGGATCGGTAGTGAGACCATCAGGGTGAAGGGGATCACAGTCGGTCCTATTGCGCGCTATCGATCAAACCAGTGCATGTCGGCATGGCCTAGTTAGACCGGAGATGTGTCGTCGGTTAGACCGACGGCTAGGGCAAGATTGACCCCGGGTCTCTAGTGACTATCTTGTTAGTGATGGACTTGATGCAGGGGTTCTTGGCGATGAAGATGGTCACTTTAGCTCCTACGAAACACCAAGGATCAAAGGCAATTCGGCTTAGAGACCGAATTACCAATAAAAACCGATAAAAATCCATTACGAGGATTAAACGATGATGTTGACGCTAAAATCTATCGACAAAGCACCAACAGACACTAACATCAGTTCAGCAATCCAAAAGCGCGCAGACGTCTAGGGGTGGCCCGTTAAACATCACGCGACACTGACACCGCGTTCCGATGACCATTGACTGTGACAAGGGGATATAGGTCGAGTCGCCAGGCAATAAAACCGAATTACGAGAAAAAATATCAACTAACTGAAGTGTGGAGTAAACGATGAAACCAGCTAAGTCAGGGCCGGTTGGACCAAAGTGGACCCGGCGGTCAGACCGGCTAAGTTGGACCGGTCACACCAACAACAGACCTCCGGTCGGACCGGCGGTCCGAAGTGGTGGCCGAAGGAGGCCTTCGGCGTGCGAAGGTTGGAAGGCTATCAATGCCCCCTTCGCATAGGCGATCGGACTGGCCTCGGGTTGCCGGTCAGACCGAAGGACGCGAAGTGTAGGCGCTCGGATGCCTCCGGCACATGATGTGAATGGTAGCCGAAGAGGGGCCTCCAGCGTGCAGTGTGAAGGGGTCCTTCAGCGTGTAGAGTGATGGGATCCTCCGGTGTGTGGAGTAGAGGGGTCAGTCAAACTGCCTTCAGCTTTATACCATAAGATTTGGCAAAATCAAGCACCTCTTTAAAAACAAATGAAGCATCCTAATCTATAGTAAGAGTTTGGGGAATACTGAATCTATGTATAATATGCTTCAAGATAAAATCAATTACCTCGTTATGCGTCATATTCTTGAGAGGGACGATCTCGGTCCACTTGGTGAAGTAATTTGTATCCATCAACACTAACCGATGTCCTTTTGAAGAGGAAGGATGAATTTGGCCGATGAAGTCTAAGCCCCAACCTTGGAACGACCATGGTTTGATAATAGGATTAATAAAATATGTAGGAGCAAGCTAAATATTACCAAACCTTTGACATGACTCACATCCTCTGTAATACCAAAAACAATCCTCAGTCATAGTCGGCCAATAAAACCCCGCTCTTTTAAGCATCCAACTTATTTTCTGGACCGACTGATGAGTACCACAAAGTATTTCGTGGACTTCACCCATGGCAAGTTTTGATTGATTGACATTCAAAATTTTCAAAAGTATTCCATCAATTGTTCGGCAATACAACTCATCATCAAGCAACAAATATTTAAACCCTTGCTGTCGAACTTTCCGATCAACTCGTTTGCTAGGATTTCTCAAATATGGAATAATTGGAGTCTGTCAATCATCCACGTGTTTTTCTAAAGTATTTGCTAAATCTTCACTTGAATCGGCCTTTAAATCAAAATTTTCAACTTACCCCTTGTGCCCTAAAACCTCCTAACACAGGGCGGTCAAACCAGCCATGATGGGCTGGTTAGGCCGGCCATTGTCAGACGGCTGGCACAGGGCAATCAGACCATCCTAGCATGGCCAGTCAGACCAAGCAGATACCTTCGGTCGGACTAGCTTGATAGGGTCGGTCAGATCGAAGTCTTCTAACTCGGGTGACACAATTTTTTCAAGCATCAGTTTTCCCTGTGCGAAAAATTTACATCTTTTGACTTGATAACTAGTTTTTTGCTGAGCCAAATCATTTGCTACTGAGTTGGCTTCTCTAGACACATGGGAAATTTCAAAGTTATCAAAAGTACCTATTATGTCTAGGCATTTGTCCAAATAGCTATTTAACAAACTATTAAAGCATTGAGCATCTCTAGGTACTTGTTGAACAACTAATAAAGAATCACCATATGCATGAACATATTTAATACTCATGGAATCTAAAAGTTCAAGTCCTAGCAATAGAGCTTCATATTCGGCTTGGTTATTAGTACAAGGAAATTCTAAATGGGTCGAGGTCTCAAAACTCATACCACTAGGTGATATGAGTACTACTCCGACACCTTGGCCATTCTTGCAAGCCGAACCATTAAAGTAAAGTTTCCATTGTACTATTTCAATCATAGTAGTATCACTACTCCAATTGACATTTACATGGTGATCAACTATGAAATTTCGATGACCTGGCCTTTCGTAGCTTTCAAGTGTTCATAAGCCAAGTCATACTCAATTAATGCATAAGCCCACTTTCCAATTCTCCCACATAGAATCGGCTTTTGCAACATGTACTTTATAACATCGGTTTGACAAGTGACAATACATGTGCTAGATAGAAGATAGTGGCAAAGTTTGGTACATGCATAATAAAGTGATAAACATAAACGCTCTAAAAATACGTTCCTCGTCTCAGCATCTAATAGGTGGCGACTCAAGAACATGATGATGTACTGCTTTCCTTCCACCTCCTGAGTCAACATAGCTCCTATCACGCTATCTTCTGCAGCAACATATAGCCGAAATGGAATCCCAACCTTTTGTGCTCTTACCATAGGTGATGACGACAAACACTCCTTGATTCGATCAAAAACACGTTGCTGACTTGTCCCCGAAGTAAATTCGGCTTCGTTCTTCAGCCGGAGTATAGGGACAAAAGCATCAATGTTGCTAGACAAGTTAGATATAAAACAACATAAATAGTTTACCTTGCCTAGCAACTTTTGCAAATCCCTCTTACATGTTGGCGCTTCAAAGTTCCTAATTTTCTCCGGTCTCTTAGGATCAATCTAAATACCTCTCTCGTGAATAATAAATCCTAAGAACTTGCCCACCGACACATAAAAAGCACACTTGAGTGAGTTCATTTTCAAGCCATACTGATGCATCCTTTCAAATGCAAGTCTCAAATCAGATAAATGGTTACCCATAGCATCCGATTTGACTACAACATCATTTATATAGACCACTAGCATAACTCCTAGCAAGTCATGAAAGATCAAGTTCATAGCACATTGATATTTGATGCCAGCATTCTTTAAACCAAAAGTCATAACAACCCACTCAAACAGGCTGATATAACCAAGACATCTAAAGGCCATTTTGTAAACATCTTATTCGACCATAAAAATTTGATTGTATCTAGCAATACCATCAAGAAAACTTAGTACCTTGTGTCCTGCAGCATCGTTGATCAACAAGTCGGCTATTGACATGGGATACTCGTCCTTCGGAGTGACCTTGTTCAAGTCCCTGAAATCAATACACACACGAATCTCACCACTCCCTTTCGTTTCGACAGACACAATGTTAGCAACCCATTCAGCATACTTACATGGACTAATAAACTCATCCTTAAGTAATTGCTCTATCTCTTCTTTAACTCAGTCATACACAACCGAATTAAAGCAATGAGGAGGCTTTCTATAAGGCCTAAACCCGGGTTTGATAGGCAGCCAATGCTCTACAAGCTCACAGCTAAGTCCGAGCATCTCACTATACTCCCACGCAAAGCAATCGATGTACGACCAAAGTAACTTTATAACCTCAGCCTTATCACAAGCCGGTAAATTCTGATTTACAAAAGCCGACCTCAAAATACTACCATATCCTACGTCTACCTCTACCTTGCTAAAACCTTGACCAAACTTCTCTACCTCGCTAAAATCTTCAATGGCTTCAATAATACCATCTTTGGAAGACCGATATTGCTCTTCACAAGACTTTAGGCAATCAAGATTGCTTCTACCTGACATGACAACTAGTTTAGAGACAGCCGAGCTACACCAGCCGACTTTATAGAGAGTGGAACAAACCTCCCCTCAGACACGCTGACAAAGTCATAATATGAGAGGTCTCTACTTGACAAACACTCTACCTTGTCATGGATGGAGTCTATGGACACACCGGCCAAAGCAATCTGGCCAAAGTATCAGCTAGTACAACCTCTACATCATCGCCATCCCGTTGGATCAAACACTAGTGCAAAGAAGAAGGAATACAACAATTCACGTGAATCCAATCACGCCCAAGTAGTACACTGTAGTTACCTTGCACATCTACTACGAAGAACGCCGTAGGCAATGTCTTGTTTCCCACCGTCAGCTCTAGAGAAAGTACACCCTTGGTCTTAGAACTCTCGCCGTTGAAGATGTTCCACGTTAGATTGGTCTTCATCAATTCCTCCTCATCCTTGCCGAGCTTCTTCAAAAGAGAGTATGGCATCAGGTTGACGGTGGCGCCTCCGTCTATGAGCAACCTAGAGATCAGCTTGCCATCGATGTGTCCTCGAATGTACAGTGGCTTCAGGAAACGAGCTGACTCCATGGGCTTCTCAAAAACAACTTCACGCGGGCCGCTATTTAGTTGAGCGACCTCGGCCTCATCTCCTGGTGGAACAAACACAGTAGGAAGCATCATTGGCCTCCGAGATGGGTGTGTAGTTATCGTCGAGGATGTCATCATCGTCGTCACTTGGAGTGGGAGTCGGGTTGTCCACCAAACCCGGATTGGGCTTCCATACCTACTTGGGTACTGGTCGGGGGCGAATCTCCTCGAAAATCACATCTCGCTCGTCCTTGGCCTTCTTCTCTATCATCTGTTGGGCTTGAAGACGCTGTAGACACCTCTTCTGGGACTTGGTCATGCCTAGAGGTGCCCATGAAGGTTGTAGATTTGTGCCGGGTGCCACAAACTTGCTCCTAGAATTTTTGGCCGAATGGGAATTACCTGGATCAGCCTCGACAATTTTGCACTCAATGGGGGTACCTTCCCGTACTTTGTCGGTCAGACTGGCCTTACTCGGTGGCCTAAATAGGCCTTGTCGGTCGGAACGGCCAGTGTCGGGTGACCGAAAATGGGTGGTCGGACTAGCCATAGTAGGCTGGTCAGACTGGGGTGGTGAAGGCGGTCTGACTGCCCCTAAGGTCGCGGTCAGACCGGTAGGTCCCTCCTCGGATTTCTTTTGTGGCTCTCTTCCGTTCTACTCTCGTGGGCCCTCCTCGGGGATTGGGACATCCTGGGAACACACTTTGATGACGATGGCCTTAGAACTCCAATCTAGTTGTCCCTAAAGTGCGATGTACAGGCTACTGGAGATGTCGCCTCCCGCTGTGCTCATTTGCCCCTGCATGTTATGGATCTCGGGTGGCACAAATGGAGCACCCGTGAAGAAGTAAGGGAATGGGTAACCAGTGGGCGAAAGTAATATGGGGGCCACTCCGCCATCGAGAACTGGTATGGAGGTGGAGGCATCAGTGGCTCTAGTGGTCTCGCCCACCGTGGGCCGAACTCATTCCTTCGTAGAGGGTTCGGCATCGCCGGAGGTCCTAGTCGAGTGCTCGCATTATCGACCCTCTTCTTGTGCTTCTAACGCAGCATCTCGTATGTCACCTTTAGCTTCTTTGGTTCCTGGGCCAAATACGTTGCATTGGTGTTCACTTTCCAAACCCCAACCTCAGGATTCTTCGGTATGAGCATCTACGGGTGAGGCTCTCCAACTACGACTGCTTTCCCCTTGGCTGATTCAGCCAGCTCAGGCCGAATCAGCACCTTCTTCCTATCAAGGTTGATGGTGTTCACAGGGAAGGGGTCTTGGTCGAGCTTCATTTTGGGATTAGTGTCCAACTTTAATAGTCCTTCCTCTATGGCCGATTGAACCTGTCGATGAAAAACATTGCAATCATTAGTAGAATGAGAATGCGAATCATGCCACTTACAATAAGCGTGTTTCTTCAAATCATCGGCAGTGGGAATGATGTGACCCTTCGGCGACCTAAGGAGTTTGTTCTTCAACAAAAAATCAAATATCTTGTCGCATCTGGTCATGTCAAATGCGTATTTGACCTCACTAGACTGACTCTTGGTGGGAGACGACCCTAGCTCGGAGAAAGTAACCGGCTTGGACTTGCTAGACCAAGTCCACTCTGTTGTGTACATATTGGCCGAGTCATCCTCGCTTTCTGATGATTCCTCATCGGAGTGCTCTAAGGCGTGTACCTCAGCCTTGGGCTTGCTAAACGTCTTAGTGAATTTTATATTTTTGGCTCGGCCTTCCTAGACGAGAGCCTACTACAAAACTAGACTAACCTCTAAGAAGTTTTGGCCCTCTAGCTTCTCCTTAAGCTTAGAATGCAAACCATTAAAAGCTAAGTCGGCCAAGTCCCTTTTGGAAATGTTTAAGCTAAAACATATGTTTCGTGTGTCTCTAAGCCGCCTGATGTACTCGGAGATACTCTCATTATACTTTTGTTTAACTGATGTCAGGTGCTAGAGTCTATGTTCAGTTTCTCTAGTGTAAAAGTAAGCATGAAATTTCTGCTCTAACTAGGCCCAAGACTGAATGGTTCGGCGGTAGTGTTGAAAACCAAGTGAAAGCAGTGTCGGATGGTGATAAAGAGAATAGTCTAATTTTAAAAGCGTCCGACCCACTAGCTTGATCACACGGCACTAGATACTAACCTATGTGCTCCCATGTGGTTTTATTACTCTCTCCATCGAATTTGGTGAACTCAAGAACCATAAAACCATGAGGATATGGGATTGTATCGAAATGGTACGGGTACGGCTTGTGGTAAACCCTAGTCCGATCCCGTGGTGTGAAATCCATGCACTCTCTAAAAAGCATGCATATATGCTAATCTATGTCATCTACGCCTCTCCCTTGTGTGCGTCTCTCATGCGGGGGCACGACATGTGGTGGTATCCCGGCTTGTCGGCCATATGGCTCCTCCTAATGGTTTTCCTCTCGTGCTGGCTCGTAATACGGGATATTCTCGGGCCTATGCAGGTATGTGGGAGCTAGAGGTGCGGGTAGCGCAGGCAGAGGTAGCGTAGGTGCTAGTGGAGGCATCACATGACATATCACGGGGCCGGTCTGACCGACCATTGTCTACAACAGTGGCGGGCTGGCATGCGAGCTTTGTACTGTGGGCTAATACATGCCTATCAGACCAGCCTGATGGCCGGTCTGACTGACAAGGAAGGGTGAGGTCTCGACCCTAGATGGTGAGGCCATAGACGCGATACTCTTTCCTTTACTCCCATCGGTTCTACTGTGTATATGGTGAATAAAGGGTACGCTAGCAATCGGAGTGGGAGAAGCGACGTTGGAAAAGTCAAATCTCCTAAACATCGCCTCCATCCTAGAGTCGACCTTGGGCCCTAGAAGGTTTGCAAAAGTAGCACTAACTATCTAGTCTACTGTTGTGTTGATCTTTTGCTCGATGTCTGAGGGGGATAGAGAAGGGGATGGCGGCGTTACCTTATCAATGGAGGTGCTAGGGAGATTAGGGGTATGATTGACAAAACCTGTGCGAGTCTTCGTGTAGCGTCCAAGCATGAGGGCATGGAATTCCTTCATCTTGGCCTCAATCTCAGCATTGTCCTCCTCGAATATGTCATCGATGGTACAGAGGATGGAATTATCATCATCGATATCCACACACCTTGCCATGTTCACCGATGTAGATTGTACCGTTGATGTAGTTGTAGTAATCGTACCTATCATCGTTGTAGTCGTGCTTGGCTTGTATGTCCCCAGCGGAGTCGCCAAAAAATGTGTTGACGCTAAAATCTGTTGAAAAAGCACCAATGGACAGTGACGTCAGTTCGGCAATCCAAAAGCACACATACGTATAGGGGTGGCGCACTAAACGTCACGCGACGCTCACACCGCATTCCGACAACCCTTGACCATGACAAGGGGATATAGGTGGAGTTACTAGGCAATCAAACCGAATTATGAGAAAACGGTTCAACTAACCGAAGTGTGGAGTAAACGATCAAACTAGCCAAGTCAGGGCTAGTTGGACCGAAGTGGATCCGGCGGTCAGACCGAAAAAGGTGGGCTAGTCAGACGGACAATAGATCGCCGCTCAGACCAACGGTGTGAAGTGGCGGACAAAGTGGGCCTTCGGCGTGCAAAGGTTGGAAGGATGTCGAAGCCACCTTCGCATAGCCAGTTAGACTGGTCTCGGGTTGCTGGTCAGACCGAAGGGATTAGACAGACGATTCACAAGTGAATCAACAAGGATTACCGTGATTACAACGTGATGGATGAATGGTTTACAGTGCAAACCAACAAAGATGGATGTTATGGCCAATGCTAGGGCAAAGAAGGGAATAGATTGAAAAAGAACGATTCTACGGGGTAGTATATTAGATTTAATTGGAATTGGATGTATCCCCTTGAATCGGCCTTGCCCCTATATTTATAGGGGGTGGTCTTGTCATTCCTAGGCTCAATTCCTACTCTAAATTAACTTAGGTATGAGTCCAAGTCATTAAAAATTAGTTAGAGATCAAAACTTCTCGAAACTAATAAAAATAACTCGAACTCGGACTGGGTCGGCCTATCCAGCCCCACATGGCCGGTCTAATCGGGGTACCATGGCTGGTCTGACCGTCCTACTATGGCCGGTTGGACCGGCCTGTGCCAGGAAATTGCATATTTTCGGCCCAAATTAACAATTTTGACAATTTTACAATTTTGACCATTAATGCCATTTTTTGCTATCAACAACTTGATTATATAATGCAGGGTTCATAAGACCATGCCGATATGTAGAGTGGGTATTGAACATCATACCTATATTGAAGAAGAGTGGAAAGCTTAAGATATGCATCGACTTCAGATATCTGAACAAAGCAACCCCTAAATCCGAATACCCAATGCCAATTGCAGACCTATTAGTAGATGTCGTATCGGGTCACAAGATCATCAATTTCATGGATGGGATTGCAAGGTATAATCAATTTTTTATGGCCAACAAAGACATTCACAAGACAACTTTCTAGTATCTAGGCGCCATCGGACTCTACGAGTGGGTGCTGATGACCTTCAGCTTGAAAATGCCAGAACAACTTACCAAAGAGCCATGAACTACATCTTCCATGCCTATTAGTGGAGTTATATATAGACATCATCGTAGTAAAATCAAGTAGTACTTAGGACCATGTGGCTGATTTATGTCGAGTTCTAGAGAGGGCCAAGAAATATGGATTGAAGATGAACCTAGAAAAGTGCGCTTTTGGAGTATCGGCATGCAAGTTTTGGGGTTTTATTGTGCACAAGAGAAGAATCGAGATAAGCCAGCGTAGCATTTAGGCGATCAAGAATACTCAGCCCCTTGTCAATAAGACCAAGGTGTAGTCACTCATCAAGAACATAAACTTTCTGGGAAGATTCATATTTGTCCTTCCAAGAAGAATAGAGCCATTCACTCCATTGCTAAAGCTAAAGCCTCATTAGGAATTTGTATGGGGGGAGAGTCAATAGAAAGCATTTTATGAGATTATGGAGTATTTGAGCTCGCCTCCGGTACTAATTCCGCCACAAAGAGGAATTCCATTCAAATTATACCTATCGACCGATGAAAAAGCTATTGGATCGGTCTTGGTGCAAGAGGTTAACAAAAAGGAAAGGGTGATCTTCTACCTCAGTAGGAGGCTATTGGATGCTGAAACCTGATACCCCATAGCAGAGAAGCTTTGTTTATTTTTATATTTCTCATGCACCAAGTTGAAGCATTATCTGTTTTCGGTAGAGTGTACCAACGTATGCAAGGACGGTGTCAACAAGTACATGCTATCAACCCCAATCCTAAAGGGACTGTTGACACTATAAATTGGCATTAATGGTCGAAATCGTCAAAATATCAATTTTTGTAATTTGGGCCGAAAATATGCCATCTTCGGCACTGGTCGAAGCCCTGAAGTGCCGAAGGCCCGTCCTGCGTTGGGCTTTGGCAGCATGTTCGGAGGCCTGCTTCGCAGGCATGCCTTGGCCTAGTGGGCCCCTTCGGCGGCATGTGGGCTTCGGCCCGGTAGACTAGCTTCGGCGAGGCCTACGGAGGCCCACTCCAGCCGGCAGAGTCCTATTCAGATTAGTATAATTCGGTTGTTTTTGATCTCTTATCCAAATCTTAACCACCTAGCTGAATCCTACTCAGATTAGGTAAGATCTCTTATCCCAATCTTAACCACCTGGCCGAATCCTACTCAAATTAGGTGAGACCAGCCCCTATAAATATAGGGGTGAGGCCGATTCAAGAGGCCCCCACTTTCATATCAACACAAAGCCCTCGCTTTGAATCATTCTTTTATCTTCCAATCTACTTTCCTTGCCCTAGGATTAGCACAGTAACGTCCATCTTCATGGGTTTGCGCCGTAAGCCCTCCGTCCGCTGTGTCAAAATCACGGTAACCCCTGTTGATTCGCTCATGAATCTCCCGTTTAATTCGTCCATCTTCTGCTACCATTGGGAGTTTGGACTCTAGGCCAGATTGCACTTGATCTTTTGCTGTTTTGCAGGGGAATTACCTTCAAAGTCATCGCCAAAGAGTTTCGGGGTGATTGCAATTCATCTACAAAGTCAGCGAAGCCCTTAGGTGATCAGATCGGAGCCTGTCGGTCCGACCGACAGGGCTTCGCTGGGCCATCAGGCTGTTGTTGGCATGGTCTTCGACACCCTTCGGCATCACGCCAAAGCTCTCTTCGACGAGAACCCTTCGCAGTAAACTGCTCCACCACAAACTCCGTGGTGCCGAAGCCCCGGTCTGACCGAACCCCTGTTGTCAGTTTGATCGGGTATCCTCCGTCGGTTTGACCACCTGGAGACTGCTTCACACTAGAATGTTGAAGCCACCTTCGGCAATACTTCACACTAGAACACCGAGGCCCCCCTTCGGCGATAATTCGCACCAGAACGCCGAGGCCCCCCTTCGGCGATACTTCACACCAGAACGCCGAGGGCCCCCTTCAGTGATACTTCGCAACAGAGCACCGAGGGCCCCCTTCGGCGATACTTGGCATCATTTGTCCGACCAAGGAGTATACCTTCGGTTCGACTACCATTTTATTACAGATCAAAATTTGCCCTGTTCTGGCCGGTTTGTTCAGGTTTTATTATTTTTAGTTATTTTCTCATATATCGGCTAATCGAACTTTATTTCTTAATATATATTTGATTACCTGGTGACTCCATTACCCTTACAACCATTAAGGAGATTTGTCAGAACATGACGTCGGTGCCGCGTCACGCTTAGGTTTATCCCTAAGTATCTGCGCTTTTGGATCGTCGAACTGACCCAAGTGTGGGGGTGCGTTTTCGTGTCAACACACTTTTTGGCGACTCCACTGGGGACGACATCGACATGACGAGCACATCTACATCGGTTGTGGGTACGTCGACCACGACTACTACGACTATGGAAACAATACCCCTATCGCCGATGGACCCAGGAGGCATGAACACGGAGATCGACAACCGCAACATCATCCTCCCCACTCTCGCGGACATCCCCGAAGAGGATGGGGCCGAGATCGAAGCCAAGACGAAGGAATTCCACGCCCTCATGCTCGGGCGCTACACGAAAACTCGCACAGGCTTCGTCAAGAGCGACATCGACATCCGGACCCCTTTGGAAACAAGGTACCACCACCATCCCTCCCATCTTTATCCCCCTTAGAGATTAGAGAGGAGATAGCTGCTACAGTGGATCAGGCCGTTAGCCCTACATTTTCAAATCGACAAGGGCCTAAAATGGAAGCGATGTTTAGGAAATTCGGCTTTTCCGAGGCCGTTTCTCACACTCCGATTGCTACCCTACCCCCTGTGCACCACGTACACAGTAGAACCGATGGGAGCACCGGAAAAGCCGTTACATATACACCTCCAATTTCTAGGGCTGAGGCTGCGCACACCACTATCGGTCAGGTCGGCCCTTGGGCTAGCTAAACCAGCACGTACCAGGCACCGCTACCGATGACAGTCAGTCTGACCGGCTACCAAGCCGGTCCGACCGACCCATATACCTACGGTCAGACCGGCTACCAGGCCAGTCCGACTGGCCAGTATGCCTACAGCCAAACCGGCCCTATGGCCGGTCAAGCCACCCCACTTCATTACACACTGCCTGCGTCCAAGCTACCCTTTCATGCCCTACCCGCACCTCCTGCTCCAGCATACCCGCGTAGGCCTGAGCCTCCCATTTATAATGAGTCGGCATGAGAGGAGGAGCTGCACGACCAACACCTCAACATACTGCCACGTGTCGCACCCCCGCATGAGAGTCACGCGCAGGCTGGAAGCATAGAGGAAATTGACGAGCAAATTCACATGCTTGTTAGGGAATGCACTAGTTACACGCCTTGGGATCGGATTAGGGTTTACCGTAAGCCGTACCCAGACCATTTCGATGCCATCCCATATCCTCGTGGCTTTAGGGTTCTTGAGTTCACCAAGTTTGATGGCGAGAGTAGCAAGACCACCCTAGAGCACATAGGCCAATTTCTAGCACAGTGTGGTGAAGCAAGCGGGTCGGATGCGCTTAGGCTCAAATTATTTTCCTTATCGCTGTCCGGCACTGCTTTCACTTGGTTTTCGGCGCTACCACCGAACTTCGTTCAGACTTGGGCCTAGTTGGAATAGAAATTCCATGATTATTTTTACACTGGGGAAACCAAACGTAGGCTCTCACATTTGACATTGGTTAAACAGAAGACCAATGAGAGCGTCTCCGACTATATTAGGCGTTTCCGAGACACTAGGAACCGATGTTTTAGTTTAAACATCTCCGAGAGGGATCTAGCCGACTTAGCTTTCAACGGTTTGCATTCCGAAATTAAGGAAAAGCTAGACGTCCGAAACTTCCTCGAGGTTAGCTAGGATTTGCAGAAGGCTCTGGACCAGGAAGGCCAAGCCAGGAGCAAAAGGTCTGTCAAAGTTTTTAGTGAGCCTAAGGCCGAGCTACACATTGTGGAGCACTCCGAAGAAGAATCACCGGGAGAAGAAGACTCAGCTGACATGTACGTGGCCGAATGGACCTGGCCCAGTGGATCTAAAATAATCACGTGCTCCGAACTACGGCCGTTTCTCGCTAAGAGGAAGCCCAATGAAGTTAACTACTCGTTTGATGTGACCAAGTGCGATAAAATCTTTGATTTTCTGTTGAAAAGCAAGCTCCTTAGGTTGCCCGAAGGTCACGTCATTCCATCTACCGATGACTTGAAGAAACATAAATACTATAAGTGGCATGATACGATTTCCCATTCTACTAACGAATGCAACATTTTTCGTCGACAAGTTCAATCGGCCATAAATGAAGGACGATTGAAGATAGATTCTAGCCCTAGAATGAAGTTAGATCGTGATCCCTTTCCTGTAAACAACATTGATCTTGATAGGAAGAAGGTACTGATTCGGCCCAAACAGGCTGAGTCATCTAAAGGAAAGGCAGTCGTCATTCGGAAGCCACGCACACGCATGCTCATACCGAAGAACCCTGAGGTAGGAGGAAATGTAGACAAGACATCTTTAGCTAAATCCCGCAAAAAGCCAGAGGTAACGTTTGGGATGCTTCTCCAAAGGCATAGGAGAAGGGTCGAGGACAAACACCCTCGGCCACCCCCACCAAAGAGGTCGAACCCTCAATAGGAAAATGAGTTCGGCTCGTAGGTAGCTAAGGCCATAACGGGTACACCCCATTCGGCCAAAGGTTTTGGTAGCAAATTTGCGACGCCCGAAACCAAGCCGCAAGCTTCATGGGCACCTCTCAGGATGACTAAGTCCAAAAAGAGGCGATTGCAACATCTTCGTGCCGAGTACCTTAGAGGGGAAGAGGCCGAAAATGCAAAGGTAGTTCACCCAGCGAATCCACAACTGTAGCTAGAACACACCGGGTGTGGAGACCGAAGTTGGCTGGCAATCTAGCTTCTACCCTCGTTGAGTAGGAACCGCATCCTTGCAAGGGACCTAGGGGCACGACAAGTAAAATTACTAAAGGCTGATTTGATGAGAAATCCGACGCTTAAGTCCCCTGGTCATATTAGTGAGTTGTACAAATCGTCCTCATCAAATTCAAATGTCTTGGGTTATGAAATGGACAATTTGGTAGGTAAACAAATAGAGAGTACCGCTCTTGGTTTACTGTGCTTTTAGCTCACTAAGTTTGCTAAAAGGCAGGGGCATGTGTTGACACTCGAATTTGGCATTAATGGTCGAAATATCAATTTTGGTAATTTGGGCCGAAAATATGCCATCTCCGGCACTGGTCGAAGCCCTGAAGTGCCGAAGGCCCGTCCTGCGTTGGGCTTCGGCAGCACGTTTGGAGGCCTGCTTCGTAGGCAGGCCTCGGCCTAGTGGGCCCCTTCGGCGGCCTATGGGCTTTGGCCTGGCAGACTAGCTTCGGCGAGGCCTACGGAGGCCGACTCTGGCCGACAGAGTCCTGTTCAGATTAGTATAATTCGACTGTTTATGATCTCTTATCCAAATATTAACCACCTAGCTGAATCCTACTCAGATTAGGTGAGATCTCTTATCCCAATCTTAACCACCTGACCGAATCCTACTCAAATTTGGTGAGACCACCCCTATAAATATAGGGGTGAGGCTGATTCAAGAGGCCCCCGCTTTCATATCAACACAAAGCCCTCGCTTTGAATCATTCTTTTATCTTCCAATCTACTTTCCTTGCCCTAGGATTAGCACAGTAACTTCCATCTTCGTGGGTTTCGCCGTAAGCCCTCCGTCCGGTGCGTTGAAATCATGGTAACCCTTGTTGATTCGCTCGTGAATCTCCCGTTTAATCCACGAAACAAATTTTTATCGTTTTATCGGTTTTCTTCTACTACCATTGGGAGTTTGGCCTCTAGGCTAGATTGCACTTGATATTTTGCTGTTTTGCAGGGGAATTACCTTCAAAGTCATCGCCAAAGAGTTTCGGAGTGATTGCAATTCATCTACAAAGTCGCCGGAGCCCTTAGGTGATCAGATCGGAGCCTGTCAATCTGACCGACAGGGCTTCGCCGGGCCATCAGGCTGTTGTCGGCACGGTCTTCGACACCCTTCGCCATCACGCCGAAGCTCTCTTCGGCAAGAACCCTTCGTAGTAAACTGCTCCGCCCCAGACTCCACGGTGCCGAAGCCCCGTTCTGACCAAACCCCTGTTGTCGGTCTGATCGGGTATCCTCCATCGGTTTGACCACTCGGAGACTGCTTCGCACTAGAACGCTGAATCCATCTTCGGTGATACTTCGCACCAGAACGCCGAGGCCCCCCTTCGGCGATACTTCGCACCAGAACGCCGAGGGCCCCCTTCGGCGATACTTCGGATCATCGGTCTGACCAGGAAGTATACCTTCGGTTCGACTACCATTTTATTACAGATCAGAATCGGCCCTGTTCTAGCCGGTTTGTTTAGGTTTTATTATTTTTAGTTATTTTCTCATACATCAGCTAATCGAACTTTATTTCTTAATATCTGTTTGATTACCTGGTGACTCCGTTACCCTTACAACCATTAAGGGAGATTTGTTGGAATGCAACATCAGCGTCGCGTCACGCTTAGGTTTATCCCTAAGTATCCGCGTGCTTTTGGATCGTCGAACTGACCCAAGTGTGGGGGTGCATTTTCATGTCAACAGGGACGTATTGGAAAATGGGTACTCACCCTCATTGAGTTTGACCTTCGATATGAATCGGCAAAGGCGGTAAAGGCGCAAGCAATAGCCAATTTCATAGTCCAACATAGAGATCAGGTGATAATAGATGTTGAGCTAGCACCATGAACTTTATTCTTCGTTGGATTAGTGTGTCGGCACGGTGCAGCATAGGATTGGTGATCATCTCCCCTCAAGGGCATCATTTGAATTCACATATACCATCAAGCCCTTCTCCACAAACAATCAAGCCGAATATGAAGCAGTGATGAAAGGATTGCAATTAATGATAGAACTCAGCGTAGATCCAGTGGAAATATTGGGAGATTCTTTATTTGTCATGAGATAGCTATTAGGTGAATACGAGTGCAAAGACGATGTCATCCTCCCACAAGAACAAAGTTGATTAGAAGATAGAAAATAGAGAAAACAAGTTGAAGGGAGAATATATTAGAAGAAACCTTCGGATCGAAGTCCGTGAAAGCCGGGTCCAATGATAGGAAGTAATGTTTTGAGTGGCGGTTGAAGGCGTGCTGACTTATTTTATACCACCATCCCTTGTAGGAGACAAAGGCCACCCTACACATGCTCTAGGAGCCAAGCTCAACCAAAGGGATGGGAACAACCATTGAGAGGAGCCGATCATACTCTAGGTAGTTTTTGACTTCACCGTGGACCTGGATCCAGCTGATGAAGAAGAGATTGATTCAAAGTTTGCTGAAACCAAACTATCGGGCACAAACTGTTGGATGGCAGAACCCGTAAGAGGGTTTGCACACATGGCCAACTGTGAAGTTGACCAGAAGTAGGCAAGGAGAAATGCTAGCAAGGAAGATATCCTTCCTCTCTTGATAAGTGAATACATCGACTAACGATAGCCGATGCGGATACTCGTAGATCGCCAAGGACTCATAGGCAAACAAGATTACGCAATCACTAATAAGACCACAGTAAAATGCCTTGAACCAGCAGATCAAGAGGTCAGCAGACATTTTTACCCTTGGTCGGTAAGTGGATGCCTCGCCCAAGGATAAGCACTGGTGAGTGGCCGGTGGGGCAGACTCACAATAGTCAGAAGGGAATCGAAGGAGGTCAAAGGAAGGACCAGAAGAGATTTTGGCTATGTATACATTAAGCCAGAGTTGGAGGAACCACCAAGAACCACCTAGATGGCCCACTGCATCACTGGTCGATAATCAGGCCGATACCTAGTGAATAAGGTGATAAAGGGAGCCAAGGAGGTATCGACTGAGGAGGATCTTGACATTGACAGCTAGTTACTTCGCCAAGAATTGAAGATGACAAGTAGGCCAGAGGGTGGACCCACGGAAGAGAAACCAGTCAAGCTAGAGGTTAAGGAAGGCGATGTGCTCGTGCACACTGATAGAGCTAGTCTATTTGTTGTGAATTGCAATATACTTTGCCCAGCCACTGCTGATTTGATGTCAAAGCAGTGAGAGGGTTTGGAGCAGAAGGAGAAGGGAATGGCTCTCGTGGTGATGTCAAGTGAGGTCAAGGCCTTGACATCAAGGAAAGTGGGGCTCATTGGCTCATGGCCGAAAATGAACACGTTCAATGCATCGGACTAGAAATAACGAGAAGAAGCTAGCATCGACTCGTTTTTATAAGGGGAAGAAAGAGAGAGGCCGACGTAGTGTGCTATATCGGTCTTTTCCCAAGAACTACGCTCTGACGCAGCAAACTAAAGGTACCAGTCACGCCAACCAAGGAGTGGGGAAGGAAAAGCTCTAAAACTTTGGGTCCATCAGACATAAGCATTTTTGAATTTTTGAAGGGGATGCATTGCAGTTCGGCATTGATAAAATTGGTTGGATCAGAATCACCCAAAGGACCCAAGAAGAAGCAGGAAGGATGGTTAGCAATGGGGACTATAATCTGGTTCTTCAAGTCTTACAAGGGAATAAAAAAGACCAAAGAAAAGATAAGGCTTCAAGGAAATACAGAAGATTCAAGAAAATCAAAGAACAAGGAAAATGACGAAACACGTACCTCAGGGATGGAAGTGTTAGTTGCCATTGTGATGCCTTCTGGGGCTGTGGCCGGTGATAGAGAAGGGCATCGATGGCGAGGATCCAAGAGAAGGTTATAGGAGCACTTGTAGAGAAAACTGTGTGAGAAAAAGTACTACAACTCAGAAAGCGTAGGGGAAAAGACAAACTCCGGTGGATACTTATAGAGTGAATCGATGCCTCGGCAGTTGGGTCAAGCCAATCCCGACGGATTTGGTGGATCGGACTACAATGTTCGACAAAAGTTATGATGATGACATGTGGGTTTTGAAGCCCCGGATTGATCGCAGGACCAAGATTGAAGGCACTAGATTTTCACTAAAACTGTTCCACAACACCATTGTCGGACTGTATGGACTGAAGCCTGGTCCGATGCTACCACAAGAGAGGAGTATATGAATTGAACTAGGCGACATATATCGTAGTCCTCCATGGCCAGAAAGAGAAGTGAAGAAGAAGATGAGCAGGTTGATGAAGACTTCTTTAAGGCGAAAACAATGTTTCAAAGATATAAAGAAGGCTTAAAGACACCAGAAGGCACAAGGTTTGGTTACTAATGGAGAATCCGATGGGACTTTTGAGGTGACATGGTGTGGAAAGCCTTAAATGAGTGATAATTTTGAAGCATTAGCTATACTTATGCTTTGAAACTGGGGGCATATGTTGACAGTGGAATTTAGTTGAGGCCCAAGCCCAGTAAGGACCCGACGTGGTCAATAGAAGTCAAAGAAGTATGGTCAAAGTTGGTCAAAAAAGTCCATCTGTTGTACGCGACCAGATATTGAGGAGCCAATAGAGATAGAGATGAAAGATAAAAACAATATCGATTGTGATCGTAGTGGATGGCGAGTCTCTAGACTATAAATATGTACCTAGTAGGTAGATTAGAACACACAACTACAACCACAAAACTACTCTCGGTGCATCGCCACCCTTGTTTATTCAAGGTTAATTCCGGTGGGACTTGGCACTCGGAGCTGGGCTGCATCGTTTCAATATTCAGCTAAGAGGTGAGTCCCGCTACCCCAATGATTATATCGAATAAGTTGGTGTCATTCATGGATGCATCACTTCGATCTCTTAGAGCACGCCGGTTCAGTCAGTATAATCGCTCGTTTATCTTGATGTATGAGCTAGGTTTGAGGCTGCATTGTTACGATCTCTTAAATTGATGTAGATTAGATATCGTAGTTCAAGGCTTCATCGTTTAAGTTTGACATCTTGATCTATTGTATCTAGTTTATGTTGTACATCATTCATCTGAATAAAGTATGCTTGATATGTTGAAGGATTGCTAGTTATTCATGATTTAGCAACCATCTTGGTTAGGTTCTATCTTGCTGTTATGGTGGTTTAATACTATGATACATTTGTTAGTATACCAAATTTAGATTCTATGGGAGTACAAGCTGATAGGTTACCTCTAATTCTGCATTACATCTCATCGCCATCGGGGATTACCAATTTGCTCGAGCATATAATGCACTACTTTCTCCGCTATCTATCCGATGGTGCGGGCGTTGCGTATCGGCCGATCACCTAATCGCTCTCAACGGCCCTTCACCGATACGTGCATTTTGGCATGTATCGCGTCCATCATCTCAATAGCCGATCGGCGTTGCTACTAACGATTTTCCATACCTTATTAGTTGTATGGTCAAACTGATTAGCATGCTCAGAACCCCAAGAATTTAGGACTTGCAATATAGTTAAGTAGATCTCCCAGGCCACGCGTATGGGCAAAAACGACACCAACATCAGCTATGCTCAAACTCAGACCGGCGATGACTATAGGAAAAGCAGCACATGGCGGCGGTTGAGGAGTGAGATGGCAAAGGGAAAAACCAATTGGATTAAAATTAATGAAACCCTAGAGGGCTGATGTCCATGGCTTTATAGCCTACACAAAGTAAATGAAAAGACTAAAATACTCCTAGGGTATTTTTACTGAATCAAGGCCCAAAGGGCTTAAAGGTAAAAACACATAATCTAGATATTTTATCTAATGCTATGGTTTTGTGACTTCCATGGCATCATATCAGATCCATTGATCTTCACATGAATGGTTGATGTAGTCGATGGTTTTGAGTCCAAACTGCCAAAGCTCTTGTCGCCCTTGCACAATGTACCCGGATTGGACCACCACAGCCCTACAGCTCTCTCAGGACGCCAATTGCCCGTCTGTCTACTTGAGTCACACCGGTCAATGCCATGACAAGTCGCTTGCCACACTTTCTCCATGTACCCAAATTATACTGGCACGACCCCATGGCTCCCTCAGCCCGGCGATCATCCGTCAATGTACTTGAGTCACACGACCAAACCACGACAAGTTCTCTTACTCTGAAGTGCCTCCCTTCAGAGCGCCCCTTGGAAGTGTCTCTGAGGGGAGGGCTTCCTCATCTTCTCTTCTCCATTGACAATCACTCATCATATGGGAGTCATGAGGCCCACGATCTTCATCATGGCTCCTCAACAGACCAAAAATCAACTTTTTGCTTGGATTCTATAGATGATCGGTGGAGCCCGCAACACTTGAGTTTCTTAGGAGCGTGGGTCTCACTCACTCGAGGTCATGCATGATCGGGGGCTCAGCATTGGGGTGTTAAAATCTCAAGGACTAGGACTCGAGAGCTCGAGGACCTGCCCTTGTTGAATAGGACCTAGAAGATGATTGCATCCTACAACTAGCCTTACCTGAGTACCAACACACTTCTTAACGCGACATGTGCACAATTTGTCACCTCTTATTCAAGAATTCCAAGAAATTATTGGGATCAATACTTCAAAAGGTTTCACACTAGATTATTTTTGACCCTCAAGACAAATGTTCCATTTCAGATTCTAGCAAGATGCAACGATTCAAGTTAAATGATGAGCTCCTCCTAGCCTGATTCGCTAAAGACCTTCAACCAAATTGAAAAGAACTAGGGGTTGCTATCAAGGATGTAACTCCTAGTTACCTCATGATGGGCTTATTAGCCTAAACCGAGAGCAGGCTAAACCTAACATTAGAGTCCAATATGGCTCATGAAGGGGGTTTGATCCTAATAAGGAATATTAGGTCCTTATTTAGGAACTAAGCCTTAACACCTATATAAAGAGATATAGTTTTATAGGAGGCCTTGTAATTAAGGAATTAGGACCCGAGTATGTTATGAAATCCCATGTATAAGGGAACCAATATGAAGTAGAGTCCTGGGTTATTGGCTCGCCACTTCACTTTATAAGGGGGGTGAGGCACCCTCCCAAGGGGACAAGTTTTAACATCTAGTTTCATCATATTCTTCATGATTTAATATTTTGTAAGCTTAGACACCATATTATATAACAAAACACTAGACATAAGGTTATTATCCCTTAGGAATCATGAACCATTATAAATATTGATTATTGTTTACTAGAGTCGACATTGGATTTGAGAGTACACGCTTCCCTAATCCTCTATTCCTACTCGGCCATGTTGGCACGGACCAGTCGACCATGAGCATGCATGCAATTTTTGTTGCTACAGACTGTCGTCCTACATGCAGCATGCACGGGTGCAGACCGAGCTCGTTTGGCGGTGGGCTAAGAAGGTTCAGTCCAGGTTGGATTGGACCATTTTAAATTCGGCTTATGACATATTAGGAGTCTATACATAAGAGTATTTAGCGACGCGATTAAGAGTTTAATCTTGATTTTGAGAGGTGTTGGGGGAAAATATCCCATCTTCGGGGTTGTTGGGGGAAAATATCACATCTTCGGGGTTATTGCTAAAGCAGCATGAAGACAGCCAACTACTTCGAAGATTGTTCGAAGACCTTCTTCGAAGATGCTCGGAACATGGTTCGAAGCCCGAAGACAGACACTGGTTCGAAGTACGTCTTCGAACCAAAGCCCTTCAGGATCTTTTCTGCCAGCTAAGATGGAAGACTTATCTTCTATCCTATTAGATTAGTCTTTTACCATTTTAGCCCTATTAAGGAAACCGAATAGTTTCCTTAATGTCGGTTGTAATAGAGGGGTAAATAGGTCTTTTCCTTAATGTTTAGGCCTATAAATACCCCCCATTTCACCCTGTAATGGGGACCGATTACAAGTGAATCAATACACACTTTCGAACTATTTTAAGTTATTATCCTTTCGGAGGCTTAGAACAGTTTGCTTCGCAAACACTTCGTTTGTTAGTTTCTTTTCTACAGAAACCTGTTAGCGTAATCTTTTACGCCAACAGTTGGCGCCGTCCGTGGGGAACTTAGTCCAAAAAACTTCGTTCTCTACCAACTTCTTGCATCATGCCTCCTAAGCGGAGCGCACCTCGCAATCCCACTCGGAGGTCCTCTCGGATCTCCGGAGAGATACCCTTCGACACAGTCGAAGTCGGAGGGTCTTCGACTATCCCTCCACCTCTAACTCCGCAAGGGGCTTTTATCCCTCGAGGATACGAAACCTCTCCACCAACCCCTTCTACACTCCGACCGCCCGGAGCCACTCTGCCACCCTCCATTCCGATTGGAACTGATCATACCAGTTCTCAAGACCCGGAAGGTCCTTCCGGAGGAGATGAAGATAGCCTTGGAGACATGGCCACTCAAATGGCCAATCTTCAAGCCGAGGTAGCGAGGTGGCGACAGGAGGCTGCGAACAGGCTTCGCCCTCAAGCCACCCCAGCTATCCCCGAAGTGCACGAAGACGACGATCTTGACTATCCCGAAGCCCCGGAGAACGCCTCTTACGACAATGAATCTCCGTTGCATCCCGAGCTTCAGAAGGTTCGCTTCGATCCGAGGTTCAAAGCTTCGAAGCTTAGCAAGTATGCCGGAGACGAAGATCCCAGTGAGTTTGCGCGTTCTTATGCCCTAGCAATCGAGGCTAGTGGCGGAGACAGAGAAACTATGGCGAAGTGCTTCCCGTTAGCCCTTGAAGGAGTGGCGTTGAGATGGTTCTGGTCTTTAAAACCAGGATCAATCACGACATGGCTACAGTTGAAGAAGAAGTTCATAAGTAATTTCCAGGGTACCTTCGTGCCCCCCATGTCGACAGGAAGCCTTTTCCAAGTGAAACAGCTCCCCGGAGAAACATTGAGGCAGTACTTCAAGCGCTTCGCTCACACGAAGTCGCAAATTCGGGGGCTGTCCACATCTTCGGTGGTTGATGCGGCTCGGGAAGGCGTCAGTCATAAAGGCCTTCTGGATAAATTGCATCGGAAGAGCATCACCACAGTATCACAGTTGATGTCGTACTTCGAGGAGTATTCGAAGTCGGAAGAAGGTTGGCTTCGGAGGACTACTGCTACTTCGACAGTGTTGACAGAAGTTAAAGCAGAAGTGAAGACTTCGGCTCCGCCGCAAGAGCCAGTCCCCGAAGTGCAACATGATAGAAGAAGAGGGCAGAAGCACCCTCGTTCTGAGGTCTTAAACATTGCACCCCCGCAGAAGTTTGCACCAAGAGCTCCACAGCCTGCGGGGAACAAGTCCAGCGGCTGGAGGCCGCCAGGGAAAATGGCTGGCAAAGGCCAGACCCTTTTTTGCTGTATTCATGGAGAGAACCGAAGCCATGCAACTGACACCTGCAAGGCTATTCTTACCCTTCGGGGAGAATACTTGGAGAGAACTTCGGGTCGAGGTAGTACCGACCGAAGTCCAGCAGCAGCAGTGCGCTCGGAGCCGGTCCAGGCTGTGGCGCGGATAGAAAATTTTGATGCTGCAAGGCATCCTCCGGTGGCCAACGTTATGCCACCTCCGAAGCAAGAAGAAGGGCAAGATAGAGGGAAGAGAGTAGTTCTCCCTATCTCCGGAGGAGGTACCCTCGGAAGCATGTCCAAGAGACAGCGAAGAGAGTACGTCCGAGAAGTGGGCCACATTGGGACTTCGTCATCTGCAGCTGCAATGCCGGAGTGGTCTCATGTTCCTATATCTTTCTCTGCGAAGGATGCAGCTGGTATCAAGTTCCCGCATGCAGATCCATTGGTTATTACTGCTGATATTGCAGGAACAGAAGTCCGAAGGGTGCTAATTGACGGAGGTAGCTCGGCAGATATTATATTTGTGCAAGCCTTCGATCAGTTATGCATTTCTCGGAAGCATCTCCTCCCAGCGGCTCGTCCTCTGCAAGGCTTCGCAGGACCTCCGCTAGATGCACTTGGCCAGATAGGCCTGGAAGTAACCTTCGGAGAAGGTTTACTAGCCCGAACTGAGGAAGTTATCTTTGATGTAGTAGATGCCCCGTACGCTTATAATGTTATCTTTGGGCGAGGCATGTTGAATCAGTTCGGAGCTGTGGCGCATCACAATTACTTGTGCATGAAGATGCCCACACAGTTAGGAGTTCTAACAATCTTCGGAGATCAAGCCATGGCTCGGAGGGCAGAATATGGTCACGGTCCTCCTCTTGATCCGAGGCAGGTAAACAATGTCCAAGATAATGGAGAAATTTTTTCAGCCTCCTCCGAAGCTTTGAAGAAGTCATTTCCAAGACCAAGTCCCGAAGGAGAGATTGCAACGAAGGTCATTGTCAAAGATGATAAAAAATACACTTTTCAATTTGGTAAAGATTTACCTCCCGAAGTTGCAACTTCCTTGGAAAAGGTCGTAGAAGAAAATTTGGATGTCTTCGCTTGGTCTGACGAAGATATCACCGGAGTCGATCGGGATATTATTGAGCACAGCTTGCTTGTAAACCCGAAGGCCCGGCCTGTTCGACAAGGGCTCCGGAAGATGTCCGCAGAGAGAGCTGCTCTAGCTAAGGACGAAGTTGAGAAACTGTTGAAGGCTGGGATTATCAGAGAAGTGGCCCATACAGAGTGGTTAGCCAACCCAGTCTTCGTCAGGAAGAAATCCTCCGGAAAGTGGCGCATGTGCATTGATTTCACATCATTGAATAAAGCGTGCCCACGTGACCCCTACCCCATGCCCCGAATTGATCAACTAGTTGACTCCACTGCAGGTTCGGAGTTACTAAGCTTCCTCGACGCGTATTCCGGCTATCATCAAATATGGTTGAAGCGTGAAGATGAAATCAAGACGAGCTTTGTAACTCCTTCGGGAGTCTTCTGCTATGTAAGAATGCCTTTCGGCCTAAGAAATGCCGGGGCTACTTTTTCAAGATTAGTTGCTAAGGCTCTAGGTCATCAACTAGGTCGCAATGTGGAGGCCTATATGGATGATATTGTAATAAAGAGTGCTTTAAAGCACCAACATAGCCTAGACTTAGCAGAAACATTCAATAGCCTTCGGGCATGTGGCATCCGCCTTAACCCCGAAAAATGTATATTCGGAGCTAAGGCTGGAAAGTTGTTAGGGTACTTAGTTTCAAGCAGGGGAATTGAAGCTAGCCCTACTCAAATAACTGCGCTGCAGAAGATGGCTCCTCCCGAGAATGTAAAGCAAGTGCAAAAGCTGACCGGACGTCTAGCCGCACTTAGCAGGTTTTTATCAAGGTCTGCGGAGAGGAGCTTGCCAATCTTTAAAGCTTTGAAAGGGTCCGAAGATTTTGCATGGACACCGGAGTGTCAGAAAAGCTTCGAAGATATTAAAGATTATCTCAGCAACCTTGCTACACTTACGGTGCCTATTGCGGACGAAACCCTACTTCTGTATCTTGCAGCCACAGGCTCAGCAGTCAGCGCAGTCCTTGTCAGAGAAGCTGATATCAATGGGAAGTTGGTCCAAAATCCTGTCTATTTTGTATCCGAAGCATTGTCAGGAGCGAAGACAAGATACTCCGAACTTGAGAAGTTCGTTTATGCTCTGATAATGGCTTCGAGGAAGCTAAGACATTATTTTTTGGCTCACAATGTAATTGTACCAACTTCGTATCCTTTAGGAGATATGCTCCGAAGCAAAGATTCCACTGGAAGAATTGGAAAGTGGGCAGTAGAACTGGCACCCTTCGGCATATCTTTCCTGGCAAGGACAGCTATCAAATCCCAAGTCCTAGCAGACTTCGTAGCAGAGTGGACTCCACCTGCGAAGTTGACTCCGGAGAAATCAGATGACGGAGTCTGGACTATTTACTCCGATGGGGCTTTCCAAGCATCCGGAGCAGGTATTGGGGCAGTATTAATTTCTCCGTCAGGTCAAAGAGCAATGTACTCCGCAAGACTCAACTTTAAGTCTACCAATAATATAGCGGAGTACGAAGGAATATTATTGGGACTCCGTAAAGCACGTGCTCTAGGGGCTACAAGGATAATTATAAAGACAGACTCTCAGATAGTAGCAGGGCACGTAGACAAAAGTTTTCAAGTCCGACATCCGCAGCTTGCAAAATACTTGGAAGAAATTCGCAAGATCGAAGCACATTTCAAGGGTATTTCCATTCGGAGTATACCAAGAGCTGAAAACGTGCAAGCCGACATTTTAGCGAAGGCTGCTGCCGGAGCTGTGGATGTGCCCGACGAAGCTTTCTATGAGGAGCTCAATACACCTTCGGTGCCACAAGTTGCTTCTGCAGAGATTCTCTGCATTCCTAGTGCAGATTGGAAAGATTCAATCATAGAACTCTTGCAAGGAGGAACAAATTTGCCCGAAGAGCCCCAATTGTCAAGATTAAAGCTCAGAGCAAGAAATTATCAGCTAATCAACGGTATATTATACAAGGCCGGAGTATGTTCCCCTCTACTCCGATGTATATCTCAAGCCGAAGGCCAAGAAATTCTTCGAGAAATTCACGAAGGCCTTTGTGGAAGTCATTTAGCCCCTAGAGCTCTGGCAGGAAAAACACTTCGCCAGGGGCTTTATTGGCCCACAATAACAGCTGATGCGGAGAGCTTGGTCCGCACTTGTCAAGGATGCCAGTGGATGGGTCGACGGAGTCATCGCCCACCAACAGCTCTTCAAGTCATTGCTCCGGTATGGCCTATGGCCAGATGGGGTATGGATCTAATTGGTCCCTTTCCGTTAGCAAAGGGAAATCTGAAGTTCGCAGTGGTAGCTATTGAATATTTTTCTAAGTGGGTCGAAGCAGAGCCCTTAACAGCTATCACTTCGAATAATGTACAGAAATTCTTCTGGAAAAACATTATTTGTCGGTTCGGAGTGCCTAGATATCTCACAGTTGATAATGGAACACAGTTTGACGCAGAACCCTTCAGGAAGTTTTGCGAAGACCTAGGCATTCAACTATGTTTTGCTGCAGTGAGACATCCTCAGTCAAATGGAGCAGTTGAGCGAGCCAATGGAAATATCTTGTCAGGGCTAAATCGAAGAATAGTAGGACTATCAAAGGGACTGTGGACCGAAGAGCTTCCGAAGATTCTGTGGTCCATTCGGACTACACAAACAAGGTCCACAGGTTTTACTCCGTTCAGACTGCTATTCGGAGATGAAGCTATGACTCCAACGGAGCTCAAAGGAGGATCACTTCGCAGCACCGAACCAGACATCGAAGAAGAAAGACAAGCTTCGTTAGATTTGTCAGAAGAAACAAGGCTTCGAGCTGTAGCCAATTTATCAAAGTATCATCAGCAGACGAAGACTTGGTATGACCCGAAGGTTAAGCTCAGCGAGTTAAGACCGGGTCATCTTGTTCTACGAAGCATTATAGCACCAGGGAAGTTAGGCAATAAATGGGAAGGTCCATATCTAATCGTCCGCTCGGGGCGCCCTGGTTCATTTAAATTAGCTAATTTAGAAGGTGAAGAGTTAGCACATACTTGGCATGCGGAGCACCTAAAGCGATACTTCGCATAAAGGCTCCTTGTAATTCGCTTGTAATCACCTCTAAATTAATAAAGCGTACATCCTGTAGCGTGCCTTCCCCTTGACGCTCCTAGTCTCCCGAGCGGACGCGCTGGGACAGAAGTCGTTGAGAGGGAAGTGTATTAAGCAGGGTTGTATTTCCGGACTTCGTACCCATAAAGTCGAAGCCTCCGGTGTGGTGGCTGAAATCCATCCGGAGCCCAAGCTGATACCTTGTAGGCATCCGTAAAAGAGCCAATACCACATTCTACGGAGTCCAAGCTTCGGCTGGTAGACTTCCGTAAAAAGAGCCGAAGGTGGCCAAAATCTGCGGAGTCCAAGCTGCAGCTTGTCAGACTTCCGTAAAAAGAGCCGAAGGTGGCCAAATTCTGCGAAGTCCAAGCTCCGGCTGGTAGACTTCTGCAAAAAAGAGCCCAAGTGGCCAAATTCTGCGAAGTCCAAGCTCCGGCTGGTAGACTTCTGCAAAAAATAGCCGAAGGTGGCTACAATTTCTGCGAAGTCCAAGCTCCGGCTGGTAGACTTCTGCAAAAAAGAGCCCAAGTGGCCAAATTCTGCGAAGTCCAAGCTCCGGCTGGTAGACTTCTGCAAAAAATAGCCGAAGGTGGCTACAATTTCTGCGAAATCCAAGCTCCGGCTGGTAGATTTCTGCAAAAAACAGCCGAAGGTGGCTAAAGCAAAACAGCATTTAAGCCATGAGCTTCGAATGACTGTTCATATGCGTCCAAAGTGACAAATTTTTTAAGGCACTAAAGTGTCCTGGGAGTTATCTCAATTGATTTCTTTCATGAAATAAACAAAGGTACCAAGTTACCATTCTTCTGACTACAAATAGTCGAAGACATCTCATAAAGATTTCAAAAGATCTTTAAAAATGACAGAGGGGCTCCGAACCCCCAAAAAAATTATACTCCGAAGTTTTTCTTTGCACATAACCATCTTCGAATATAGTTCGAAGTTGCTTATACCCAAAGAGGGGCTAGTAAATATGGAGACAATTTTAATCGGCATTCATTATTGAAACATATGTGTTTACAGATTACATTATGAAAAATTGGTATCTATACCAAGAAGGAATCGGAGACCTCTTCGGTCCCGAGAGCTAGGGGTGGAACGACTAGTTCCAACATCGGAAGTTCTAAGAACTTTACGTTTAACTCTCTTCCTCCCCTTCGAAGCTCTAAAATCCTTCTGTTCTTGCTGAAGTTCAGCCCAAGTTCGAAGCCGCTTGGGGCTTCTCTCCCAGCTTCTAAGATCTTCAGATCTTTATTTTGGGCTTCACCTTCGTCTTCGGACCAATTAGTGTCTTCAGAAGACGAGGTGTTTGCGTCGCTCTCTTTATCTTCCTCTTTAATATAAGACAATATGTCTTTGATTACTTCGGGCGCAATAACGCCGGAGTCATCTCGAGGGATAAGGAATCGAGGACGTTTATAACTCTTTAGAAGTTCGAAGGTGTTCCACAGTGAGCGAAGTTCGCTGTTAAGCTCTAACACTTCGATATCTTCCATAAGAGGCAAAGCCTAAAAATATGACAAACAAGATTTTCATTGATAAATATTTACAAGCATCAGCTTTACATAATCAAAAAATCCTAAATAATCCTAAACCTACGGGTCCGGAGGAGGCTGACTGCTCGAAGCTTGACTCCGAACTTGCTTTTGGCGTTGACCTTCATCAATCCAAGCCTTGATCGCAGATCGACCTTCGGCTCTCCACGAAGTCTGGAAGGCTCGCCAAGCAGTAGCTACACCTTCGGAAGGTTTTAGAAGTCGGTCGTCGTCGAAGATGATAGAACCCTCTGCGCTCGGAGTGATTGTTCGGACCCAAATCCTCGTAGTATCGAAGTATTCC